>JAJJWW010001028.1:600000-1114904 GCA_023531295.1 Papaver armeniacum
TGTTCCTTGGATATTTGTATTCTCATCCGGACGCCTTAGCAATGGACATGCATGTTTCTAACGGGTACAAGAAGGTGGAATCGCACGTTCACTTCGCTTTTCTTGAGGGCATTCTTATGGGAACACTTCAAAAGCTATGCTCCTACCCCTACAAATTTGCTCACCAACTTGTATGGTGGCTCGAGAATACTCCTTTGGAATAAGAAGCGCCCCAGAGCCGGTGCGAGACTTGTGGACGCATTTGACAATGTGTCTTCTGTAGATTTCCGTCCATGGGGCCGGTCCATCCTTCCGTTGTTCAGCCAAAGACTTTTGCTATTGCTTCTGATGGCCCTGATGTTGTGCTGCGTACTGATGTTAAGACTATGAGATCCGGGGAAATTGTTTACATGCGCAGCTACATCCCAGGATATGTCCCGTCTTTATTCAACGAAGAATTTCTTGTGACTCCGTACAATATTGACAGGCGGCTCATCAAATGGGGTTTGATCGGGGGTGTCCCATTTATCCGTCCACCGGGGGTTAGAGAGAATTCCTCCCGAATATTCTTAATGCCGACGTGTTCTTGGAACAGGTGAGCCTTCCCTTCGGCCTATTGGGAGAAACCCGGTGGTAGCAGAGATAAGTATAAGGAATTTTGGAAGAAACAATTGTTGGTTTTCCAAAAATTTTCGGAGAGTGTTGTGACAGATCCCCGTGGTGAACCATCTTCTGACGTCTTGACGAAGTATTTCCGGTTGAAGCCGCTCCCAGCCAAACGGTCCAGAGTTGAGGATTGCAGTCCCCAAGTAGGAGAGAGACCTAAGAGGCAAGCATGCGGTCCGGTAGTCCTCAATTCCTCCAATATGCAGGTATTTAAATCTTTTCCCCTCGGTTCTTTCATTTCTCAGTGTAAATTCTTCTAAAAACGATCCTTGCTTGAAATCGGGGAATTTCGAAAGAGAATGTCTTCACAAGGTTGGCGCGCATTCAAAATGAGAAAGTTTGGTAATCTTTGGTCTTCATCTTTGAGAAGTCAGCGCATCTTGATCTTCATCTTTGAGAAGTCCGGGCGATCTTGACCTTCATCTTTGAGAAGTCTGGAGAAACCGCTCCTTTTCGACCATGACGAAAGATGATGCAAGCTCGGTTGAACAAGGCGCTTCCCTTAGCGATCTTGTTGACGGGGTCGTGATGGAAATTAGCACCCAGAGCGAAATAGATGCCGGAAGGAATATGAGAGAGGCAGTGCCTGCTATGGTTGAGACGGCTCCCCTTGAGATCCATACTGAACAGGTTCCAATCAATATGGCTATTGTGGTGACCCCTTCTGAAAGGCCTCCTGCAACTGACAAGACTCTTGCGGTTGGTGAATTGCCGGTGATGCAACCTGGGGCTTTGTTCGATCCTCCTTTTACTGTCCCTTATCCAGGTCATGTGTTGGTCGGTGGATTCAGTGTGCCGGTTCAGTTCAAAGAGTTGTACACAGCGATATGGGAGAAGCACGGTCACATTGCTACCACCACGAAACTCAAAAGTCGTCTTGCGTTGGTCAACCGCGTCCAAGAAGCTTTAGTTTCTATCCAGGGAATGAGCGTCACGACTGGTCGAACAGTTTCTGAGGAGATGATTGAAGATTGGTGTCAGTTTCAGAGAACTGACTGCCTAATTTCTTTCTTGAATCCTTCGTGCGCAATATTACTCTGCTCCAAATATGGCCTGTGAATTGATCCTTTTGTCTTTTCACTCCAAATAAACGATTTCTCCTTCTTTTGCTCCCAAATGACTCCATAGTACCTAAATAACTCAAACACACACACAAGATACATAATTTACACGACAATGGCAAAGAAAGCATAAATACTAGATATAAAATTAGGTGTTTTAGACACCTATAAACTTTTACTAGCCTACTTTCCTGATCACTATCCAAATCGGAAGCTACAATCACAGGTAAAGTCTCAGATGGGCCTAAAAACACATACTTTAGAGTGTCGGGTATTGGTTTTAGGTCCAACTTAGGAGGCTCTTCTAAAGAAGGAATTAAGGTAGTCTCAGAAACTGGTAATGGTTCGAACCTAGATTTCCATCTATCAGTGTCAAACACAGGGGTAGAATCTAATAGAGCATTCACTTGTTCAATAATGCTATCGTCATCAAAATATAAACCAAAATGTGATAAACAACTTTCTAATGGGTCTTCAGACAAAATGTTCGGTAATGACTCCTGAACTAAGGCTTATATCATGTTCACCTCTTCAACACATGTGTCATCTAGCTCATACGGTAGCTTAATGACATTAAAAATATTCATCTCCATAGTCATATTACCAAAAGATAAATTCATCACACCATTTTGATAGTTAATAATCGCATTAGACGTAGCTAAAAATGGGAGACCTAATATCACAGGTATCTGGTTCTCTGGGTCGGGGACAGGTTGGGTATCTAGGACCACGAAATCCACTGGATAAATAAACTTGTCGACCTCAATAAGAACATCCTCAATAACACCTCGAGGAATTTTAACAGACCTATCGGCTAACTGCAATGTCATCTGAGTAGGTTTCATTTCACCAAGTCCTAGTTGTAAGTACACATGGTACGGCAGTAAGTTCACACTGGCTCCTAAGTCAAGTAAAGCTTTTTCTACCCGGTGTTTACCTATTGCACAAGCAATGGTAGGGGACCCTGGGTCTTTGTACTTTGGAGTTGTAGTGTTCTGAATGATTGAACTTACATGACTAGCTAAAAAGGCTTTCTTATGGACGCTAAGTTTTCGCTTTCGCATACACATATCCTTAAGGAAATTGGCATAAGCAGGAATTTGCCTAATTGCATCTAATAAAGGAAGGTTTATGGTAACTTGCTTAAAAACCTCCAATATGTCATTAAAGTTCGATTCCTTCTTTGTTGGTACTAATAGTTGGGGAAACGGGACTCTAGGCACAGAATCATACCTCTTAGGAACCGAATTGGCATCATCAGAAATTTTATCAGTCCCCTCATCTAGTGGTAGTCCTGAGGGGTGAGATCCTGAGGGGTGAACTACAGTATGTCCACTGTCGGGCATGGTTACCTGATTGTCTACTACTCTACCACTCCTAAGGGTTCTAATAGCATTCAACTGATTCGATGGTTTTGCACATACTTCATGAACTCCTCTAGGGTTGGGTAGTGTTTGACTAGGAAACTTACCTCTTTCTCTCAAAGACTCATTTATCAGACCAACCTGGGTTTTTAACTCGGAAATAGCCTGACTATTTTCTTGCCCTATCCTGTTACTAGCTTCTACGCTTTGTGAAAGTGATTGGTGCATCTTTTCAGTGTTTCGAATAAATGAGGCAAGAGTTTCTTCTAGACTTAAAATTTTCTTATCGGACTGATTTTGAAACTGAGCTAGTCCTGAAGGATTCTTAGTATAGCCAAAACCTGGGGGAGCATTCGAATTACTAAACTGACCTTGATTCTGGTCCTTAGACCATGAGAGGTTCGGATGGTTTCTCCAACCAGGATTATAGGTTTCTGAATATGGGTCAAACTTTTGACGGTTATAAAATCTAGTGTTATTATTATAAAGAGCATTGGTTTGATCTTCAATAGTCTGGCCTTCCAAAAAAAGGCTCCAATCTACCACTAGTGTGACCCACTTCTAAAGCTTCTAACCTTTTCGCTATTGCAGCAATTTTGGCATCTGATTCAAAGCCTCCTTCTACCCTATTAACGTTTCCTCTGCCTATAAGAATTATTTTCTAGGGTTCCCTATTATTTTCCCATTGTTGGGTCTTTTCGGGATTTCATGCAAATATTTCATCGCCTCATCAACTGTTTGGTTTTCAAACCCAAATGTACACATAGATTCTACTGTGGTCGTAGTGGAATAATCTAAACCCTCATAAAGGATCTGAACTTACCTAACCTTTTCTAAACCATGATGAGGAAATTGGGCTAATAAATAATTGAACCTTTCCAAATACCTATACAAAGATTCTCCCTCTTGTTGAGAAAACGTGTAAATTTGCGTCCTAATAGACGGTGTTTTGTGCCTAGGGAAAAACTTGTTCAAAAAGGCAGATGTAAGTTGTTCATATGTTTCAATTGAACCAGAAGTCAAACTATATATCCACGATTTAGCTTTATCTTTCAAGGAAAAAGGGAATAACCTAAGTTTCAAAGCATCATCATCAAGGTTTCTAATCTTTAGGGTACTACAAATTTCCTCAAAGTCCCTAACATGGAAATAGGGGTTTTTCATTTTCTTTCCCTAAGAAGATTGGGAGCAGTTGTAAGGTCCCAGGTTAAAGTTCATAATTTGCTTCTGTTTCAGCTAACCTGATACACGAGGGATGAGTAGTTCTAGTCGGGTTCAACAAAGCTTTCAAAGTTGCCATTTCTGGCACTATCGGAATATTAGGGATTGTCTCCTAAAACGGACGTTCAAAAACGGACTCTTCAAAAATCGGAATTTCTAAATTGAGGTAATCGAGACGCTTAGAACTACTAGGTTTCTCTTTAACAAATCTACCTAGGGCGTCTCTTTTACGTTCAGGCATGCAAAAGAATAAGGAAGGGGATTCTATGCAATCACAAAACAAGGCTGACTCAACCAAATCAAACCTATTGATTTCTAGCAAACAAAAAGCATGATGGATCCACCTAGATTGTTTCTAGACCAGCTTCTAATCTTCCGAAAGGCAACTAGGTACAATTTTAGCAAACCTCTAAAGAACGAGTTAAGCTAATAAGATACCCAATACAGTCCTTTTGAACGACTTTCCTATAAGCTCGTTACCTTATCGGTCTCGTTCTAGTCAAAATTTAAGCTTGGGTTCGCGTTTGGTATCGTTTTCCTAAGGCGGGAAAGAAGAGAACGGTGATGAAATCCGAACCCTTATCCTGTATGGCCAGGCCTTGCCCTTTACTAGGAAATTAAAGTCCGTATTCAGTCCTCAACATATATGCATACGAAGGAGTCCAGTAACTCGCTGACAGGGGATTCGCGAGTGTTTAGAATCTTACCTCCCGTTCCAGACGGGGGATGAATCGGTTGTAGTCGACTCGGGCCACTGACTCCTATGTCAGTGTACGAACCCAAGGTGCAGAGACAATATCGTAATTGTCCTCCTTCTCTGCAAACAGTTTATATTTAAAGTACCCTTCCGTAGGGTAAAAATAAAAATAATGTCCCAAAGTCCAAAAGTCCAAAGTGTCCAAAAAAAAATTTACAAAAATAATAAACCCTAATACAGTTTTTTTTTTTCTTTTTTTCTTTTCTTTTCTAAAAAAAAAAAAACCCTAAAAAAATAATAAAAAATAACTAAAATAAAATTGTCTTCTTTTCCGTTCTTTCGCTTTAATCTTTGTCTTTAAGAAATCACCAAACTCCTTGGCTCAATTTTCTTTATGATCCAAAACCTGTAGACAAAAGATAAATACCCAAAAACGTAAAATAGAACAAAAATAATAAAAAAAGAAAAAAAGAAAAAGAAAAATAAATCTAAAACCCTAAAAACAAGTCCGCGTCGGCGGCGCCAAAAATTGATGTGATTGTAGATGTGGTAAATAAAGTGATTCGATTCTCGAACTTGTGAAGGATTTTTTTTAGACTCAAATAAAACTATAAAACTCACTAAAAATTATAACAAACTCAGACAAAGATGTTATTAATATTAAAAGACACTGAGGCTAAGATTCCACTATTTTCCAAGTTCAAAGTGATTTAATCCCAATATTTATATTCATGCAATTTTCTCGTTCAATTTGATTCTAACTATTGCAACAAGTAGATTCTCAAAATAACAAGTGTAAATCCGAAGCATAGAGCATCAAAAACCTAGGTCCAAGTATGCTCTATCAAAAGAAATAACAATTGCTTAACAAAAATCATTCAAACAATTTTCAATCAAGGCAAATAATCATATAATAATTGCAAATAAATAGATAAAATAGAATATACCACTTTTTGCTGGTGAAATAGCTTCCTCTATCGCCTCAGCAATGGGGTTAGCTCCTCATATTAATCATGATCTCAAAATATGTGTTTATGGATCAAAAGATGATTAAAAGGATGAAAAGCAATAAAACAGACTGTTTGCAACGCTGTATCGGCGCTACAAACTAGCTATTACAAAGGTCGAACTGTTACAGAGAAGTCATTGTTGCATTGTTACAAATTTGAGACGTTGTTCTTCCTTGCAATACTTGTTCTTCAGCAGCAGTAGCAGCAGAGAACGCAACTCCTACAACTCGATCTGTTCAGCTCTGTGGTGTTCTAAGTTATCTGAAACTGCTCCAATGACTTCGTAACCCCCTTTTTGAGTCCCAGCGATCCTTATATAGCCAGCAGACCCTAAATCTTTCAAGGAAATTCCGATTATTCTTTCACCGTAAGTCACGATATTTTTCTTCCATCTTTATCTTCATGCGGCTTATGTGATTCATCCAAACTCTCTAAAACGTGATAGTATCATTCCTAGCCGTCAATATACTCTTAATACATGTAACTTCCAAATATAGTTGAGGAAAATCCCGAAACATTCTTAACCTCTGTTTTGCTTGAACCCGGCGAAAACTCCCTTTATTTTCGAATCTATGACCTTTACCAATCTTGTTTTGTCCTAACAGGATAATATCAATCCAATCCCACGTAAGAAATCTCTAAAAACTCGGCCAAAACCAAATCAGAAATATTCGCAGATGAGGTATGCTTTCCCGCCAAAAATCGTGAAGAAGAAAGGGTATCCCCTATCCAGAGTGGGGGTGTGAATAGCAACTGCCTTGGGGGTGTTCTGAGGGTGCCCCTTATCCAAATTAAGGGTGCCAATAACAATTCCTCCGGGTGCTTTAGACAACTTTTCGAGCCGATTTTTCCAAAAATGTTTATTGTCCAAAAATACCTATACACACATAAAATACCATAATAAGTACAAAAATGAGCACTATCAATCTATAGAATCGAGACAAATCGGACACAAAAATGTGTCCATCAACGGACGAGATAGTTTTTGCGGCAGATGTTTGCTGCCGTTGACTTAGGGTTTGGAAACCATGCGGCCAACCCTAGTTTGGTTAAACGAACCAAAGCGCTGAGCGCTAATTTGTACAGGCTGATCGGCCATGTGTGAAGATGAGCCTCCAGTGGGTATGCTGACATCTCCTGGGCTATCTTAAATTAGATCTAAGCCATTCGATTCGGCTGGCGAAGATGGGCGGTCGTGATCGATTTGCGACAGTAACATGTCATTGCAAACACCAATTAGGGTTTAGAGACGGCCACATTCACCCTAGTTCGATCAAGCGGTTTGACGCGTCATTGACTTCCCTTGGGCAAGTCGATCGAGTGGGAATAAAATTGGGCCGGTGGTGAACTCATGTGCACCTCCTTTACGGTCTTAGCTCGTTTGAGCTTTCTTTCAAATAGCGCGAACACCCATTTTAGGGTTGACGTTCGGAGTGTTTGGAAGTTAATTAAATAGGACTCGATCGACTAGGGCATTGGTGGGCCCGCCGGTGGTCACTGCGGTGATTGCCTAGTTCTGCTAGGAGTAGGCTATGCTTGTTGGATCGTGTGGCCAAATTGTGTGGCCGTGACCATTTATGAGACTGATATTAACAATCTAGATTTTCCTTAAGGAATTTAAGCGTGTTTGATCGAGCTAACTTAAAAGTGTGTCGATACAATATTCTCTTTGTCATAGAGTGATGCAGCCCATGTGGGTACTTCCATGCAGATTTCAATACTAACACTTCGGGAGACTCATGCTACTCTGCTGAGAGTGAACATTTAATCGTCATGTCATGTCAATATTGAGAGTTCAATTTGGGAACATAGCATGGGAAAATACCAGGCAGGCAATGCATTAGCGAATAATGCCGGTGGAAGATAAAATTCACAGAATATTTTGGGATTGCTGTTGCACGCACCATTCTGAGTAAATTTCATATATACAGATATATTGAATTGCTCAATACATATGTGAGCGAAGAGGCTTAAGCACTCATTGCTTTTAAATGGCTTCTATTCCTTTGCAGGATGACAACGCATTAAATACATGGTTTACGATTTTAGCCCTTGAACTAAAAACCACCATCAACATTAGTGACGAAAGTCATGTTATGTTTCAATCACTTTGAAAATGGCTTTGACGAAAAATAGTTTGTGAATAACAACTATATAACGTCCTCTAAGAATGTTTTAATGATTGAAATGAGAGTTTAGATTATATAACCATTGTTGGATATAAGCATTGTGTGGAAACGCATACATGTATAAGTCCTTATTCCTTGAACCTAAGTATGCTTACTTTGTTAATCAGGAAAACCGGAACAACAGTCCGCGAGCTGTTGTAGGTTCTCATCCCGAGAAAATATGCTGGAGTTTGTAAACTTCTTCCGGGAAATTAAGTTCGCGAACTTAGTCCGCGTACTTGAGTTAGTTATATCTAAAGACGATTATTTGTGAACTTATACTTATATAAACTAAGGAATGCAATTTCCAAACCGTGGCTATAAAGTTCATGAATCGATTCGAGTGAATCAAATAGTTTTTTCTTCGATTGTGTCTTGTATACTTCTATAAGATCTAAGCAATTGAACAATCTCTAACTAGTTCATTTGAGTCATTTGAACTAGTTATGGTAAAGAAGAATATGGTTGATATGAAAGTTCTCATATGGTTAACCATTTGGTTAACTATTGTTGAACCAACAAATGTACATGTTTGGGTATGGTTACACAAACCTAGAAACGTGCATTTCATTTGTGTGTAACAAGCTATGTTTTCGATCCAACGGTTGAAATATATTAGCTTGAATCTAATCAGGTTTTCATCTAACGGTGAATATTGAATGCTTTGTTACTAAGCTAACATTGATTGCAAACCCTGATTTAAAAGACTATATAAGGGAGAACTCTAGCAACTGGGAAACCGAATCCCCACACCTCCTGTGTGATACTAGTTGTATAGCTAGAGTCGATTCTCCTTTAACCTTAGGTTTCTACCGAGACCCTGTAGGTTAACGACTTGAAGACTTCATTGGGATTTTAAATCCAGTCCGATACTACTTTCTTGTAGTTGTGTGATCTGATCTTGTTGTTTCTATCGTATTGAGTACAATCGTAACGATTGGCTTGAGATTGATATCTCCGATAGGCAAGATATAAAAGTAGTCACAAACATCTTCGTCTCATCGTTTGTGATTCCACAATATCTTCTTTCGCCGCGTCGATTAAGATTATTGTGAGGTGATTGATAATACTAGGTTGTTCTTCGGGAATATAAGTCCGGGTTATCAATTGGTTCTTGTTCACCTTGATTTATCAAAAGACGGAACAAAACTCGTAGGTATTTCTGTGGGAGACAGATTTATCTATTACCGTAGACTTTTATGTGTGATACAGATTTGTTTATTAAAGTCTTCGACTTTGGGTCGTAGCAACTCTTAGTTGTGGGTGAGATCAGCTAAGGGAATCAAGTGCGTAGTATCCTGGGATCGAGAGACGTAAGGAGCGAAACTGTACCTTGGATCGGTGTGAGATTGATTGGGGTTCAACTACGAGTCCGGACCAAAGTTAGTTTGTAGTAGGCTAGTGTATGTAGCGGCTTAATACGGTGTGTGTTCAATCTGGACTAGGTCCAGGGGGTTTTCGCATTTGCGGTTTCCTCGTTAACAAAATTAAGTGTATGCGTGTTATTTCTATTAGCATTATATTTTGTTATATAATTGAAATATCACAGGTTGTACGTTAAGTTCAATCAATTATAATATCCAACCTTTGGTTGTTGATTTACATTGATTGACACTTGGATATTGGTCTTTGGTACCATCCAAGTTATTTCTCTTGTATTTAATTAGACTCGCAGATTTCTATTTGCTTGAGTAAGAATTGAATCGAGAAATATAGATATAACTCTTTGATATATTTTATTAAGATTGAGTCTGGTTGATTCTCTTGAAAGTATATTGGAGTTAGTCCATACAGATTGCTAATCGAAATATTGGGTGTGGTTGTAGTACCCCCGCTTTTTCAGTTACACCTTGATTTCCAATGTATCTCATGACCGATTACAACTAGCTATATTATATAGGCTATGACTGGTTATACCTCAAGTCTCAACAAAGTTAAGATAAGTTCTACCATAGTCATCTTCCATTGGTCATCCAAAAGATATTCAATGAATAGCAAGACCAATCATGATTTCCCTTTCGATTACGAAAACAAGTTCATACATCTACTTTCTTAAACTAATGTAAAGATACATAGTTTTCAAGGATAAAATCATACCTATTCATAAAGACAACTAGCTCTATTTAGAATACCACCCCAATCATAATAGAAGAAATATTTTTATATTCACCGCCCCAATCAGTTGCAACATTTTGATGTTAGTGCCAAAGTAATCCTCAACACGAGCCTTCAATATATAGGATGTGGAAAATATTTCTGATTTATAAGCAAGAGGATACAGCCAGGTGAACCTACTAAAGGTGTCAATGAAGCTTTCGTATTACTTAAATCCATTTACAGATTCCACTGGTGAACACCAAATATCAGAATGGGTGAGATCCAAAGGACCATAAACATCTTTATTGCTAAACTATGAAAGGTAGCGTATGGGATTTCGCCAACTGACACTCACTACAAACTGAATGACTCAAATGAATTGAAATAAACTCATCCACTACCGATAAGATGTGCCTTAAAGTCCTGTAGGCGGGATGACCAAGTATCTTATGCCAATCACCAGATGTAGTAGCAGTAAAGACAAAAGCTTTAAAGGATAGTGAATCAAAGTTGAGATCAAGGTAGTCAATATCGGTTGTATCGGCCGATATTATAGGTTTTTATCGTATATCGGAAGAAAAAAAACTGTACGATATCTAAAATATCGGCGATACAAGAAAGATAAAAACGCTCGTATCGGCCGATACAAACTGATATATCGGGCTCACCTGTACACTGATAATATCGGCAAGAGTAATTTGGTAGAATAAATTATTTATTTATTAAAATTTATAAACAAAACCTTTCCTCCTAATTATATTCTTCCTCTATACCTTTGAAAACTCAATCTGATTCAGTAATGATATTGGAATATGATTGAATTTGTACAGTGAAGCTTTTAATCTTGAGAATTAATGCATCATATGACACCAAGAATTTTAGATTGAAAAATTTATAAATATTTAAAATTCTTGGTCTTAATGGTGTATCACCTGTAAAAACCGATATAATCTTTTGTATAGGTGTATCGGACCGAGCCGATACGATACCGATACACGATATTAACTACTTTGGTTGAGATCATACAAATCATTCTTAACACTTCCTTGTAGAAACTTCTTGTGTCTTTGAAGGTCCTTAGCATAGAAATAAGAAAGATGAAACTCAAAGTAACAATGATTATCTCTTGTGAATTAAAAAACAGAAAGCATCTTTCTAAAGGTATCAGGTACATGTTGTACATTATTCATAAGAAAATTAGAGTTACCAGAAATAAGATGAGAAGTACCAATATGATTAATGGGAAAACCTGTATCATTTCCAACTCTCACTTGCTCAGCACCTTGAAATTCAAATTGTAAGTTGAGACTACTCAAATCATTAGTAATATGATGAGTAGCTCCAGAATCTGGTGTCCAACTCTCACCACCAACAGAAGCAGCAGAAGAATTGTAATCATCATTGTAAACTGCATACACCTCAGGATCTAGATTCCAATATTCATCATAGGAATTGTCATAGTAACCATCATCAAAATAGACATTGGTGGCTTGAGGATAGTTAGAAACACCTATTTTGGACCGAAATCTGCAATCAAGTGTTGTATGACCAGATTTAATGCGTATATGGCAAACAACATGTGATTGTGAGTGGGGAAGGAAATTAGAATGTCTAGCATTATAACCACTACAAAACCCACCACGATCAAACCTGCTTCCTCCTCGATAACTACCATACGCACCACTACGAGCTCTAAAATTTGGAAAATATCGACCAACACCACCAGCACAAGTTCGAAAATTGAATCCACCAGCAGAATTCCCAGAATGCCAATCAAAAGGTGCTCTATAATGAGAATTAGATGAAAATTTGGAGGAACTAGATAGATCTGGTGTGGTACTGGTGTTTTGAGCAATATTAGCAGATGCAATTGGAACACTTTTTTTTCTTGTGTCTTTGATCTTGATGAATCCACTATAAGTAATCTAGATTCGATCGGAGCTTGTGCAGTTGGATCTCGAATAAATTCAGGAGGCTCAGGTGTAGATCCATCTACATATTTGTATAAATCAAAACTTCTTATACAAAGGAACAATCTGAGACTTTCATAACACAAAATTTGTAGAATTAAGCTTTGCTGGAGGAGAAATACTGAGTTTTAATGGAGTTGAAGAAGCAAATCTTGATGTATTCAACATTGAATGATGAATTTTAGTAAGATTGGTAAAGATCTTGAAATTTAAAAAAAACGGATAAAGATTGAAAACAATTTCTGGTTTAAGGTTTTGGAAATCAGAGATGGCTCTGATACCATATCAAAAGCACCAAGTCGGCGGACAAGGCTTTGATCTTCTTAACTGAATATCATAGAAGGACAAGTTCATATATATATATGAAAACGAGAAAGACTCGGTGAACAAGACTAACCCTCAAGCGAATATAGACAGCTATGAAAAGTAGCAGCTAATAACTGAAAGTAGCAGCTAATAACTGTCAGCTATGAAAAATAGCAGCAGAAATCTCACATCATAGTGTCAATTTATTTTTCTTTAGATTAACTAACAAGTACACAACAGTATACATGTCATACATACTAGATTAGATATCTGAACTAAACATACATTAAGACCTGACATTGAGAATTCAATCGACGTGATATATGTATGACACCTTCATCACAGTTTTTATTAGCACTCATCTAGTAAAAGATTATTGCTATTACCACTTTGTTCTAAATCTATAAATTTGGTTGAACCCATTTATAACCGTGTGTTTGCATATAACCAGCTTTTGCTAGAAGCTCATCTGCTTCTACTGGCCCTCGGCTACCTTGCTTGTACAGAATTGGTTTCAGTTTTCCATCATCAATGCGATGTAGCATCGGGGTGAATATCTCCCAAGCTTCCTGATGATTGACGTGATCAAATTTATCAGTTTGGCATTTCTTACGGCATGTAATGCAATCACACTCCAAATACACAAGAGTTGTAGTATACCAACCTTCAATTCATCCCTACGTACAAAATGCTGCTGATCCCCTCTTATCCTACAACAACAAAAAAGTGCGTTAAATCAGTCGTTGTAGTATAGTGGTAAGTATTCCTGCCTGTCAGGCAGGTGACCCGGGTTCGTTCCCCGGCAGCGGCATAACCTTTGGCTTTCAAAAAAAAAAGTGCATCTCAGTATCTTCCTCCCCTTGTTCTTTTTTCTTTCTTTTTTTTTGTTGTTATTTCTTTACCCTTTTAAGTTGCAGTTTTGGTACGATTTATGCAATGCAGTATCTGCAGAAATATGTGCGGAACACACAGGAAATATGTATATATGTAGTAAAAGAATCATACGTATCGAGAATCAAGCGCTCATAAGCCTCTGGAATCTGTACTCCTTGATACCGTTGTTGGTAAGATAAGTCTAATTCGCTTTGAGTTGTTGACATCTCTAGTCCTGGTTGTTTCACCTGTGAGAAAATATGATTTAGACTGACAGCCGATTAGAAGATTACAGACAGATCAAGAGAGATTAAACAACTTACTGTTAACTTCATGTACATGGCCTCTGAAGGTTGCAGGCGTATGACGAACTCATTTCTTCCTTGTTTTTTACCTGTCCCATGTACAAATCGGAAATTTCCTTGAGAAAAAGAGAGAATAGTAAAACATAAGAGTGCATTCATCCCATGGATGCCAGAGGTTAAAATGCACGACGACCAATCCAATTCATACATTTAAAGATGTCCCCAGGAACCTCCTTAAACTGAACTCGGATTTCGGCTTTCCTTGAATTCAAAGCCTTTCCCGCCTTAAGTACAAAAGGTACACCTGCACATGGGTTTTCACAATTATGAGAAACGAAAGTGTATTGATTGGCACTTCCTATTTGCAGAAATGCAGACAATTTTATCACACCTTCCCATCTTTCATTGTGTATTCGCAAAACTACCGTTGCAAATGTTGGGGTATTTGAGTCATTTGGAACGGTTGGGTCATCTTTATAGCCTTCGTACTGCCCAAGGACAACTTCTTCATCTTTAATGGGTACAACTGACTGGAGAACCTGGAATTTTAAAAAAATAGTAATACACGTGATGGTTTGCCATACAGTAGAAGAAAACAAGAAAAACATACAGGTAATATTATTATTCAATATAACAGAATGAATCTAGACTAGTACCTTCACTTTCTCATCGCGTATGTGTTCTGGTGTAAGAGAAACGGGTTTCTCCATTGCGACCAAGCAGAGAACCTAAAGTAGTTCGTGACAAAATTATACCAAAACTCAAAAGTCTTAACTGAAACACAATGATATATCTTCTGTTGCAGGAGTTCGAACAATATCATTTGAGCATGATTATAACATTTGAGAAAAACAAAAATTGGTAATCCTACAAAAGTTAATTGCTTTGAAGTAAGTTTGACTAGTTTGAAATGAAAGTACCTGTATCAGATGATTCTGAATGATATCCCGAATGATTCTGCAAATTTATATATTCTTTTTGAGAAATAATGTAAGCATGTAAGATTGAAATATGATCTTGATGTCATATGCAAGATACAATCATCATATAACATAAATTTCCAATTTTGATACAGTTAGTAGCTTCATTCACACATACCCATACTCGTCAAAATATCCACCTCGTCCTTCAGTTCCAAAATCTTCTCTGAATACAATCTACATAAGTTAAAATAAATTTGAAACAAGCAGTAATTTGATCTTTGTAGGAAGCAGCTGAAAAATACTTCTGGTTCAAGTTGCTAAAAATGATTAGCCTGTGTACATTCGAGAGTTGAGCAAAGACCTTGAGGCAGTACAGCAAAGTCACAACAATTGCCACCAAGACAGAGATAACAAGAGGCATATATAAGATATGTAGTAAGCTTATTTCAGACGAAATAAAGATCAACGCTACTCTATGTCAATAAACATACATGACTTAAAGCCTCTTATATACCCATCTCCCAGATATTGAGAAGCTCTTTAAGCAATCACTTAGTCGCTTATAGGCAAGAATCCAAAACCACTTAACCTATGCTGCACACTTGAGCTTTCTCCAAGGAGAGGTGAACCAATTATAATTTATAAGACATACTAACCATTAATATAGGTGCAATTAAGCAAGATTCTAGCTGAATCTCGTTAATACTAATTTATATGAACACTGATTACATCCAAATATTATCCAATAAATTTCCGGTACAGAGATTTTAGCAAGGGTTTTGGTGGAGAAACTCACCTGTATACTATCGATGTTATCACGGTTCCAGAGGGGGTAAAAGAAGCGATTTGCAAAGCGAAGCACTAACTGCCAATTCAAATAGGTCATATTGAAGGTTAGGTATGGATTGGAGGAGATATATATGGCTTGAGGGAAAATAAAGATGGCTTGAACTCCAGTGGAAAACATTACCAGATTCTGAACCAACTCTTTTCCTAGGTAGTGATCAATACGATAAATCTGTTCTTCACCAAATAATTCCCCAATCTGGCCACTAAGAGCCTCTGCAGACTTCAAATCCTTGCCAAACGGCTTTTCAACGACAATCCGTGTCCAGCCGCCTAAATCAGCTGAAAAGAATTAACCAATGTATTGTGAAAAATATATCCCTGAAATTTAATAAATCGAAAGACATGATCTAGCAACAGGAAGGTTTGTTCAAACCAAAATGTAACCTACACTTATTCATGCAGAAGAGTTTGATCATTCTGCAGACAGATGGATATACTGAAGGTGGAAGTGCAAGATAAAACAGTCGCCTGGATGATCCATCTTGAGTATTCTTAGAGACTTCATGCTCATAAATTGCCGTATCCAACAACCGAAAACCCTCTTCGCCATCATAGGCACCACTGATGTACTTGACCTACAAGACATGATTACTGAAATCATCATAAGATAAGACAAAGTCTCATTTCTCATTAGTGATAAAAAGTTGAATAAGCACCATACTTACCAGTTGCAGAAACTTAGCTGCATCTTCTGATTCCCCAGAACCAGAGGAAGAACTCTTGCTCTGAAGTAAGTGTCTGCATTTTCACAAATAAATAAATCTCGTGTCCTTAAACAGAAAGGACTGTTAGAGAAATCAACGAGCTGAGTGTCTTCCTACTCCAAAGAGTCAATACCTAAGCTAACATAAGACACTTTCAAACATCTTTCAATACTATGCCAATTACTTGTCAAACAATAACTAACAGGGATAATAAACTAACCCGCGGATCCTGTCTCTTAACTCATCATCTGAAATCTTGGTTCGTGCATAACCAAATATATGAACTTCATTTGATTGTAGAAATCCCTGCATACACCCTCAAATCATTAGTACATCAATGAACAAATCTTCTAATAACATGGGGAGAGTCTAACAGCTATGAAGATGTTTATCATTAAAATAGGATAATGCATTGGTTACATCCCCTGTATCCCTACTCTAAACAAAGTGTAAAGCAACATCCGGAATTCGCTATTCATTTAAGCCTTCAAATTTATAGTTAGTGAATACTTTTACCATTAAGCTTTTGCATACACCACAGAAACCACAACAGCGGTTGTCACGAACAGGAACATGTCACACTAATGTGCACACGTGCTTTTGCAAATGCACCATAAAATAATCAATTGATGGCAACAATTGAACGTGCTGACGAGCTGTGCTAGCACGTGGTTCCCCGAAGGGAGATGCACGGTGCAGCTCCCTCGTCAAGGGATGTGATTCTAATCACGATAGTAGTGAGACATTCCTATTCCACACAATTAGCATATAAGACAGGGTAGTGCTCCATCGTGCATCTCCCTTACAAAGCTGCTCCATAAACAGTTTCATGGACACATTTCATCTAGAGATATATCACTAAAAGGCACTTTGTTATAATTCTCTTTTATGAAACTGTAAACACCTAAATTCGGGAATTACTGCAAGTAACAAATCCTATATTCAAAATCAAAAGAAAGAAAGATACGATATAATACACAACCTGTTGGTAGAGATTGAACAGAGCAGGAAAAGTTTTCTTCTTAGCAAGATCACCAGAAGCACCAAGAACGATAATTGAGAGAGACCCAGTTTCGGAAACATCGGTATTATCAAGGGAGAGCTCATCTCCTTCTGATGACACAGAAGATCTTCTTCCTTCTGTAGATGACCTATTAGATTCCATTGCAAAACCAATAAGTTCTTTTCTGAAGCTAATCAACAAACTGAGATTTGGTTGGGTTTTCACCGGTTTCTGATACGATGAGAATTTGATCCTCAATTAAATGGAAACTTAACAAGATTTCTTTTTAGGTTCACAAAATGGATTCACTAGAGCGGAATTGGAATAAAAACAAACTTTAAGAAGATATTTTTCTTTGGTGGCATTTTCTGATATGCGGTGACATGACATAGGATATTTTTTTATTTTTTTTTATAATCAAAGGCCTTCAAAAAAAAAGGCTAATGATCCCCTCAACAAAAGGCATCAGCCATATTGGAGGAATTCCCCTAAGGTGGTAAAGGCAAGTGTCCCAAAACCAAAGCCATAGTAGAATTGTTTGTCTTAATGGCCCAAAGGGCTCCACCACCAGGTAAAAGGCGAAAAGTTCATGAGCCAATTGAGAACAAGTATGAATTACAAGTGCAAGAAGTCCCAAATCAACCTCCTTGGCTGAAATATAAATAAGCTAAATTTAATCCCAACTTCTACAAACTTGGAAGAAGGGGCAAGAAAAAAAAATCCCAAATCTGCCTTTTTTTTTTATAATATCCTTAAAT
The DNA here is from genome assembly GCA_023531295.1 of Papaver armeniacum. Taxonomy (NCBI): domain Eukaryota; kingdom Viridiplantae; phylum Streptophyta; class Magnoliopsida; order Ranunculales; family Papaveraceae; genus Papaver; species Papaver armeniacum. The sequence goes on from JAJJWW010001028.1 coordinate 617,955, forward strand.
ATAGCACCAACACATAGTAGAATTGTTTGTCTTAGCCCAAAGGGCAAGTTTCCATCAAACATTCAAGCTACAAACTTGGAAGAAAAAAAAAGCGAATATCCTTAAATATAGATTGATTAGACTCGATTGATTAGACTCTGAGCATCACTTTCTATGATTAGATGAGTAAGCTTTTGCTCCACAACATTTTGTAAGGCCGCCCAAATAGCTCTGGCTTCAGCTTCTTCAGCAGACTCAACTTGAAAGACAATGGAGGCACAAAAGGAAGCAGTGTTGGTGAAGTCCCTCATCACAAATCCTGCACCATTATTCCCAGAAATATCATCATAAGCTCCATCTGTATTGCATTTTATCCATCCAGTTGGTGGGGGCATCCATTTGTCACTTATACTAACAGGGACCATAGTGGAAACACTAAAAGTGGATTTTCTAGTTAAAAGCATGGCTCTGGATCTCATCAGAACAGCAGTGTAATTCTCCTTGATGTTATGGAACACTAGGTTATTTCTACTTTGCCATAAGGACCAAAGGATAGCAACAAAGAGACATTGATCCCATCAGGGAGTTTAGAAACAGGATTAACTAACCAGAATAACATCCAATCCATGAAAGATTTAGTACTAAAAGCCTGAGTGTTGACACGGAAAGAAGATAAGAACCAAACACGACTAGAAAAAGGGCAAAGAACTAAGGCATGCATAATCGATTCAGAAGGGTCAATACATCTAGTACAGTCAACAGAATTCATAGGCATTCTAGTATGAAGGACAGTTCTAGCAGGTAAAGCATTTCTAGCAGCTTTCCAACTGAAAACTTGAATTCTATAAGGAACATTAAGTTTCCAAATACACTTCCAAAGAGCACTACAAGGGGAAGGCATGAGCCCTCGAAGTCCCAAGTAAGCAGATTTAGAGGTAAATCTACCATTCTTTGAAAGATCCCAAGCCCTCCTATCAGGAGTGCAACACTGGCTTAAGGGAATAGTAACAATCTTCTTAGCAGAAGCATTATCAAAGTGGGTGTTTAATCTAACAACATCCCAAGATCTAGTAACAGGATTAATAAAATAAGAAACTTTTATAGTTGGATCTGGAGGCACCAAAGGGTTGGGGACAGCAGATCCTAAAGAAGGAATCCACTTGTCACACCAAGGGTCAATAAATTGACCATCTCCAACAATCCAAGTGATAAAAGGTTTGATAATCTCCTTAATGGCATGCAAACATTTTCAAGTCCAAGAACACCTGGCAGGACACTTGGCATTCAAAAAATCAGTTTTAGGGAAATATCTAGCTTTCAGAGTAGAAGCTAGCAAACGATCAGGGTTCTCAACTATCCTCTAAGCATTTCTAGCAAGCATAACAAGATTATTGAGCTCAGCTTTTCTAAAACCAAGGCCTCCTTCAGATTTTAGGGAGCAGAGAATGTCTCAACCCAAAAGATGGAGCTTTCTATCTTTTAGGTCAAGAGTTTCTCCCCACCAAAATTTGCAGAGATGAGAATCCATTTTACTACAACGGTATTTGGGGATAAGGAAAGCTCCCATTTGATAAAGAGGGATGGCCTGACCAATGTGCTTAATTAAGGTAGTTCTAGCAGCTTGGGAAAGAAGCTTATGGAGCCAGATAGAGATTCTAGCATCAATAGCCTGGAGAATACCCATATGGGTTTGAATTTTAGAGGCTTTAAAGGCAGTAGGAGTGCCCAAATATTTTTCTTCAAGATCCCTATTACTAATATCCAGGATGTTAGGGAGCTTCACTTTGAGATGTTCTGGAATTTTTTTGCTAAACAGGATACCAGACTTGTCAAAATTTATTTCTTGACCAGAGGACAAGCAATACTTTTGAAGGTACTCTTTAATAGTCTGGAAGTCCTCAATAGTAGCTTTAGAAAATAGTAAGGAATCATTAGCAAATAGAAGGTGTGTCATAGCAGGAGCATTTTTACACACCTTTATGTCTTCAACCAAACCTTTTCTAGTTAGAGCATCAATGTATGAGGACAAAGCCTCAGATCAAATGATGTAAAGATAAGGAGACATAGGGTCTCCTTGTCTTAAGCCTCTTTCTGGTTTGATGAGACCAGTAGGACTACCATTAAGGAGAACAGAATAAGAGACAGTGGACACACACTGATTTCTGAGTTTAACCCAGTGATCAGATAAGACCATTTTTTTCAAAACCTTTTCAAGGAAAGACCATTCCAGCTTATCATAGGCCTTAGACATGTCAAGCTTGATGGCAGCAATACCAATAGCTTTATCATGATGATTGATAGCATAGATGGCCTCATTAGCAAGAAGGATGTTATCAGAAATACTTCCTTTTAGGAACAAAAGCACTTTGGTTTTGGGAAATGATATTATTCATAAAAGGTTTTAATATATTAGCTAGAGTTTTAGAAAGGATTTTGTAAATAAAGTTACAAAGTCCTATGGGTCTATATTGGGAGACCAACTCAGCTAGAGGGACTTTGGGGATGAGAGCTATATTGGTATGATTAAAAACTTTTTCCACATTTCCAGTTCTGAAGCAAGTTTGAGTCATGTCAACAACATCTTCTCCCACAATGTCCCAATGTTTTTTATAGAACAGACCTGTAAAACCATCAGGACCAGGGGCTTTTTTTCCACCCATTTGAAAGACATCATTTTTAATCTCCTCTGCAGTGAGGGGAGAGTTTAGGGAAGAATTTATCATTCTCAGAAAATTTAACAGGAAGATCAAAAAGGATTTCATCTTGGAATTGTTGGGGGTGTGAAGAGTACAAATTTTTGAAATAGTCAACAAAAGATGTGCTAATACTATGTCTATCAGTTAGAATAGTACCAGCAGCATTTTTAATCCAACTAATAGCATTTCTCTTTCTCTTGAAAAGGGTGACTCTATGAAAATATGGTGAATTTGTGTCACCTTCCATAAGCCAAACCTCTCTAGATTTATCTTTCCAATAGAGTTCTTCCAAATTGTAGAGATATTCCAATCTAGCTTTAAGTCTAGATATGGCTCTACAATATGTAGGAGCTATGGTTTGGGTATCAGCCGGTTCCTTCCTAGTAGTAGAAATGTTAGTTTGGATATTGCCAAAAGAAGATTTATTCCAATCACGAAGACCTTTTTTTTGTATTTAAGAGTTTAGCTTTGAGTTTATAAGCAGGGGATCCCACCACATTAACAGACCAAGAGTTGGAAATAATGTCTCTACAAGTGGGATCCTCTATCCACATAGCAATAAAATGAAAAGGCATAGGCATGCAAACATCATCATAGTTAAAACCAATATGCATAGGATAATGATCAGAAGAATCTCTAGGCAAATTATTAACACACAGTTTAGGGAACAAAGTTTCAGCAATGAGATTAATAAGACATCTATCAAGACGTTCAAGAATAAGATCGGGACCTTGTTGCATATTAGACCAAATAAATCTAGGGCCAGAGAAACCAGGATCATGCAATTCAAAAGTATCACAAAAATTTCTAAGATTAAGAAAATCAGAATCATCAACTTCTAAACCACCATTTTTATCCTCAGTACCTAGCAGAGCATTAAAGTCACCTATAAAGAAAATAGGTTCATCTAAGGGAGGTTTAGGTAACAGAGATCGAGGATGACGACATTGATCTTCCCAAAAGGCTTGTCTAAGGCGCTATTAGGTTCACCATATATGAAGTACGGGAAGTAAGTGACACACTTTGGAGTGGATAATATAGTAACATAGTGTAAGTGACACACTTTGGAGTGGATATAATATCAGGTAGATGCATGAGTAATTTATCTTCGTAGACATTATCCTTTTTCTTAATGAGATCTCGCATTTCACCATAGAATTATCAGAGTAAAGAAAAAAATTTTCCATAGTGTATTTCTCAACAGTATTTCCAAGAATGCGAATTTGGGATTTAATTAGCGTATAAAGATCCTTTGCCCGCACTCGCGGCTCATGAACTCAAGCATCGCGAATACAATCGCCACTTAATTGATAAACGGCCCGAGAATTTTTCATGGGCCAAGAGCATAAAATAGAGGCATCTCGGGATTGTACAAGGGAATTGCGAGAAGCCGACCTAGCGAGACTATAATCTTTTGATCATCATTGATGATCGAAAACAATTCAGTAAAACCCTTCAAGCAACTTTTGTTGAAGCCATTTATCGGTATGGGAATGGATGGGAGATTGGAGATTAAGAGAGCGCTAGAAAGGATGAAGAAAAGATGCGGTGGCGAGGAGCGCAAATTGCGGAAGAGAGAGTCAAAGAAAAGTTGCAGAGAGAAACTAAAGAATGAAAAGAAGGAAAAGAAAACTATATATAGGGAAAAAGATCCTCGAGAAAAACGAGGTCATTTAATGCGAAGAGACATGAATGGTCAGAATAAGCGATTGAAAGAAACGTGTCAAGAAAAGACATTAATAATCAAAATGTGTAAAAGCACCAAAAGCTGAAAAGATAAAGATAGCACGGAAACAATATTGTAAAAATCTCATGATACTCTTCCCTCGCAGGAGAAATGAGGAGAGATAGGAGACGATACTTCCCATATATCTCAAAGAAGCTTGAACTTTGCAAAAGAATAGAGGCAAGTACGTACTTTTCAAAGAAAGTATTCTTTTGCTCGTTCCTTCACCAATTGAAACAAGGAATATGACAACAATAGCTCTTCAAGCAATATTCAAGGAAAAAGAGGCAAGATGTAGGATCATAATATCCCAACATACAAGGCTCGGGGTTAATGAACGACGGCCGCGAGGGAGTCGCGAGGAGCTAAAATAAACAACGCAATGAATAAAGCAAAACATCGTGAGACCTGGCGAGGTTAGGAAGTGTCGCGAGAGTGAATGTTTGTGCACTGCGACACTTGCGAGACATTCCAAAAAATAAAGGATAGCTTAGGCTGTCATCCACTTATGTATTACCCTATATAAAGGGCTAAACGAGTGCAGCAGAGGGAGAGATCTTTTTGGAATTGTTAGGCAAGTCATTAAGAGAGAAAGTTTAAGAGTGTTTTAACTTCTAAGTGTAATTCTATTTTACTGTGTAAACACTTAATGAATTAAATCAATAAATGTTCTTGATCTTACATCTTCCAATGGATTAACTAAGCAAAATCGAGTAAGGGGTGTAGAAACTGCACATGGATAATGAGAAGTCTCTAGGCAAATTATTAACACACGTTTAGGGAACAAAGTTTATGAGATTAATAAGACATCTATCAAGACGTTCAAGAATAAGATAGCATTAGTAACATAGATGCCCCTGAAGCTAGAGGATATAACATTGAGTTGGATTTCCTTCTTCCAAGCAAGTACAAGGACACCACTTCTCCCAATACTTGGGACGTTAAAAGTGCAAGGGTATCCAAAAATTTTCATTCTTCTAGCAGCCAAATCATTATTCATCTTGGTTTCCGATAGAAAGATAATATCAGGATTAATGTTTCTACACAGCAGACTAAGTTCCTTATTAGCTGTTTTCTTACCTAACCCTTTAATATTCCATCCAAGCACATTCACATTATTAACAGGAAAAGAGTTGGAATTTACAACAGAATTAGTGGGATCAATAATATGGGGAGAAGGATATGAGTTTACCTGAGTGGTGGGAGCAGAACCTCCATCAAGAGAAGAATTATTAGAACCACCATTTTGATTAGTCTCCTGGGTAGAACCGAGATTCAGAGAAGCAGCCTCATGAAGGGAACTATTGCGGACACCATCGTTGCTCGGAGTATCATCAACAGGTACATTATAGCTACCATAGGGGTCAACCAGAGAATGGGTATTGAGAGTACATTTAGAGATATTGATAGCAGGGAGATCTCCTAATTTGGTGATTAGAGGACACAAAGTTGAATAATCAGGTTCAGATGCATCAAATTGATTTGGGATTACCACAATGCTATCTAAAGTAGAGTTACTAGCTCTAGTACGTTTTCTCAAATCATCTCTTGGGTTAATTTTCCTTTTGAGGTTGGACAAAGCATCATGTTCTGCAGCAGCAGAAATAACTTATTCTCTAGAAATGGCATGTTGGTTTGTCGGAGCAGCCGCCGTTTTGAACCTTCTGGACGAGTTAGTGGTTCGAATCGGACCCCGATTTAGCGATTCAGAAGGGATACTTGAATTTTCAACTGTGACATTCTTTGTTGTCACTTGTTTGAAGATGACTGGAATCCCACTTTTCAGGTGAGAAGAGCTCTGTTGGACAGGCCCAACATCGAAAATTTAACAAATGGGCCCATCTGGAAATTATTAGCAACTCCTTTTTGTATAACATTCTCAGAACTTTTAGCAGGAACCTTGGCTTTTCCTTTGGTGCTATCATGATCAATAACTTCATCAACTTGAGTTTCATGAACTACTTTAGCTGAAGACATGGTGGTATCTTGAATCACCATATTGGAATTAGGAAGAGAAAGTTGAGCATCTTGATTTCTCGGCATCATTAACTTCGAGACAACAGGGAGGACATATTTTGAACTTGATGTGACTACTTCTTGCATTAGCTTCTGTTTTGCTTTCTAAGCTGGGCAATTAGCATCTTTATGATCTAACACACGACAAGAAGTACAGAAGTACTTAGGAACTTTGTAGTATATGCAATCAACCAGAAAAGGTTGATCTCTTCCCGAAGCAAAGAGAGGGATGCCAGTAGTTAAAAGCTTTTTGAACGCAAACTCTAACACATACCTTTACATTCTTCTTTAAAGGATGGTTTCCATAAGGTGTTTGGGCTTCTACTAATTCTCCCAACTTGAGAGTAAGCTTTTGTAGATTTTTAAATTCAGTCCACTCCTTAAGAATGTTACATAGGATGAGCCAGAACAGTTCTTCAGTAAATGAGACTTGATGATTTGTTTGCCAGCCATTTGGGGGAATGACTTTGAGAACCATTATATGACCACAAGCATACCAAGGTCTTTGACAATTAACCCTATTGAAATCACTCTCAGCTAAGAATCTGATAAGAACTTTATTTCTCAAACCATTGAAAGTAGTAACAGAAGGAGATTGAGCTAATGGCCATTGATTACAAATGTAATAACAGATTGAGGAAGTAAGAATGATAGTTTCATTGTAAACGTAGCCAACCATGCACCATTTCCAACTATTATCATCTTCAGCCAAAATAACAGTTTTGTCAATAAAAACTGGTTCAGTTAGGGTAGATGGTAGTTTCAGCTTGTCTGCCATTTGTTTTGTGAGATTTTGAATTTCAAGGTTTTCAGATGTATGAGAGGATTGAGGTAGAGAGGGTTCCATATAGATTATAATATTGATGAAGAAAAGTAAGGTTTTATCAAAGTTGAGAGACTTGTTGGATATTAAAACAATGATATGAAGAGAAAAATTTCTTGTAGCAGTGCAAGATGTATGATAGAGTTCTATCAGACAAATGTGTATTTGAAACTTGGTTGTGCCATCAAAATCAAATTGATCCTTAAAATGGGAATTCTGACTGAGTTGAAACTGGTCGGCAGAGGGAGGAGTTTTGGAATGGTATGATTTTGTGAAAGATTCCAACTTTTTGTATTTAAACAAAGAGATCATTTCATGGCTATTAGATAACCTGGTATCTTTTCTAGGAGTAGCTGATAGGGACCTCGACTTGGTTATCACGTGATCTTTGTAACCAAGAGCCATGCAAATGGTATACACAACCAAGTAATTTAACTTTATGCTTTGTACATCTTGCACATACGTAAGCATAAAGGTTGGTGAACATTTAAGAGCTTTGGCATTACACAGATTGTAAACCTGAGTAGTTGTACACATCCGTCCAAATGTCATAAACATAGTTGTTTAGGGTAATAAAAACTGGGGGTGGTGAAGATGAAAATTATTGTGGTGATTTTTTTGGTTTACTGGTGGTGGTAGAAAGGGATTATTTTCTTAGGGTGAAATGGTTTAGTTTTCTGAACGACGTAAGCTATAATCCAACTGTTAATGATACCGCAATTAAAAGTCGTGCCTCCCAACAGTTCCTTCTTGCTCTGAATCTGTATAAAACCAAAAGTTTTAATTAAAACCCAAATAAACTCTTCAAAATTAGGTAGCCTAATTACTCTTCTCTTAAAAGTGATTCCAGCGGAATTAAAGGAAAGTGAAGCGTCTAAAATTAGACTTTGAAAATAGGGTTTAGTAGGATATGATGAAAACTGAAGCGTTGCGCATGGCATTGAAGTGGCGTGAATATCCAAGTGACAAGATGCTTGATAAATGCCATAAAGAGCCATTTATGGCTAATCTACCACTATTATTTAAGAGAGGTGGGGAGATAATCCCAGAATTGTACCAAAATAAGCAAAGAAAAGAAGATTGAGAGAAATTGATTAAGAGAAATGGCTGATGTTGCATCAAGTTCTGCCGGAGGAGGAAATCCAGGCGTACCACCTGATTTTGAAGCCATGCGACATGCAAAGACTGCAATCGAAGCATTGACAAGTGCAGAGATGGAGAGTCTGATAGAGTATTTGAATTTGGAGAAGACCAAGAAAAAAGAACAAGAAGAAAGAGAGGAGTATGAAAGATTGAGGATCGAGAATGATGAAGAATTCCAACTTTGGTTGAGTAAAATTAAAGTTGTTGATGTACGAAGACACAAAAGAAGACTTCAGATAAGGGGAGCATGGAAGCCATCATGGGGGAAGACTCAAAGCATGACATAGTGATAGTGAGAATGAGGAGAAGAATGAATGTTATGAAGAAAAGATGGAAGAAAGCAGCGATGATTCATTGAAGAGAAGGAAGAGAGCGAGAAAGTTTGAGAAAGAGAAGAAGAAAAGGCAAGAATATGAAGATGCAATGTATGAACGGTATCTTGCAGAGAAGACACACACTCCCCGAAAATTTGTTCGGACCATGTCAGAACCGCTAAACGTCGACTCTGACGGAGAGGAAATTCGGGGGATGGATATTGATGGAAACTTTGTATTCTCTGGTCCAACAGTGCCTTGCAGTGATGGTGAAGATAACAATGAGGATGAAGAAGATGAGGATGAAGACCTCCAGGGACCTTATACCACTTCAGATAGTGATGACGGAAGGCTCCTTACTACATCTTTGATGAATTGAATTATACCAGCGACAGTGAGGATGGTTTTGATGATTACAGACTAATCCTCCCTGGAATACTATCAGTTTCCTTAGAACTAGAGTGCTGAGAAACTCTTAAGTATCTTCGTGAAAATTTATGAGGAAATCGATGGTATTTGGAGTCGCTAAAGAAGTTCCTGGAGAAAGGGGTTTCAATGTCAAACATCTGATGGTAAGTTCTTTTGTGATATTTTGTTTTTTGTGTGTTGGGGTTACTTATTTTGAGAAGCATGGAAAGATTTTGGGGTTTTAGAATCAACAGTTTCTTTGAATGTGAAGTAGTTTGCAGGGGAGCAGTAGTAAGAATGGTATGTCTTTGTGTAGCAGCTTGGATTCTAAAGTTACAACCTAGATTTTTTGTTGTACAAATGGGTTGTAATGCAGTAAAAGGATTTTCGGAGGTTTTAGGTTTAATGTCTTGTTTATTGTAGGAAACACCATATGGTCCTAGGAATAATATATTAGAGAGAGTCTAGTCCAGTTGACTCAGTCAACTGTCTGTTTGGTCCTTTTTGAAAATATAAATTATAGTTTGGTCCTGTAAATTATGGTTTGGTCCTGGGGTGACGTCATGGATGATGTAAATGTCATCTTGTAGTGGAAGAAATACCCTTTTAGATAAGGACCATATATATAGTCAAAAAGTAAGAGAGAAGAAATCATTTTCAGATTTACTTTCTCTCACCTTTTTTTTTTTCTTCAGATCTATTTTTTCTCTGGTTTTTTCTTTTCTTGTTGCTACATAGAAAAAAAGAAGATTTTCTAGGGTTTTCATTTGCAGAGATGATGTGAAACAAGAAACGATGGTGCTACTGTTGAAGTTCATCGTCTCCATCTTTTATTTTCGTTTTCGTCAACTGTTGATGTGAAAAAAGCAAATAGATGATAAAGACGACGGAGAAACAAGAAGAAAACGATGACGACGATTATGCTGCTATTTTTGAAGAAGAAGAAGAAGAAAACGATGACGACGATTTCATGGATCTGCTGCTGCTTTTGATGTTGTTGTTGATGAAGAAGAAGAAAACGATGACGACGATTCCATGGATCTGTTGTTGTTTTTGATGATGCAGAAGAATAAAACGATGACGACGATTTCATGGATCTGTTGTTGAAGACGACGAAGATGATGATGCTGCAGTTCATTCCATAAATGAACTCTGTTTTTTTAGGTTTTTATATGGAGTTCATTTCTGGAATGAACTATGATTTTTTAGGTTTTTATATGGAGTTCTGGAATGAACTCTGGTTTTTTTAGGTTTTTATATGGAGTTCATTTCTGGAATGAACTCTGTTTTTTTAGGTTTTGATATGGAGTTCATTTCTGGAATGAACTCTGGGTTTTTTTGGTTTTCATATGGAGTTCATTTCTGGAATGAACTCTGGTTTTTTAGGTTTTTATATGGAGTTCATTTCTGGAATGAACTCTGTTTTTTTAGGTTTTTATATGGAGTTCATTTCTGGAATGAACGCTGGTTTTTTTGGTCTTTATATGGAGTTCATTTCTGGAATGAACTCTGTTTTTTTAGGTTTTCATATGGAGTTCATTTCTGGAATGAACTCTGGTAAATGAACTCTGGTTTTTTTAGGTTTTTATATGGAGTTCATTTCTGGAATGAACTCTGTTTTTTTAGGTGATTTCTGAATAAATAAGTAGAAATTAACAGGAGTTCATTTTGACGAATGAACTGCTACAAAAAAATAAGTAGAAATCAACACAGAAGGGTACTTTTGTCCATTTAATGTTTTTAAATAATTATGGACCAAACAGTAAAGGCGTTTTTCCAAAGGACCAAACTGACATGGGCCCACCTAAAAAAGTACCAAACGATATTTTTCCCCTTGTTTATTTCTATCTGTTTGGGATGTAATTAAGCTGGTGATGTTCTTGTACAAATTTGAACTCTTCTTAGTACTTGAAATGTGCCTGGTGTTGGTTTGCTTTATATTCAATCTATTTTATGTTTTTCTGGTTTGTTTGAATCCAATATCAGTTGAATGATTAGTATAGATATGCAAGCAAGTAAGGAAAATAGTGAAGAAATCAAGGATTCCAATAATTGTAAGGTAAAGATAGGTGATTGATTTGAGCTTGAACTTGCAATGAAGAACATTGAACTGTATGTGGAGATTTTTTACATACGTCACGATGATGGAGCTCTGCTCCATGACATAGGATATCATTGTTTAGCACCGCATGTTTAATGTAGTGGTTGTACTGTAGTCCTATTCCATTGACACATGTCTAGAGCACTTAAAGTTTGTCAAAGGTATTCGCATTCTAATCAAAGCCCATTGGCAATGGCGTTGCCGTTTTAAGAAGGAACGTACTTTTGGTGACCCAAACAAACATTATGCAGAAACTGTATTTTAAGATGGCTCAAAATCATGATAGGGTATGGATTCTTCATGAGATAAGATTACATCTTCCCTCTCCACTGTTGTACAATGGGAGAGCAGTGAAGAACAAACGAAGAAATAGATTTCAAGGAAGAAGAATCTAGAGATTAAAAATCGGACATTACATTACACAATCAAACCATAAACTGAAAGAACAAAAAACTTGCACGCAAAGAATTAAAAAAAAAAAAAAAATTTGAACAAATAAACAGTAATTCTAATTCGGGCAATGAATGTTTCTTGATCATCAGATGTTATTTTTTATTTTTCTTGCAAAGATCTTTCACCCATTTCAGGCCAAATTTCTTTGAACTCGACTTGTCCTTAGACCCATCTTTTCCCTTCTTATTTTCATCTTCAGACTTCGCAGGTGGTGGTGGGTCTGGGCAGTTATCCCACTGGTCTGCCCACGACAACCCACCGTCCATGCCTCTATTCTTAACTTTCTCTTCTTATCTTCTTCTTGCCTGAATGCTGGAAGGAGATATAACCTATTTGGAATTCTCAAATTCTTGCCCAGAAACTCATAAGTTTTCGGTTTTTCTTTTGTTTCATTTCTAAATGTGTATCTTTAGAAACCTGTCTTTTAATGGTCAGACTAACTGAAATTTGCCAAAAATAAAATAAAAAATGATATAGGAATTCTACAGAAAATAGATAATTTTGGCAGGAAAATTATGGCCCTTGTTTCCAAACCAACTTCTGTTCGTAGGTTTTAACCAATTTATCAGTTATCATGTCTATCCTCCGGTTTCAATTACTCTGTACTTCATTCATTCCTATTCACGATTCTTTTATATCATTTCTATCCTCTGGTTTCAATTTCTTGGCCTATCCATATGGAATTAACAAAATCTGAATAGCACATTTGATGGGTTGTATTTTGGTAAGAAATTACTTGAGATTACTTGAGACACAACGCGTGACTATAAAGTATACAGAGCCATGAATTTAGAGATAGGCACGACTTAAAAATACACCAAAGGGATTTGTTAAAGAATGGAATATCATCTATTCATATATTCTTTTGGAGTTGGAATATTGTAAACCTACAATGAGATTATACCTGCCCTGTGCAATACAGATGTTGTTGAAAGATGTTGGCTGATAATACCAAAAGTAAGATCCGAAATGAGCCCTTACCAATCATTCAACTAAATCATTTTGGTTTGAAAAAGTTGATCTCACCAGCAATCTCCCTGCATAGCAATTCCGATTCAGCAGCTAGTTTCAAGCTTTTAACAATCATCAATCCAGTTTGCCTATGTGTTGAAGACGGCTCGTAAACTTTAACATCCTGCTCCTTCCCAAGCAACAAAAGTTCTCTGGCAGGAATTACATTTTCCCACCAAAACTCCCGTAGGATCCCAGTCATCAACTGCCAGTATTGCCGATCGCGATGTATGCGGAAAATGGTGCTTCCGTTTTGAGTCCAGCAGTACAAGTCAACCCAATCTCTATCCAAGACCTCCATTTGACCCTGCACCTGAGGCATGTAATAGAAGGGGAGTGTTGACCAGGGTAGAGCCAGCTCAGGCTTTCCCTTGTTATACGGACACTTCACCTCTAATATCCCACCATCTGTGGAGGACCCAAGTAATCCATCGGGAGAGGCACCTACCCATCCAAACTGCTCCTCTGTATGTGTAGCAAAGCCTAACAAGTCAACTTCTCGACCTGTTATACTTTTGTAACGTTCAATTGCTACAGGCTCATTAACAACACCCCAATTCATGCAAGCCCTTGCAGCAGCGCTGAATGAATCAGTATCTGGTGAGAAGACCTTCTCGTGCCAGAGCTCAGAACGACGATTTCCTTTCCAAAAGCCCAAAGCCGTACTAAACGTGCTTGTTGTCAGCTTATCTTTCCGTAGGGCAAACCATTCCTCTGACTTCTGGGACACATTGGACTGGTTTAGTTCACATGTAACAGCCGCTGAAAGAAATCCTGATCTTGAGGAAGCCGTTGTTGAGGTAGCAGTGGGATAAGGCCGGGTGATTCGACCACGAAATCTCAATCTAGAGTCCAAAGGTAGAATTGCTCTTGGGTGGAGTACTGGATACCGACTTATGCAGGCACATGTCATTGTGGAAAAAAGGTTTGGAATGATGCAAGGTCACCCTCTGCAAGTTATGAGTTTATTAAAATCACAAGGTGCAGAATAAAAAGCATTTAACCAGACGCCATAACAGTATAACTAAATGAAGTCAACACATAGAAACACGGCCTTATAACAACTAGAGATAGAGATAAGACAGTCGATTAAAATTCTTTGCAGTTTTCCAATTCGCATTCACTACTCAGTATAGAATCAAGAATTACCAGACTCATTACCAAAGCTAAACCTAAGAAATTCAGGTCGCAGATAACATTGCAACTAAAATGTAGCTAGTTAATTCCTTTTGGTTGATAGCATCAAACTTACGAAAATTTTAAAAAAAAATCCCCTAAAAACCTATATCTTCTAAGTTTTCTGATCAACTTCAGATGTTAATAGATAAATCTAAATAACCAAATCAATCGAATAAAATTTCAATATATTGGTAAGTTCTTACCTATGACTTTGTAAGCTTTGATTCTTCTTCTATGAGGAGGTTTACTGAGTTTAACCAGGAAATGAACTACTGTATTACATAAGTCTGGTGAAAATGATAGGGTTCTGAGAGAAATTTAGGGTTTATTATTGAAATTCTATCCAGAGAACATTTTCGTTTCCCTTTTTCAAGAGAAGAATAAGTAAATGTCGAGGGTTTTAGGTTCAAAATGAATGGACTTTGTACGAACCTTGGAGAAGCGGTTCTCAAAAACCCCTGGCCTTAAGTATATAATCAGTACCCGTTAGGGTCGGGTTTCCGGTTTGTACACAAATCCATTACTGACCGAGTGTCACAAGAGAACTTTGCTGTTTAGTCCACTAAACCCGACCCGGATTAATGGCTAGTCCAACGGGAAAACATATTTACTCGTTAGTCCAAAAAAGTTTTGAAAAGAGTAAAATTACTCTACTAATCCTAACATATAATACTACGTATGTTACTACATATATTACTACATACTACATTTGTTACTTGTTACTAGTATAGTACTAGTATATTATTGTATACTAATAGTATAATACTGTTATGTTATGTATTGATACTACATATTGATATGTAATATCTACATATCAATATGTAGTATCAATATTTATGTACTACATATAAATATATACTGTTATGTTATGTACTAGAAATAGCCCGTGCCGTAACGGCACGGCATGAGACGAAATAATTTTTGGTTATAATGATTTAAATAAATATTACAAATTATAATAAGACTTATTTTGGCCACGAAAACTTGTAGCTATGAAAATCTTAGATATTTGTCATTATAAATTCGGTTACACTTATAATCGATTAAAATAATAATTTCTGAAAAAAATGCCACGTATATTATTTTATTTTGGCCTAAAATAATAATTTTTTAGTCGATCCCCAAATATTGGTGATCTTTGATACTGTTTTGTGTTATATTCAGACCATTATGTTCAATCTTCATCGATATTTGCAAGTATTTCCGGATGAAGATATAATGTCATACTCTGCACGTTTTCCATATTCGATATCTGCAACACCAAATCAGAAGTTGAGAAGCTGGAGGTGAATCTGATAATAAAGAAGTATTTGGTGATAGTGATGGGTCAGTATAACGATGCTCAAACGTGTTGTTATGGAGGAAAAGACAATCAAGATCAAGAAGATAACAAAATTAACTTAGTAGATGCAGAGGAGAAAGGTAACCATCCAAAAAGTCTGAGATTTATGAAAAGATTGAGGTTTCAGTGTCAGTGTAGCTTTCATAAGGAATGTGATTCCAAGCTAGATAGTTGTCTCATTTGCAAGGATAGGAAGAATGCAATCTTGCGAGTCTACATGTCTAGCTAGGTCAATTATAAGCTTTAAAATAACATTTTCTTTTTCACTAAATTTAAAATTAGGCTTATGATAAAATAAGAACATGCAATTATAGGATACATAAACTAATTGGGGGTATTTCGATGTAGCTGCCGGCATGGTTTTTCAATGCCGACAATCCATCGACCATGCCAACATCATTGAAAACCATGCCGGCAACTATAGTAAAAATATCCCCCAATTAGTTTATGTACCATCCAATTAGTTGTTCTAAAATAACATTTCCATTTTCACTAAAATTAAAATTAGGCCTATGATTGAAGTGAAAACTTTTGGTGATTCATTATTTGGATATATATATTTTTTTATTGTTTCAGGGAGAAAAAAAGTCAAATAAATTTTTTTTTTGTATTTTTAACAAAATATTCTTTGTTCTTGAAGGTTGGTGAAGGACAGTAATCTATAACATAATGAAAAAAAAAAATTACACGCTGTAACCACAAATGTTCTAATGTTATTTATTCTTTATAGGTTGATGAAGGTAGGCTAATTCGATTTTAAAAAGATATGAGTCAATTTTTTTAAAAAAAATATTTGAACAAAAAATGGGATTTTTACATTGTTGTAAAATTTATTTGTAAGGATTTTCTTTGCACATTAATTTTCTTAATGAACTAATTATGAGGGTTAGCAATGCATATATCCATAACTGATGGAGGTTACAAATCCTACATCCGTCGGATGTCTTTATCTAGGATAAGACTGGGATGGTCGGATACAACGTTTGTCTCTCAAAATGTTATCCGACCGTCCAAGGCTCAAAACCCTTCAGTTTTGTATTACAGTTAATTAATAATATAAATATAAAGTTAATTGGTGTGATATATATATGCACCATAAATGTGGATATATACGAAGAAAATAATTTTAATAATACCAAAAATACATATGCCTACAACAACCTAAAAAAAAAATTCACCCTTTACACCTTAGATGGAAGGAATCCATGGAAATGAAAAACAAAATTTGGACCATTATCCGTGGATGATTACCATTGTCTGTTAATATTTTATGCTCAATTGCATTGAACTGGACAAATGTACAACACAAAACTAAAAATGCGTATAAAATATAAATGATGAAATTTAACAAAAAACACTACCCATTCAAATTTTGAACCAACCATTTGCTTTGAACACGTTTCCGTTCACAATTGTGCTTCGGTTAAGCTCGCAATGAATTTGAAAAACAACATTAGTTAGTAGACGGCAGCGTCATTTCAACCATTAGTTTTCAAAATTTGAACAAAAGAACAGATTTGGATAAGTGAATATTTGGGTAATGTGGCATAAACTCGTACATTTTTTTTTTTCAAAAATCTGCCTCTACTTCAAGTGAGAGCTACCGACAATGATAAAAATAAAAGAGGTTAATCGTTAACGTGGAGAGATGCTGCAAGTACAAAGTATTCATTCCCTAAAAAAGTTCACCTGATTACGGTTTAAGCAAAATAAAAATCTACGAATGGAGGTAAACTGAATATATTCTCCAACTAATCTGACACAAAGTTTTTCAAGTAAAAGAAAATCTGTTGGAATAGGTGGATTTTTGCAGGGGACTTCTTCGTAAGCTAGACTGTGTCCTTGTTGTAATAGATGTGATACTTCTTAAACGCTCAACGTGTTTTACAGCATGCACTCTAAAAATTTGGGAAGCTAAATGAAGATTGAGCAACCAAATTCATAAGCGAGATTAAAACTTGATTGGCTATTACATTTCTCTTACCTTTTAAGAGCATCCACTCTAAAAATTTGGGAATCTAAATGAAGATGAACAACCAAATTCATACGCGAGATTTAAACATGATTAGCTATTACATTTCTCTTACCTTTTGGAAAATCACTGATGCTCGGTGCAACTTTATATAGGCTTCTCTCTGTTGGTCAATGGTTTTTCTACATCGTTTTTTTACGGGGTAATTAATGAGACTAATAAAAGAGGATATTGGGAATATGTAACCGATGGTGGACTAATGAAGGTACATAAATAATAATTTGTAACCGATAGATAATGGTAATTTGTAACCGTTAAGCTTTAAATAATGGCGATATTATTACCATTTGGAATGTTCTTTATGTGAGGAAACTATAAATGTCCATCCATACGTAAAAACACACAATAATGGTTTGATCGTGGCCGTCCTTTATGTACCTAAACTGTCTATCTAAACACACATATTAATGATTTGATCATGGCCGTTCTTTATGTATCCGAACTATAGATGACCGTCCAATGAGAAAAACACCATTGTCCCTTATAATATAGATTGATATTACATATCAATATGTAGTATTTACATATTGACACTTCATATCAATATGTAGTATCAATATGTTATGTACTACATATAAATAAATGTTATGTATTGTACTACATATCAATACTGTTAAGTTATGTATTGATACTACATATTAATATTGTTATGTTATACTAGTATACTACATATTAATATTATTAGTTACTACTAGTTACTACATATTAGTATATTACTACTAGTATACATATTAATATTAGTACTACATATTACTACTAGTATACTAATAAACTAGTACATATTATACTACTAGTATAGTAAAGTAGTTACCTAATTTACTAGTAACATATTTTTGTTACTACTAGTACAGTACATATTAATATGTAGTATCACCGTATTGATACTACTAGTATGTAGTAACATACTACTAGTAACATTTACATGTGTTGATACTAATTAGATTTGGAAGGGTGTTTTAGGCATTTAGAAAACACACTTTATAATCTTCATAAAGTTTTTGGACTAGCGAGTAAATAATCTAGTCCAAAAACATATTTTTGGACTAGCGAGTAAATGTTTTTCACGGGTGGACTAGCCATTAAATGGGTCATGAAAAACTGGACTAAACCGTAATTCTTACGTGACACAACCTAAATTTTATATGGGAAAATTTGGCTAAGGCCCCACCCATGGGTTACCCATAATATGAGGCCCCTAATTAAAAGAAGTTTAAATTTAGGCCCCAAATTAAATTAGAAGTTGAAATGACTAGATTGACCTTTGGTATATAACTATTTAATCTAGCTTTTTCTCACACAGACCACATTATTTTAGAGAGAAAGTAGATCTCGTCACCTAAGAAACCAAAATAAAAAACGAAAAAGATACTAAAACCGATCGAATCAATTCATCTTCAAGACGAAAAAAATAGAAGAACGGGTATGTTTTCATTGGATGTTGATGATTTTACATGTTCGATTTGTTGAGCAGATT
The DNA here is from genome assembly GCA_023531295.1 of Papaver armeniacum. Lineage (NCBI taxonomy): Eukaryota > Viridiplantae > Streptophyta > Magnoliopsida > Ranunculales > Papaveraceae > Papaver > Papaver armeniacum. The sequence continues at coordinate 636,652 of JAJJWW010001028.1, forward strand.
AAACTCGGATTAAACTTTTTTCTTCTTCTTCCTGTTTCAATCTTGTAAAAGAAAAACTAGAAGAACAAATCATTGATTCATGATTATTTGGGTATATTTTGATGTTGTTTTGATGTGTAAACATAATATTTTTGTTGTATTTGATTTTTAGGTTTTGATTTGAGTTTACGTTTGGATTGATTTTTTTGAGAAGATGAAGAGTAAAAGGGGATTAGTTTCATCAGGATTCGTGGAAGTCACTCTCACATCTCTCCTCCTTGTAAGTATTTCCCAAACCTTAATCTCGATTGTTTGTTTAAAAGGTGTTTTCATGATTTTCAGATCAAGATACGATTATGGAACAAATCGAGCAAAATCCCCCTAGCTTTTAGTAAAAATTTTGATGAAATTTTCTTGCATTAAGTAGTGATTTCAACTAAGATTTAAGCTCGATATAGATTTGTTGAATCAACTATTGCATCTAGAGATAAACAACTAGCTTGTGTATCTAGAAGTTAGCTTGTGTATTTTGCTTGTGTAGCTACAAGTTATACATGCAAATGAGTTCTGAGATCTAAAATCTCACCACTGACTTCTATCTGCATGTGTAACCTGCGTCTACACATCCAAATTGCATGTGTAACTTGTGTCTACACATCCAATTAGCATGTGTAACTTTCGTATACACTTCAACTTAGCATGTGTAGCTCCAAGTTACACATCAAAAGAGCTTTTGTAACTATCAAAAGAGCTTCAAGTTACATCAGGTATGTTTCCTTCGATTTTAACGATATTCTATACTTATTAATTGTTGATTATAACGATTCATGTTGGTATACGGTTTGATATTTGTTTATTTGAATTTAACAATGTTCTTATGGTTTCGAATTTAAAGATGTTCTTCTTATTGTTAAAATTTGGCTTGTAATATGATTTTGCTTTGTTTATCTTCTTCATCTAGGAAATCAACTCGAAGTTGTTATATGAGAAGTTCTATGTTGCTCAGCTTGTATTTCTGGTTATGACACTCTTCTTACACTGGTGTGTTGGTTACAAGAGTGTTGATGGTGCCGGTGGTAGTGGTGGATCTAGTGAGAGTAAGATTGGACTGTAATCAGTTGTTTGAAAGTGAAGAACGAATATCAACATCGAGGGATTCGTCTATAAAATTTGTATTAATTATTAATGATCTTGTTCAATCAAATGAAATATATTGTTCTAGATATTGGTTGTCTTTTTCTGCAACTGTAATTTTGTTGTTGTAAGATAACTTTTGTTATGTGATGAGTTACAAAATGTGTAACTTTCGTCTACACATCCAATTTGCATGTGTAACTTGCGTCTACACATCCAATTAGCTTGTGTAACATTCGTTTACACATCAAATTATAATGTGTAACTCGAAGTTACATATTCATATAGCTTGTTCCAGCTCCGTGTCTGTTTTTTTTTTAATGTAATTAGCGCGAGTAACTTTCATTCATGTGTAACTCACAGCTACACATCCATATATTGTGTACTTGATTTCGGATTTTTCCAGGTCTGAGCCTTTTTTTCCAATATACATGTGTAACTTGCGTCTACACATCCAATTAGCATTGCAACGTTCGTCTACACATCAAATTAGCATGTGTAACTCGAAGTTACATATTCATATAGCTTGTTCCAGCTCTGAGTCTGTTTTTTCCTTCCAATGTACATGTGTAACTTGCTTCTACATATCCAATTTGCATGTGCAACTTTCGTCTACACATCCAATTTGCATGTGTAACTCGAAGTTACACACCAAAAACAAAATGAAATCATTAGATTTGTAACCAATACATTCTTATTCATTCCAACTCTCATTTTTAACTCTTTCTAAACAATAACAATCAGAAGATTCTCAAGTACAATTTGTATGAACAAAAATTTCAATTTGGGTCACAAATCTAATTACTCGTTCGTGCTCTTAAAGCAACAACAAATTAATGCAAAAATTAGCTAAAAAGACGTGTAATGGTTGTATAACAAAAACGAAGATCAACTGCATCTTTAAATACTGGTAGATTTCTTGGAAGTCTGCATGTTCCTATTCTTAAAACACCATACTTGAAAACCTTGAGAGCATGTGCATAACAATTAACCTTGCAAGAGCTGCAGTCTTCAAGTCCCTTCTATAAAAGTTAACGACAACCTGAAGAATAACAACGAGCAATCAACTTTAATGAAGTTAAAAGAACAGTACAATCTGCATAACCAGTTTCGCATGCATCTAACTAGTGTTCAACCTGTTTCACATGAGAAATATATCCTATGCAGCGACTTAAACATAACATGAGCAATCAACATACTCAACAAAGGAAAAAAAAAAGAAAAAAAGTGTCTTAAAGATACACATGCTATAATTGAATATAGTTACACATGCTACAGGACAATATGTGTAACTTCAAGTTACACATTTTATAAAACAATATCTTTACCTAGATTTTATAAAACATCAGAAACAATGTTGTATCAACAAATACTAAAAACAATTATAAACGAAATTCAGCTAGTACTAAATCTCTTCTCAAATCTTGCATGCAAAAAATCCAAAAACACAAAAAAAAAAAAAAACTTGAAATCAAACAACAACAAAATTCGTACATAGGTTTGTTCTTATGAAATAATGCGGTTTCTTCCTCTTCTCAGTATCCACAAATTCGGAACTGAAAGAAATGAAAATCAGCAAAATCATAAGATCGAAATAAAAAAAAGGGTTTTGCAGGCTTGCTCATATTTCCAAATACATTCCAACCGAACGATTGTTTCTCGACGACGTACTAGAACCATTAGAAATATAAGAAGCTTCCCTGGACAATACCTTCTAACTAGTTTAGTCATGCAATAACAAATAGCACTTACACCTGTTACAGGACAATATGTGTAACTTGAAGTTACACATTTTATAAAACATCATCTATACCTCGATTTATTGTTCTTCTTCAGATACAATGTTGTTTCTTCTTCTTCTTCTTCTCAGAATCAACAAATGCTGACAAGAATTATAAACGGAGTTCATCTAGTACTAAATCTCTTCTCAAATCAATAAGAAATGCAAATAATCCAAAAACAAACTTGAAAAATTAAAAACAAATTTGAAATCAAACAACAACAACAAATTTCGTACCTAGGTACATATATAAGCTCATCATTTTTATTCCACAAAATTAATTAAATTTTTGTCAAAAACAGTCAAACAGGTCTAACGTTACTTTCAAGTACCAAACGCAGTTTGGACAAATGTTAGACCAAATACTAACTTTGGACAAAACCTAAGTACCAAAACCAAATAACCTAAATAACATACAACAAGAAATACAGTACAACTTCAACGAATATATTCAACCAATTACCTCACATGTATTATTTTCACATGAACTCATTTCCTTTTGAAAATCGTTTTTACAAACAACACAAACAACCATGACTTAACAACATAAATTTATTTTAAGCATTTATGTAAACAAGCTAACTGCATACATTTAGCAGTTAGCAAAAGATAATGATTTTATATTGGCATCCTAAAAACTGGACAGATTGCATCATTTTACCAAAATATTCACAATAAATTCATGATAATATGAACTTGAGCAAATCAAACTCACAATGAAATATAACATACACATGTACAACTTTCATTAAGATCAAAATATTCTTTGTATTTTTAACAAAATATTCTTTGTTCTTCGAAGGTTGGTGAAGGACAGTAATCTATAACATAATGAAAAAAAAAAATTACACGCTGTAACCACAAATGTTCTAATGTTATTTATTCTTTATAGGTTGATGAAGGTAGGCTAATTCGATTTTAAAAAGATATGAGTCAATTTTTTTAAAAAAAATATTTGAACAAAAAATGGGATTTTTACATTGTTGTAAAATTTATTTGTAAGGATTTTCTTTGCACATTAATTTTCTTAATGAACTAATTATGAGGGTTAGCAATGCATATATCCATAACTGATGGAGGTTACAAATCCTACATCCGTCGGATGTCTTTATCTAGGATAAGACTGGGATGGTCGGATACAACGTTTGTCTCTCAAAATGTTATCCGACCGTCCAAGGCTCAAAACCCCTTCTGTTTTGTATTACAGTTAATTAATAATATAAATATAAAGTTAATTGGTGTGATATATATATGCACCATAAATGTGGATATATACGAAGAAAATAATTTTAATAATACCAAAAATACATATGCCTACAACAACCTAAAAAAAAAAATTCACCCTTTACACCTTAGATGGAAGGAATCCATGGAAATGAAAAACAAAATTTGGACCATTATCCGTGGATGATTACCATTGTCTGTTAATATTTTATGCTCAATTGCATTGAACTGGACAAATGTACAACACAAAACTAAAAATGCGTATAAAATATAAATGATGAAATTTAACAAAAAACACTACCCATTCAAATTTTGAACCAACCATTTGCTTTGAACACGTTTCCGTTCACAATTGTGCTTCGGTTAAGCTCGCAATGAATTTGAAAAACAACATTAGTTAGTAGACGGCAGCGTCATTTCAACCATTAGTTTTCAAAATTTGAACAAAAGAACAGATTTGGATAAGTGAATATTTGGGTAATGTGGCATAAACTCGTACATTTTTTTTTTCAAAAATCTGCCTCTACTTCAAGTGAGAGCTACCGACAATGATAAAAATAAAAAGAGGTTAATCGTTAACGTGGAGAGATGCTGCAAGTACAAAGTATTCATTCCCTAAAAAAAAGTTCACCTGATTACGGTTTAAGCAAAATAAAAATCTACGAATAGAGGTAAACTGAATATATTCTCCAACTAATCTGACACAAAGTTTTTCAAGTAAAAGAAAATCTGTTGGAATAGGCGGATTTTTGCAGGGGACTTCTTCGTAAGCTAGACTGTGTCCTTGTTGTAATAGATGTGATACTTCTTAAACGCTCAACGTGTTTTACAGCATGCACTCTAAAAATTTGGGAAGCTAAATGAAGATTGAGCAACCAAATTCATAAGCGAGATTAAAACTTGATTGGCTATTACATTTCTCTTACCTTTTAAGAGCATCCACTCTAAAAATTTTGGAATCTAAATGAAGATGAACAACCAAATTCATACGCGAGATTTAAACATGATTAGCTATTACATTTCTCTTACCTTTTGGAAAATCACTGATGCTCGGTGCAACTTTATATAGGCTTCTCTCTGTTGGTCAATGGTTTTTCTACATCGTTTTTTACGGGGTAATTAATGAGACTAATAAAAGAGGATATTGGGAATATGTAACCGATGGTGGACTAATGAAGGTACATAAATAATAATTTGTAACCGATAGATAATGGTAATTTGTAACCGTTAAGCTTTAAATAATGGCGATATTATTACCATTTGGAATGTTCTTTATGTGAGGAAACTATAAATGTCCATCCATACGTAAAAACACACAATAATGGTTTGATCGTGGCCGTCCTTTATGTACCTAAACTGTCTATCTAAACACACATATTAATGATTTGATCATGGCCGTTCTTTATGTATCCGAACTATAGATGACCGTCCAATGAGAAAAACACCATTGTCCCTTATAATATAGATTGATATTACATATCAATATGTAGTATTTACATATTGACACTTCATATCAATATGTAGTATCAATATGTTATGTACTACATATAAATAAATGTTATGTATTGTACTACATATCAATACTGTTAAGTTATGTATTGATACTACATATTAATATTGTTATGTTATACTAGTATACTACATATTAATATTAGTACTACTAGTTACTACTAGTATACTACATATTAATATTAGTACTACATATTACTACTAGTATACTACATATTAATATTAGTACTACATATTACTACTAGTATACTAATAAACTAGTACATATTATACTACTAGTATAGTAAAGTAGTTACCTAATTTACTAGTAACATATTTTTGTTACTACTAGTACAGTACATATTAATATGTAGTATCTTAGTATTGATACTACTAGTATGTAGTAACATACTACTAGTAACATTTACATGTGTTGATACTAATTAGATTTGGAAGGGTGTTTTAGGCATTTAGAAAACACACTTTATAATCTTCATAAAGTTTTTGGTAAATAATCTAGTCCAAAAACAGACTAGAGTAAATGTTTTTCACGGGTGGACTAGCCATTAAATGGGTCATGAAAAACTGGACTAAACCGTATTTCTTACGTGATACAACCTAAATTTTATATGGGAAAATTTGGCTAAGGCCCCACCCATGGGTTACCCATAATATGAGGCCCCTAATTAAAAGAAGTTTAAATTTAGGCCCCAAATTAAATTAGAAGTTGAAATGACTAGATTGACCTTTGGTATATAACTATTTAATCTAGCTTTTTCTCACACAGACCACATTATTTTAGAGAGAAAGTAGATCTCGTCACCTAAGAAACCAAAATAAAAAACGAAAAAGATACTAAAACCGATCGAATCAATTCATCTTCAAGACGAAAAAAATAGAAGAACGGGTATGTTTTCATTCAGATGTTGATGATTTTACATGTTCGATTTGTTGAACAGATTAAACTCGGATTAAACTTTTTTCTTCTTCTTCCCGTTTCAATCTTGTAAAAGAAAAACTAGAAGAACAAATCATTCAGATTCACAGTTATTTCAGGTATATTTTGATGTTGTTTTGATGTGTAAACATAATATTTTTGTTGTATTTGATTTTTAGGTTTTGATTTGAGTTTACGTTTGGATTGATTTTTTTGAGAAGATGAAGAGTAAAAGGAGATTAGTTTCATCAGGATTCGTGGAAGTCACTCTCACATCTCTCCTCCTTGTAAGTATTTCCCAAACCTTAATCTCGATTGTTTGTTTAAAAGGTGTTTTCATGATTTTCAGATCAAGATACGATTATGGAACAAATCGAGCAAAATCCCCTAGCTTTTAGTAAAAATTTTGATGAAATTTCTGCTGCATTAAGTAGTGATTTCAACTAAGATTTAAGCTCGATATAGATTTGTTGAATCAACTATTGCATCTGGAGATAAACAACTAGCTTGTGTATCTAGAAGTTAGCTTGTGTATTTTGCTTGTGTAGCTACAAGTTATACATGCAAATGAGTTACAGATCTAAAATCTCACCACTGACTTCTATCTGCATGTGTAACCTGCGTCTACACATCCAAATTGCATGTGTAACTTGTGTCTACACATCCAATTAGCATGTGTAACTTTCGTATACACTTCAACTTAGCATGTGTAGCTCCAAGTTACACATCAAACGAGCTTTTGTAACTATCAAAAGAGCTTCAAGTTACATCAGGTATGTTTCCTTCGATTTTAACGATATTCTATACTTATTAATTGTTGATTATAACGATTCATGTTGGTATATGGTTTGATATTTGTTTATTTGAATTTAACAATGTTCTTATGGTTTCGAATTTAAAGATGTTCTTCTTATTGTTAAAATTTGGCTTGTAATATGATTTTGCTTTGTTTATCTTCTTCATCTAGGAAATCAACTCGAAGTTGTTATATGAGAAGTTCTATGTTGCTCAGCTTGTATTTCTGGTTATGACACTCTTCTTACACTGGTGTGTTGGTTACAAGAGTGTTGATGGTGCCGGTGGTAGTGGTGGATCTAGTGAGAGTAAGATTGGACTGTAATCAGTTGTTTGAAAGTGAAGAACGAATATCAACATCGAGTGATTCGTCTATAAAATTTGTATTAATTATTAATGATCTTGTTCAATCAAATGAAATATATTGTTCTAGATATTGGTTGTCTTTTTCTGCAACTGTAATTTTGTTGTTGTAAGATAACTTTTGTTATGTGATGAGTTACAAAATGTGTAACTTTCGTCTACACATCCAATTTGCATGTGTAACTTGCGTCTACACATCAATTAGCTTGTGTAACATTCGTTTACACATCAAATTATAATGTGTAACTCGAAGTTACATATTCATATAGCTTGTTCCACTCCGTGTCTGTTTTTTTTTTAATGTAATTAGCGCGAGTAACTTTCATTCATGTGTAACTCACAGCTACACATCCATATATTGTGTACTTGATTTCGGATTTTTCCAGGTCTGAGCCTTTTTTTTCCAATATACATGTGTAACTTGCGTCTACACATCCAATTAGCATGTGCAACGTTCGTCTACACATCAAATTAGCATATGTAACTCGAAGTTACATATTCATATAGCTTGTTCCAGCTCTGAGTCTGTTTTTTCCTTCCAATGTACATGTGTAACTTGCTTCTACATATCCAATTTGCATGTGCAACTTTCGTCTACACATCCAATTTGCATGTGTAACTCGAAGTTACACACCAAAAACAAAATGAAATCATTAGATTTGTAACCAATACATTCTTATTCATTCCAACTCTCATTTTTAACTCTTTCTAAACAATAACAATCAGAAGATTCTCAAGTACAATTTGTATGAACAAAAATTTCAATTTGGGTCACAAATCTAATTACTCGTTCGTGCTCTTAAAGCAACAACAAATTAATGCAAAAATTAGCTAAAAAGACGTGTAATGGTTGTATAACAAAAACGAAGATCAACTGCATCTTTAAATACTGGTAGATTTCTTGGAAGTCTGCATGTTCCTATTCTTAAAACACCATACTTGAAAACCTTGAGAGCATGTGCATAACAATTAACCTTGCAAGAGTTGCAGTCTTCAAGTCCCTTCTATAAAAGTTAACGACAACCTGAAGAATAACAACGAGCAATCAACTTTAATGAAGTTAAAAGAACAGTACAATCTGCATAACCAGTTTCGCATGCATCTAACTAGTGTTCAACCTGTTTCACATGAGAAATATATCCTATGCAGCGACTTAAACATAACATGAGCAATCAACATACTCAACAAAGGAAAAAAAAAAAGAAAAAAAGTGTCTTAAAGATACACATGCTATAATTGAATATAGTTACACATGCTACAGGACAATATGTGTAACTTCAAGTTACACATTTTATAAAACAATATCTTTACCTAGATTTTATAAAACATCAGAAACAATGTTGTATCAACAAATACTAAAAACAATTATAAACGAAATTCAGCTAGTACTAAATCTCTTCTCAAATCTTGCATGCAAAAAATCCAAAAACACAAAAAAAAAAAAAAAAACTTGAAATCAAACAACAACAAAATTCGTACATAGGTTTGTTCTTATGAAATAATGCGGTTTCTTCCTCTTCTCAGTATCCACAAATTCGGAACTGAAAGAAATGAAAATCAGCAAAATCATAAGATCGAAATAAAAAAAAGGGTTTTGCAGGCTTGCTCATATTTCCAAATACATTCCAACCGAACGATTGTTTCTCGACGACGTACTAGAACTATTAGAAATATAAGAAGCTTCCCTGGACAATACCTTCTAACTAGTTTAGTCATGCAATAACAAATAGCACTTACACCTGTTACAGGACAATATGTGTAACTTGAAGTTACACATTTTATAAAACATCATCTATACCTAGATTTATTGTTCTTCTTCAGATACAATGTTGTTTCTTCTTCTTCTTCTTCTCAGAATCAACAAATGCTGACAAGAATTATAAACGGAGTTCATCTAGTACTAAATCTCTTCTCAAATCAATAAGAAATGCAAATAATCCAAAAACAAACTTGAAAAATTAAAAACAAATTTGAAATCAAACAACAACAACAAATTTCGTACCTAGTTTTGTTGTTGTTCTTCTGAAATATTCTGGTTTCTTCTTCCTCTTCGTCGTATCAGCAAATTCCAAATCAAAACAAAAAAAAATCAAAAATAAGAAAAAACCAAAATCATAAAATCGAAATCAATAAGCTTAAACAACAACAGATTCGTACCTAGATTTGTATTTCTTCTTCTAGAACGATGTTGTTTAAGCTTCCTCTTCTCAGTATCAACGAATTAAAATAAATAAATAAAAATGAATCAGTAGATCTAACGTTAAAAAAACCAAAATCACAAATAATGTGTCTCGTAGGTGCTCAAATTAATTCACTTATATTCTGCTTTACTAATGAATAATATAGTAGCAAATAAGATTCGTTCTCGCAAAGAACAAGGAGTTTCAGTTGTCAAAAGTGTCGTAATGGGGGGGTGTTGTTTTAGATTTTAAAGCTAAGTAAATAATAAAGCAATGAAAAATAATTAAGATTTCAAGCAATGGAGAGAAATATGATCAGGGAATCCTTCTTCGTTACGAATCAGTCATCAAAGTAGCATATTCATCTATTCTTTGTAAATCACAGATTATTACCAAACGTAGGAAAGCAAGTACGCTTAGCTATCCCAAAAATTCCTTATATCAATGGAAAACAGGTACGCATAGTCTCCAAATTCTATTCGCCTGAACCACCTTGAGGTACGCTTATCAGTACGCTCGGTCCACTTACTAGGGTTGTTTTTACTTGCGATTGCTCCACAGAATCCCTCTGCAAGGTTTCACAATTTCTACTTGTGTAAGAGTTATTCAACAATTACGGATATCCTAACTCGTTACTAGCATTAGATTCACTAATAAACTGACTTAGTTGGCTACCTAAACAATTTATCAATCAATCATAAAATTATTAAAGTAAAAACAAACAATAATCATATGAATAATTTTTGAATATATTTATATGCTAAATTGAATCATGTATTAGAACTAGAATTCATCCCCAATCACTAAGAAGTTTAGCTACTCATGGTACTAACCAAATCCATGAGTTTCATATGATAAAATGGTAGAGAAATAGTTACGGTGATGAATCGCTCCAAAACCCTAGCTTTTCTTCTCTTGAGTTCGTCTCTCCAATGGCTTAATAAAATATTAAAAGATATCTCCAAAAATGTGAGAAGAGTCTCTTATATAGTACCCCAAGAGGTGATGTGCCCGTGCGCCAAATTCCGTGTCAAATGGTTGCCAAAACTAGCCAAAACCTTGCCAAACTCGTGTAACATAACCAAAACCCACGTCCATCAGCCTTCATGGGCTTCGCGGAACAGTAAGGCCCAGCCCGGAACGCCAGTGTAAGCCGCATTCTATAGAAATTTGCCTGTCAGTTACAGGAGATTGACAGTGCATTCTTTATAATCTTTCCACAGCAAAACTTCGTTATCTCCCTGAGTTTTCTTACGGTCGTAAAACCCGTCTGTAAGCTTCCCTGTGATTGTATACGGTTGGAAAACCTACCGTAGCCTCAACTGAGTTTTAGTACGGTTTGATCTTCTCACCGTAAGTCCACCTGAGTTCCCATACAATGAGAAAACTCATCCGTAGCAATACACGTTCTCTCTGACTTCCTTTTCCTCAAAACTCAGAGAATAAACCATTCTTCCATGTACTTCCAACACCATCCATCGTAGCCAACTCGTTCTTCCACTTTCTACAGAATTTCCACTTTCCTTCCTTCCCTGAAATATACAGCTCCGATCACACATCACTGTCTTCATCAGCTTCACTGCCATGAAAACTCCATAAATCAGGTACATCTCCATCTATACTTCTCGTCATTACTGCCATTAATGCATGGAAGTTACGTACCCATTCTTATCGTTTCGTATCAACAGCAGTCATCTCCAAAACCAGCGTCAACATCAGTCATGGCAACATCGTGTTGGAAAACGATTACTAAAAAATAATTTTTAAGGTTTTAATAAAATTATAATTTATTGTTTTCTTTTGTGAATGAAAAAACTTATTAGTCCCACATTGTGGAGTTTCCACGTTTTAGTTGTTTTAAGAGACTATATAAGCATTTTAGTCCCACATCGGGGAGTTTTTCTTCTTAAGTTGTATTTGTCAATTATATAAACAAATTCACTTCTTTTGTAAAATCAATGGGAAATGGGTTGCTCCATATTTTAGAGGGACCCCTAAGGGAAAATATTTTATAGCCGTTTCTTAAGCGTTCGCGATTTTCCATAACGGTTTTTTCGGAGTTTCCAAGCTCAAGTTGAGCATCTACTACATATGCTAGTAGTAGGTGTAGTAGGGTGTTTTATCCTGGAGATATCCGTCCTGTGAGGGCTATAGCATCACTCTTGAGTGTATCCGGGCGCTAATGTCTTAAGGGTAGCGTGTTGAACACGTGACTCACTCTGTTTTTCCAAAGTTTTGCCTTGTTGTTGTTGCGGAGATTTGGGGAGCTCGCCCGTTTCATCAAATCGATCACTTCCACTATAAAGGAGCTAAGTATCAATAACTTTTGCTTATTTGATTTTTTCCTTGTTTTTGATTATTGCACCCAACAATCTTAAGACATTATAATTTGTAATAATCAAGAATGGTTGATTGGTTTGTGAATCATGGATGTTAATTATGGAGTGAAAAAAAACAGAAAACGAATTTTTGGTCAGATGTAGAGTTTCGAATTTATCTCACAACCTAGAAGGAATTTCGATGAACCCTTTTGACACAACGTAGTGGACATCCTGATAGTTACCCACGTAAAATTTCAGAATTTTTGGAGTTGTAAAAGTATTTTTTTGATATTTTACAATACAGAGAAACGTTCCTGAAAAATTCTGACGGGCAGAAATGTTTTGTTAACTAAAGTAGTTTTTATGGGGTAACCATGAGTTTTTTGATATGGTGGTTCAAACGAAGTTTGTAAATATAGATATTATCTTCAAAACTCATATTTTATCTTCCATTTCGGAACTAAGGTTTCTGAGATGTGGTGTATTAGGTGATTGGGAAATTACCATCTCCGTAGTCAGAGTATAAACGAAGATTGTGACATGAAACTGGAAAGGGGCATGGCTAACAGACGCATGTGGATGAACAAAATTTTTCCAAAACTGACAAAGGTTGGAACATAAAACGCAACTCTAAGTGTAGTCTTCTTAAGAAAGGTATGTTTCATAAGCCTGAATCTAGCATTACTTTAATTAAGGGTGATTTTTATGTGTGTAAAATCCTAGCCATACGGCACAGTAAATTGTAGGCAACATAAAAACCTTAATTAGTAGATAGTTAATGCTAATTTAGTTGAAACAAACTAGTACGAGTTCAGTGGCATGATGTCGGAAGTTATTTTAATAACTAATGTGAGAGACCAGTAGGTGGACTTTGGAGCCACCAAGCTATCACATTAGTTATTAAAATAACTTCCGACATCATGCCACTGAACTCGTACTAGTTTGTTTCCACTTGCGACTAACTTCTTTTATTGCACAATTAAGTGGCAATTCACTTCTTTTGGATGATTCTCTTAACAAAACATAAATAAAACAAAACAAACGTAATATACAATAATTTGCAAGAAACTAAGCAATTACTAGCATGGATTCGACACTAAAAATATGCAAAATATGTACTTAACAAATTCCCCCACACTTGGCTTTTGCTAGTCCTCGAGCAAACTATCTAAAATACAACAACTCCATATCGTCGAGGATACGGTTGCACTTAACATGTGCAACAGGCCTTTAAACCCCTAGGTGTCCCTAGTAGACGAGTTATAGTCTCGTGAGGGTTTACTAGAGATATACCCACAAAACCTACTTTTCCAACTTACTAGTTCTTTGAAATAATAGCATCCAACGCGCTAAGAAGACATAGATATTCTGCACACTAGTCATAAGAAGTTAGACATATATATGAACACAATCTCATCATTAAAAGTTGAGAGAGAAATAACCATCCTTTATCGAAAGATTCCAGGTTCGGGAGTGATCGAAAGTCTCGACTCTGCCTCACCGGAAAGGATTTTATGAAGTTGCTCTCAATAATAAACAACTTTTTTATGGGTCACACATGTGTCCAGGTAGGAATGAAGAGAGAATCCCGTGACACGTTGAATAGTAGGAAGGCAAAATCCCCCGAATTGTTTTGAAAACCCACATCTTTTATCATTTTGAAAACCTTTTTTTTCTTCTGACGATCTCTAAGAAAGGAAATCAACCACTTAACGAATGTGGGAATATGCTTACTTACCTCGTTATCCGTTCTACGTGCAGTTAGCACCACTCTCACAGCATCCATAGAAACGTCTTCGGTCTTCAATCCTTGTCTTCATCTTCATCTTCGGTCTTCAACTCTTGATGATAACTCTTGAACTTCGTAGAATCTTGACAATGTAACTCTTTTTTCTTCAAATCCTTGTTGCTTGAAACTTCATTATAAAAATTTCTTCTTCCATTGGCTTTATTGAAAAAACAAAACTAAAATCAAACCACAATATGATACAACGAATTTTTCTTGTCTATTTTTTTTTCTTCTTTTTTGTTGGTTTTTTTTTTCTTTTGTTTTCTTTCTTTTTTCACTTTTTTTTCTTTATATGAGACAAGAAAAATAAATCAAATAAAAAATGAAAACAAAACAAAATAATAAAACTAGTAATAAACCTAACTAAAATTTTCTCTTGTCTTTTTTTTTTTTTTAATTTTTTTTTTGTAGAAAAGAGAAAATAAAACAAATACAAATAAAGATAAAATAAAAATGCAAGTACAAAGGCCATGGTGTAAGTACTTTACCGCTTGATTCTTCAACATGTACTTTTCGCTCTTGTACATAAGTCTTCAACATGTAGAAATTTTGCTCCTTGTCTTGTTGCTTTACTTGAATCTGAAATCTGCTCATATTCTGTACTGTTGCCTGTAAACGTTAAACGTCTTCAACTTTCCTTGTAGATTTTGATGTCGCTTCACTTGTTGATGATGATGTGTTTCTATGGACCTGTTGGTGTAGAGAGAGATAAATTGGATGGTGCTAACTGCGAACAAGATTATAAGTGGTATGTAAGTTAGCAATTCGATGTCACTATCATGATTGATAAAATAGCACTCAAGAGATCAAAGTAGTGCTTTTATTGGTGGGAGGTTGGGTAGCTCACCATTCTACCCGGAATTAACGTACGGTGACACACACTCTAAAAGCACATGTTTAGACACGTACAAAGAATTGAAGGTCGGTGCCTCACATGATGTAACAATAGGTAGTCTCCACTATAGGGGACCACATTTCTACTACCGAATTCATTATGCACCTCATTTGCCACTGGCATGGTGAAATCCAACTTTAACTCTCAAACAAGCAAGAAACCCGATCATGTTCTCTGGCATCTTTCAGTTCAGTCACTCTTGTGAGAATTTCGATGTAATACATGTATACTATGTGACTCTAAACTAAATACAAGTTGGAGTTTTTTTTTCATGCAAATATGTACAAAAAAATTGAAAAATCTATATGCAAAATACTCCCCCACACTTAAACTTCACATTGTCCTCAATGTGTAAAACCGAAAATTCTGAATTCTGACGTAACAGCAGATAAAACGTAAATACTGTGAAAATTGGTAAGGAATTTGGAAAAACTCCATTTCACAAAAGTTGTTCATATACGTGTTTTCTACACAGTTTCGAAAGGGCACAGTTTTTAGATAAACATTCTGACAGTTATGGTCTCTGTACTGAACTACGCGCAGTCTGAATTTTTCTGACGAAAACGTATTCGTCAATAATTTCTTCTAAAATAGATTCCGGACTCAATGAAATTAAACATGGGGATGAGAATATTATATGAAAGCAATAAAAACAAAAAATAAAAGGGTTTAAGATACAAAACCTATGGGTTGCCTCCCATTTAGCGCTTGGTTTAAAGCCGTCAGGTCGACTCGGCATTCTCCTTACTACTCCTCCGGAGGAGTAAATATTGAAGTCTAATTTCGTCCACCTTCTCAGTAGAGAAGTTTTCGTAATATGGCTTCAATCTATGTCCGTTGACCTTGGATGTTATCCCGGTTTTACTACTAGTAAACTCAACTGCACCATGAGGAAAAACATTAGTAACAACAAAAGGTCCAATACATCGAGACCTTAACTTACCAGGAAATAAACGAAGACGAGAATTAAATAAAAAAACTTTTTGTCCCACAACAAAACTCTTTCAAGAAATCATCTTGTCATGGAAAAGTTTAGTCTTTTCCTTGTATATACGGGCACTCTCGTAAGCATCGTTACGTATCTCCTCTAGCTCATTGATTTGTAGTTTCCTTTGTTTCCCCGCTTTTTCATACTCCATGTTGCACATCTTTAGCGCCCATAATGCCTTATGCTCAAGTTCAACTAGGAGATGACAAGCTTTTCCATAAACCAATCGATATGGAGACATACCAATAGGTGTCTTGTATGATGTTCTATACGCCCAAAGTGCATCGTTGAGTCTATAACTCCAATCCTTCCATGTAGTGTTAACGGTTTTCTCAAGGATGGACTTAATCTCACGATTCGAAATTTCAGCTTGCCCACTAGTTTGTGGGTAATACGGCGTAACAATCTTTTGTGTAATGTTGTACTTCTTGAGGAGAGCATGGAAGGATTTCTTGAAGTGCGAGCCTCCATCACTGATAACCACTCTTGGTGCACCATGTCTAGAGAAAATATATTCCTTCACAAACTCACAAACAACTTGAGAATCACTAGTAGGGGGTGGCTTTAGCTTCCACTCATTTAGAAACATAATCCACAGCAAGAAGTATATAAAATTTTCCATTCTAATTAACAAAAGGACCCATAAAATCAATGCCCCACACATCAAAAATCTCGACAGTGAGAATAGGATTGAGTGGCATTTGATTTCGAGCACCTAGATTGCCCGTTCGTTGACATCTATCACAAGATTTGAAAAAAGCATATGCATCCTCAAATAGGGTAGGCCAATAAAATCCACTCTCAAGGATTTTGAGAGCGGTACGTTTAGAACCAAAGTGACCACCACAAGCATAAGAATGACAAAAAGATAGAATGGACTGAAATTCAGAGTTAGGTACGCACCTGCGGATAATCTGATCAACACCATATTTCCACAAGTAGGGCTCATCACACACATATTGGTTGGATATTTTCTTAAGCTTTAGCTTTTAAAAAGTATACATTGTATTAGGTACTTGCCTTGTAACCAAGTAGTTCACTATATCAGCGTTCCAAGGTGTTGATTCTTCAATCGAGAAAAGTTGTTCGTCTGGAAAACGATCCTGTAAGGGAAGTTCTTCTTCGGAAACAACAAGTCTACTAAGATGATCAACAACTGTATTCTCAACACCTTTTTTACCTCTAATTTCCATATTGAATTCTTGTAGCAAAAGAATCCAACATATGAGTCTTGGCTTAGCCTCCTTCTTTTTTAATAGGTACCGTAGTGCTCCATGATCAGAATATACAATCACATTGGTACCCACCAAATAAGCTCTGAATTTTTTCTAATGCAAATACTATAGCCAACAACTCCTTCTCAGTAGTAGAATAGTTGATTTGAGCATCATTTAAGGTCCTTGATGCATAATAAATCACATGTGACCTTTTGTCTACTTTCTGACCCAAAACAGCTCCGACTGCATAATCACTTGCATCACACATTAACTCGAACGGCAAACTCCATTCAAGTAACTTAATAATTGGTACAGTAGTCAACAATTCCTTCATTTATTAAAGGCATCCTTGCACTTCTGGTCGAAGTTAAAGGCAACCTCCTTTTGCAACAATTTGCACATCGGCATTAAGATTTTGGAGAAATCTTTGATAAACCTCCTATAAAAACTTGCATGACCAAGAAACGAGCGAATTTCCCTCACCGAAGTTGGGTATTGTAAGTTCCTAATCAAGTCCATATTTCCCTTGTCTACCTCGAGCCCTTGAGAGGAAACGATGTGTCCAAGTACAATTCCATGGTTTACCATAAAGTGACATTTCTCCCAGTTTAAAACCCGCAGACATAATGGTGTACAACTGGGAGAATGGTCGTGATAAGTGTTTTGACGTCACGGGGACCTCGCCGTTTACCGGAAATGGGACTCGAAGCTTCACTCCAGGTCGTGCTATTTCTATAGCTGTTACTCGTAAAAATACTAAATATTTGGATGTATGTACCACACACGGTTATGGATTTAGCGTTTTGGCTTTTACTACATTGGGTGAGTTGGGTGATGAATTTTATTGTCTTCTTGAAGAGATTGACGAATTGCTTAGCTAGTTATGATGCTAATAGCAAATTAGGTAGTTCTCTTGTTCAAAGGGTAAGGTTGTCTATCCAGAAAGGCGTCGGGGCACAACTTGTTGCCCGGCTTCCAACCATTTCCGTGTAAATTCCTTTTTCTTATGAATAAAGTTTTCTTTTTATAATAAAAATAAAATAAAATAATAATAATAAAAAAATATGTTTCGACGTCATAATAATAATAATAAAGCTATATTACATTCAGTAAATCGTATTTTGGAGGAGAAAGGTAGTCTTAGCTCCATGTTTATGCTTCTAGTAGATTTTAGTAATGCCTTTAACCTTGTGGATAGGACTGCTATGTTGCGAGAAGTGAGACTTAAATGCCCTAGTATATCTAAATGGGTTGAATTTTGTTATGCTTTTCCTGCCCAACTTTATTATGGTGCTTCTACTCTTTCTTCTGCATAAGGTGTACAGTAAGGAGATCCTCTAGGTCCTTTACTTTTCTCGCTTACTTTGCACCCTCTTGTTTTAAAGATCTCGCAACAATGTCATCTTGATTTGCAGGCGTGGTACTTAGATGATGGCAGTATTATTGGTGATACTTTGCAGGTTTCTAAAGCATTTCACATTATTCAAAATGAAGGTGCATCTGTTGGGCTTCATCTCAATGTGCGGAAAACTGAACTATTCTGTCCTTCTACAGATATGAGGAGTCTGCAAGATGGTATTTTTCCTGATGGTTAAACTTCTTGGTGGTCCTGTGAGTTTAAATGTTAAGTTTTGCAGTGAATTGGTTCTTGGTAGAGTTCAAAAGACCATACAATTGATGGCGGCAGTTCGTAGGCTCGAAGACCCTCAAAGTGAATTGCTTCTTCTGCGGAACTGTACAGGTGTTTCTAAACTTTACTTTACTTTACTTTGCGTATCACTGCACCTAAGTATGTGAAAGAAGCGCAGGTTGTATATGATGATCATCTTTTCAAATATATGAGGAATTCAGTGACTGGTGATGGTCCAAGTTTTGGTTTATTACAGCAGAGACTAGTGTCTTTACCCATCAAAGAGGGTGGTCTTGGTATTTACTCTATGTTTGATACAATGCAATACTATTTTTTAGCTTCTTTTTCTCAGACCCTGCATCTACAGGGGAATATTTTACACCCTATATCTTCAGTCTCTACATCTTCAGGCTTTTTTGTTAAGGGTCCTACTTATCAACAGGCTTTTGATCATTTTGTTCGAGTGTGTGGTATTGTTTCTTCCCAACTTAGCAATCTCATAACTGCCCCACATCCCATGCATTCACTGGTAGTTCAATATTTTGCAGGAGTGACGGAAAACATGCCTTCCCTTTTCAATATGTCAAGACGTGACTCAGTACTTTGGTAGTGCAATAAAACTAAGCATGCTCAAGATTACTTGCTTGTTATTTCTGTTGATGGGCTTGGACAAAAGTTTGGGCCACGTCAGTTTTGTGTTATTCTTAGCTATAAACTTGGTATTCCCCTATTTGCAGAAAAAAGTATTTGTTTGTGTTGTAACAAGGCTATGGATGTATATGGTGACCATGCGTTGCATTGTGCAAGTGAAGTTGGAGTCAAGTTTCGACATGATTTTGTTCATGACACATTTGCGGATATTTGTTATAGGGCAGGAGTGCACGCTAAAGTTGAAGCGCATTTGGGTTTCTTATCGCGTGATGGTGGTGATTCAAGACCAGCGGACATTCTTGTCTACAATTGGGAGGAGGGCCGAGATACTTGTTTGGATGTGACGGGAGTTTCTCCTTTCGCTGGGGTTGGCGTAGACGCTTTCACACCGGGTCTTGCTTTGTCTAAAGCCGTTGAACGTAAAAGATGTAAATACCTTGATGTTTGTAGAGCCAATGTGTATAGTTTTGGTACCTTGGCTTTTACTAATTTAGGTGAGCTTGGTTTTGAAACTATAGAGTTTTTATTGAGGTTAAAAATTACATAGCTAGACATGATGCTAATGTTAAAGTTCGCAATTTTCTTTTTATTAGATTAGGTTTAGCTATCCAAAAAGGGGTTGGGCGCAACTTGTTGCGCGGTTACCAACAAGTTTCTTGTAAAAACTTTTATTTTCTTCTTTTAATAATAATAATAATGTAAAAAAAATTGAATAATAAATATAAGATTTATACTAATAATAAATATAAGATTTATACTAATAATAATGATAATTAGTATTGGCTAAATATAAATAGGAAGAAAAGTATTAGAAAAGTTAGAAAACCAAAAGCTATGGAGAGGGAGAAGATGAATTGGAGCCATGGTTCTTGAGGAGAAATTATAATTAGGAAAATCAGTGGATGATCAAATGTAATACCCCGTTAGTCAATTATTATGAATTACTAGCTAAAATCCATAATTTGTAGAGATGTGCTATAGAGTGTAAGATATAATGTGTATTATTGGCTAGATAGGTTTCCCTTAACATAATATGTAGTCTAGGGTTATAATATCTCTAACTAGGTTTTTAAGAAAAGGGTATAAACCTAGTTTCACAAATATATCAGGAGATTAGAAATTGAGAAAGGGAGCAGCCGGGAGAAAGGGACTAGGGTTGTAGCTGATTTGATTTTGGATTGCTCGTTGATTGTTCTTCTCGCCTGGTTCATGTTTTATCTTCATCAAGAGGCAAGTTTATTCTTGCTTTATCAATTTTATTATGATTGTTTTAGTTTTCAATTATCATGGTAGGTCAAAATCCTTAATAGAATGAACCATAAATCCTCATATCTTTGAAACCCTAGAATGCAAAAAACGTAGTAAATATATTTTGGTATGTAATATAATTCTAACCGTTGGTTTATGTTGAATTTTTGATATGTTGTAACTGACTGCTTAATGTATCTTAGTTTAAATTTTTAGGACGATCGGACACTGGTAAGGCTCCGAATCGATTGATTTTCCTAACTGTGTTTCTGCAGAATTCTGGTACCATGTAGTACTGATTGACGTTTCGTATAGATTATTCAACCGTTGGATTTTTCTAATATTTTAAATTTATATGATACTTGTTATGTTAGTTGTCCTGTAAAAAATTCAGGAAGATCAGACTTCGTTTGGTACCCCAAAAGTCCGACTAGTCGTGACTGCGTCTGCAGTAAACCATTTCAGGTTCAGGTCCGTTAAGTACCTTAGTCCAGAGTTTGTAGCCGTTAGAACCTGCTGAAATTTTAATATGTTGTATCCAAGGATCTTATAAGTCTCCAGGTTAGATTTCGTAAAGATCGGTTAAGTGGAACATCACCTTTTACCTTCAAATTCTAGATGCTGCAGTTTTGTTTATTTGTGGTGTGCATTGTTGTATTCATTGTAGTATGCATTCTGTTTTGTTAAGATTCTTTGACATTAGATTTTGTTGTATAGCCGAGATCAGGGCCACCTCTATGTATTTGGGAAATAGAAGGTGTGTCGTGGTGGGTGGTGATAGTAAGTATGTGTTGTTTTGTTGGTAACAAAATGGTTTTGTTGGTAACAAAATGGTAACAAAATGGTATGCCGAAATCAGGGCCACATCTATATGCAAGATAGTTTGTGAGTCGCGGTGGGCATCCGTTCAGTTTTGTTTTGTTGTCGAGATCAGGGTTACATGTATGTGAGTCCGGTGGGAAGTGGTGACTTGTATGTTTAATTATCTTTCGCCGAGATCAGGGCCTCAAGTTTGAAGTGAATAACTTGTGTGTCACGGTGGGCAGTAATCTTATGGTGTGTGATGTTGTCTAATATGTGTGAGTTTAAGGAAGTTTGTTGGTAACAAAATGGTTTGTATTACTGAATTTTACATATGACGATGTTTCGTAGTTAGTCTGAGTTGTCTTACATGATACTTGCAAGGCTTTTACTTTCAATAGTTAAGTTGATGATTTAAGAGTGAACTTGCAATTTACAAGGCTCTGACCTTGTGTTGAATTTTAGTTTCAGGTAGCTGAGTAAGTAAGTGATTAATCTTGGAGTTTTCTCGAGTTTCCGCTGCAGTATCTGGGAAGAAGTGGGACCCCTTCCTTGATGAAGTTTTAGTCTGAATTTGTTTTCCCTTATTTCCAACAGATTATCACATTGTTAAATATTATTTTCTTAATAAGTCTTCTTGTCGAAACTTTGTTAATACGTAATTCTTTCATTAGTGGAATGTGTTAGTCTATTTCACAACTTGTTAATGTGATGAAAGTTCTTTCTTTTCTATTTTATTTAAAACAAATATTTTTCTGAGCTAGTGTGAGCTATGTGAATCTACGTTCATGTAGTGAAAACCTTGAATTAATGATAATAGGGCCGACCGGACTATTGTTATTGATTCAGGTTGTCACATCAATGGAATTGAGGTAGAATGTGAAACCCTTTCTCTTTTGAAGTCTTTCTTTGAGTGTTTAATATATATGATTTTCTTTTGTTAGGTTTCAGTAATTGATTCGTATAATTACGTATCTTTGATTGATGATCAGGATTCTGTTATTGATAGATAATATAATTGGGTATCAGTGGTAAAAATTTGAGAATAATCCAGCATAAATTCACCGTTGAATGTTCAAAATAATTTGGATTACGATTTCTTAAAATTCTGTGTAGTTTCTTTTTATCATGTTTTTGGCTGATGTAGGAGACTTTAATCATGTTATAATGATTTGTGATCTTAATGAAAGTTGTACATGTGTATGTTATATTTCATTGTGAGTTTGATTTGCTCAAGTTCATATTATCATGAATTTATTGTGAATATTTTGGTATAATGATGCAATCTGTCCAGTTTTTAGGATGCCAATATAAAATCATTATCTTTTGCTAACTGCTAAATGTATGCAGTTAGCTTGTTTACATAAATGCTTAAAATAAATTTATGTTGTTAAGTCATGGTTGTTTGTGTTGTTTGTAAAAACGATTTTCAAAAGGAAATGAGTTCATGTGAAAATAATACATGTGAGGTAATTGGTTGAATATATTCGTTGAAGTTGCACTGTATTTCTTGTTGTATGTTATTTAGGGTTATTTGGTTTTTGGTACTTAGGTTTTGTCCAAAGTTAGTATTTGGTCTAACATTTGTCCAGCTTTGCGTTTGGTACTTGAAAGTAACGTTGACTGTGTTTGACTGTTTTTGACAAAAATTTAATTAATTTTGTGGAATAAAAATGATGAGCTTACATATGTACCCCTAAAGTGGGCCTTAGATCCGATGGATTTAATAAAACTAATATGTGGCCTACGGTGAGAGATCAAAAAAACCTTGGTTCTTGTACTTTTAATTTTCCTCCGCCTCTAGTATCAAGATTTAGGGAGACCTATCGATTGTTCCCCAAATCCTCTGATCTTCTCTACCACCTCCATCACGACCTTCACGGTACCCTTCTACATCTCCTTAATAGACCCACTTCTAATCCAATACCACTTACTCAATAGATCTACTTCTAATCTAATCTAAAATTCCTCAAATCCTTCATTAATCTTCTCCACACCATATCTATCCAAAATCCCTTAACTCTCAAAAACAACAGTAGATAATACAAATCGTGGATAAAAATAAATTAGATCTCTCCTGCAAATTTATATGGTTCCCTTGAAACAGCTTCGAGAAACAATTTCTTATTACAAATTCGTTCACTGCATGATGCTTGTGGTTTGTGATTTGATATCCTTTTTTTTTAATTATTTTTTTTGGATTCATTTGAGTAGGAACTGTGAATCTAGGGTTTGCTGGAATGTTTTATTTGTTGATTCTGTTATTAATTTGATTTTTGGATCGTTGACATCATATTTCCAATTTTGGAACCCTAAATTGAGAAGAAAAAAATGGTGGATTCCGTTTGATGTAATAAGGGATTTGAGAAAAAAGAAAAGATGGGTTACCAATATAAAGTGAGAAGGTGGTAGTGATGATGGTTGCACTGGCAGTGAGGTGGTGGAAGAGAAAATGATGCTGGTGGCGGTGAGGTGGTGGTGGCGGTGATGGGTTTGAAAGAAAAAGAGAAGTTGGTTCATGAATTAGGAGCAGTGGATTATTGTAAGTTGTGATAAAGTGAAGGGTATAGTGGTAAATTTAATTTAGTAACCTGATATTATTTATTTTTTAACTAATTATTAATCAGAAGTCAAAACTTAACTGAGTCAACACAAGTCAACGTTTTTTCTAAGTACCAAACGCAAAGTTGGACAAATGTTAGACCAAACACTAATTTTGGACAAATCTAAGTACCAAAAACCAAATAACCCTGTTATTTATTGATAAAATGATTTTGTTTCCTCATCTTTAGAGAATGGGGATGCATTCTATTGAGCTGTCTTCTCACCCCAATTGACATCCTTACACATTTCTTGAAAGTTGGAAGTGGAAACTAAGAAGATAGTTTAATCATTGCATTGTTTTATTGTATTGCTTGAAATGTAACTTGAAATAATGATATGTTTGTTGAAAATGTTGTTAAACATGATTAGGGAATTCATATGCATAAATCCATCTATATAAAGAATCAATTATGTTTGGTATAAAATTAACATTAGTAAAAATATATATGCATAAGTCTCTTTCCGACCCGTAACGCTTCGAGTTCAGATCTCCATATGGGTTTGACCCTGGTCCGGAACTCGGGGTGTTACATTTAATCACTAAATTTGTCTAGCAAAAAGAAAAACACACAATGAAATCATTGAAAACAAACCCAAATGTCCAGCAAAAAGAAAACCCACGATGAAATCATTGAAAACAAACCCAAATAATCAAATTTCGTTTAACTATCAAAGGTAAAAAAGGAAACCATGTAAAAAAGAAACACCAGATATAAGAATAGTAGGGATTTAATCACATTTGACTGTTTTTTGTGTAATTTCTTCGTCATCTACTGCTTCAATTGATGGTGTTGCCGTATAACGTAGCTAGGGTTTTTGTTACAAAACTTTGTTTCTTTGCTGTTGAAAAGATAATTTTTGTTGTGAAAAAATTCCGAAAATTGAAAACCTAAATTTGGGAATGACTCATCTCGGTCGAGATTTGGGCGAGTCAAGTGAGATTTAGTTTAAATCTCGGCTCGGCGAAATTGTAAGAATCGTTTGTTGTAGGCGGAAACCGAGAATATCACCGGAATCTTGGCCGAGATGGACGAGATTGACTACACTGGATGATACACATAAGATTTAAGACCTTTTCTATCAAGTTTTCATCTCCAATACGAAGGTTAAGGTCAAAGAAATATGATATGGTTAAGTGGGGGTAAAGGAGAAAATCTAGAATAAACTTTCTTCACGACCTTGGTATTAAGTCCACATCATTTGTCTCTAGATTTAAATAAGGTTTACCAAATAAAACCTTAGGGATTTTATAGGAACTTTAGGTAAAAAGTCTTATCTTAATTATTATTATTTGTCATTTAGCAATAACCCACAAAGAAAAAGGTGTTAATAAGACCTCCATGTAGGATGACTTTGACCCCTTGCATTGGATATGCTCGCACGAATGGCACATGAACATGACTCATGGATGCGTGAAGAAAACCAACGAAAGGTTTTTACAACATAAATCACATATGGAATCTCTAAGCACGGGTTAATGTAATTTCCACGATGTATGGTTTTGTATATACATCTGTGAGAGCATCCCCAATGCAAGGGGTCAAGGTCTTGAAATTACATGGAAACTAAGATTGAAGACCTTTTATACAAAAGTATCATCTCCAATACAAAGGTGAATGTCATAAAATAAGAATGACATGGCTAAATGGGGGTAAAGAAGAAAGTCTAGATTAGATTTTCTTTATGACCTTGGGACTTAAGTCCACATTATCATTTGTTTCTAAATTTAAACAAAGTTTGTTAGATAAAACCGTGGAGATTGCAGATGACTTTAGGTGAAAATTTTATCTTAATTTTTTTTTTGTCTTTTAGCAATGACCCACTAAAGAAAGGTGTTAATAAGACCTCTTCATAGGATGATGTTAAAGCATTGCTCGGTTGAACCCACCAACCATTGGTCTGTCAAGATTGTTTGTCATATTTTAGTATTAAAACTAAAAGTTGCTTGATTAAATTACTAGAGTCAACTTCGTTAAGGAAGTCTAAAAATGTTAAGACATACAAATATTACTCTGAAGACCTGAAGATTCTGAAGACGTATTGACATCAACAAAGACATCATCCTTCTACTTGAGGTTAACAATACAAGACTTGACTTGTTTCCATTTCTACATACATTACTTTCAAGTTGTTTATATTGAAAACATAACATGCAAAGTTATATATATGAAACTCTAGTGTTAGAGACTTGATCATCTTATTGTGATCAAAGTGTCAAGGAAAAATATACAAGTTGTTGTACAACTTAGGTATATTGAGTTACGAAGTATAACGTCTATCTTTTGAATTTCGTAATTGCGACATACACATAATCTGTGTAACTTTTGCTAGATTGTGTAATGAACTTAGGATTGAGTTCATGCCTAGAAAATAATGTTTGATAACATGAGTTTAAGGAAACTTGTTTCGTAGTTGAAGAAATCAATAGATTGGATTGGTGGTCCGGTTCCTATTGGGGATCTATAACAGGACCGATCCCTATGCATTGAAGATTTCTAACATGACCGATCCCTATTGGGGATCTCTAACAGAACCAATCCCTACCTATTTGGGATCTCTAGCAGAACCGATCCCCATGGCAAAACCTATTTTCGAACTCATGTACACTTTAGAATCTTTTTGTTAAAAGGGATTTTATGTGATTTTGGAAGTTGGGTTTGAAAAATAGGAAAGTTCAAGATGTTGATATTGTGAGCAATTTGAACATGTGTACAAATCTTATATTTTATTGTTCAAATATATTCCTTGGTACTTAATGTGAGTTCCCAAACCGAATTTTTTAGAATCTTTTAAGATGTCCGAATATATATGTTTAGTTTTTCGAGCAAGCAAAACATATCTCTGGAAGATATATTAGTTAAATATCTTGTATGCTAGCCAATATTGAGTTGTAATATAAGAAGGATTTTGGTATGACAGTTGGATATTGGTTGGAATTAGACAAAACCGATAATAGGTGTTTATTGTATATCTTGAGAATATTTTTGGTTATGGAAATTCCTTGGTGTCCAAACTACATTGGTCTATAAATAATGAAGTTTGTTCTTCTTACAAACTTATTCTGAGGCAGGCTAACAACTTCATTTGTAGTCACTGCTGTAGCCTACTATTAATATTACTTGTAATACTATCTTGGAGAGGTGAGTAACCTAATTATGTGAAATCTCGTACGTCCGCTAGTTTAAAGACTTCTGTGGGATTAAGAAGTGTCTAGATAGCACCGTTGGTGGGAAACTAAAATTTTCATTATTATTTTAGTTTTCGATTATTGATTTGATTGACTAACGGTGGTTGAACCTTAACTGCACCTAGTTTGTTTATTCTAAGAACCTTCTTTTTTGTTATAAGGTCACTCGAACTAGATCAAGGATCGGCATAAATCAGATCTTTTTTTAGATCTTATGATAGGCTTGTGATCATCCATTGTTAACATATTCTGTTCTGTGCGTGAACGATCACAAGCGTATCAAGTTTGGTTATGCAAGTACATAAGAAGACATTGGAGATTTGAAGACAAGAAGATTTTTTATTTGTTTCGTATCTTTGTGATTTAACTTCATGCATAAACTTGATCGGCTGGGATTCGACAAGATCTTGTTTATCTTTGATAGACAATTGATTTACTAGTCGTAGTTGAAAAAGCGGGGGTACAACAACCACACCAATATTTCGATTAGCAATCTGTATGGACTAACTCCAATATACTTTCAAGAGAATCCACTAGACTCAATCTTAATAAAGTATATCAAGGAGTTATAATATCTCGGCCTCTCGATTTAATTCTTACTCGAGCAAATAGAAATCTGCGAGTCTAATTAAATATAAGAGAGATAACTTGGATGGTACCAAATACCAATATCCAAGTGTCAATCAATGTAAATCAACAACCAAAGGTTGGGTATTCTAATTGATTGAACTTAACATACAACCTGTGATATTTCAATTATATAACAAAATATAATGTGGAATAGAAATAACATAGAGACCAAGTTTTGTTAACGAGGAAACCGCAAATGCAGAAAAACCCCGGGACCTAGTCCAGATTGAACACACACTGTATTAAACCGCTAAAGACACTAGCCTACTACAAACTAACTTCGGTCTAGACTGTAGTTGAACCCCAATCAATCTCACACTCATCCAAGTTACATTTGCGCTCCTTACGTCTCTGATCCCAGCAGGATACTACGCACTTGATTCCCTTAGCTGATCTCACCCACAACTAAGAGTTGCTACGACCCAAAGTCGAAGACTTTAATAAACAAATCTGTATCACACATAAAAGTCTACGGTAATATATAATCTGTCTCCCACAGAAATACCTACGAGTTTTGTTCCGTATTTTGATAAATCAAGGTGAACAGGAACCAATTGATAACCCTGACTTATATTCCCGAAGAACAGCCTAGTATTATCAATCACCTCACAATAATCTTAATCGACGCGGCGAAAGAAGATATTGTGGAATCACAAATGATGAGATGAAGATATTTTTGACTACTTTTATATCTTGCCTATCGGAGATATCAATCTCAAGCCAATCGTTACGATTGTACTCAATACGATAGAAACAACCAGATCAGATCACACAACTACAAGAAAGTAGTATCGGTCTGGATTCACAATCCCAATGAAGTCTTCAAGTCGTTAACCTACAGGGTCTCGATAGAAACCTAAGGTTAAAGGAGAATCGAATCTAGCTATACAACTAGTATCACACGAGAGGTGTGGGGATTAGGTTTCCCAGTTGCTAGAGTTCTCCCTTATATAGTCTTTCAAATCAGGGTTTGAAATCAATGTTAGCTTAGTAACAAAGCATTCAATATTCACCGTTAGATGAAAACCTGATTAGATTCAAGCTAATATCTTTCCACCGTTGGATCGAAAACTTAGCTTGTTACACACAAATGAAATGCACGTTTCTATGTTTGTGTAACCGTACCTGTTGAGGGGTGAATTTCAGTTTAGGTTCTACCCGTCCTAGCTATTACACGTGACCTCACAATTCCAATAATAGTAAGAGAGAGAGTTGTCTTTCCATTGTACCTTGTCCTTTCTTTTATAGGCTTTCCTAAAAGCCCCTCTTTTTACTACTTCATGACACATGTCCTAATACCTCTTAATTACCCTTAATGTCATTCTAACATAACCCCTTCCTTCTTCATTAATTCCTCATTTATCCTTACATCTTTCATGGGTATCTTCCAACTCGTTAAGGGGTATTATTTTTCATGTATCAACATTAGTCTCCTGGATATTGGGTCGATTATCAGATGATCCAATAGCCAAATCCTTTCGTACTCCTATGTACCGCGTGTTATTGAGAGCATGACAATTGTCGGAGCATTTACGGTGTTCTTTCCTTTATATAGCAACACCAATCTTCCGGCCTGGTCAATTTTAGTCCTTATCTTCATTTTTGTTTTCTTGTCAAGCACTTTACGTAGATGGCTCACTCCCTTCACGTGTACGTGCTAACTCTGGCGCCAATCCCCGCATTAGTCTCGATGTTCAATAAATTGGAACTGACGCGCCTGCTACTGGTGGAGGCTGAGGTTGAGGTGCTTTACGAGCATAGGTTAGCTAAAAGGGATTTCGCGCGCACTCAATTTGCAGAGCGCTTTGAAGCGCGTCAGGCTTCTGAGGAGGCTGGTCGATTAACATCTGCAATTCAACATGCTTTGGATGATGCCGCCACGGCCCGCAACGCTGCTGCTTCGTTAGTACCTAATCCTTGACGATGAAGGCAACCATTGAGTAAGCTATCGCTGACTGCCGTGCACATATCTCTGGCCATGCTGCTTCACGCCTTCTCGGGCACACTCTATCTTTGACTGTTGTTTCTGCGCTTGTGAACCCATCCTATCCTAGAGACGAGCTCGCGCGCTTATTGGTGTTGAAGGAGAAGATAAGTGTACTGCGGGATTTCAGCCAAGCCCATCGGGATAAGGCACGCCAAGACCGCGATGAACACGAAGATACTCTAGCGTTGGCCCAAGGGGCGAAGGCTAAAGGGAAAATTATTCGAGACATCTACAAACTGATAAGTGATGCCAATTGGGGGCGGAGTCCGTGGACGTAGATATTGCTCGTTGTCGCCTGTTGGTAGCTGGTTAGATTAGGTGCTAGCTTCGGGGACAGTTTACTTTATTTGCTTATAATTATTTCGTGCACTTCGCTTGTTGGACTTTTCCCTCTTAGTTTATATATATTTCAATCTTTCTCCTTTTCTTTCCGTTATGTTATCAATTTTCCTCTTTGATTGATTCCCTTTTACCCAACCTCATCGACGTTGCCACATTGGTCTTAGGCCTTGGTTCCTGAGTCTCTAATATTTATGTCGAGGTTATCCTCTCTCTTAATCTTGTTTTGACAAGTTTCAAAGAACGATGGGGTATGAACAATTGCTTCGTATTCCACGCCCTCTTCCTTCGTGTGTGTATATAAATACCCCCATGCTATTCTCGTTTCTTAATCTTGGTTATCGTTACATATACTATCATATATATATATTTTTCTTGGTAAGTCGCCATTATGGCTAACTCTCTTCACGGGTATGTGTTGAGCGCCCATTTCCATGTTAGTCCCTGCTTCGTTCAAACAAGACGAGTTGAAACGACTTTTGTTTGTGAAGGCCGAGGTTGAGGAACTTCGGACACAGAGAAATATAAGCAGGGATGCTAAACGCGCGAATTTCAGAGCCCGGTACGAGGCGTATCAATCTGCTCAGGCCGAGTCCCCCGGTCGGGTACCATCGGAGATCCAACAGGCGCTGGACGAAGCTGTCACCGCTCGCGACGTAGCCAATCAGTTATTCGCGGACTCTTTGATGATGGTGGCTACTATAGATCGTGCCATCTCTGATTGTCATCTTTGAGTCCCTCATCAGGGGGTCTTACCGCTTCTCGGTCATACTCTGACTTTAGCGGCCGCGTCTACACTTGTACCTCGACATTTCCTTGAGGACGAGTTGGCTCGTTTACTGATTTTGAAGGAATAGGCGGGTCTGCTGTGGACGCTTAGGCTAATTCGTCAAGGAATACGATGAGCATGAAGATACTCTTTCGATAGCTCGCAGGGCCGGTGTTAAAGATAACGTGATCCAGGACATCCTCAGGTTGGTGCATGAAGCCGATCAAGATCTTCGTTTGGCTACTGCACAATGTGCAGATGGTAGCTTGATGGTGGAAGCCTTAGACGCTTATATTGCTAGGTGTCGAGAACTGATGGCTGGTTAAGTTTATCACCGTGGAATGTCTTTTGTACTAGATTGGTGTGAATAAAGTCCTTGCTTTCAATTTCGAGGGTGATGTTATTTGCTTGTATACGAGTATATCGTGCCTTGATCCGTCGTGACTGTTGTTCTTCTCTTGCGGGGTTGTTGGGTAAGGTTTTTCATTAGTTGAGCGTGGTTATTCCTCCATTTCTCTCTCTTCTGTATCCCCCCCCCTTTTTAAGCTTATGTATCTACTCCCCCTCCCCCCCCCTTTTTTTAAGGGAGTTGGACGGGGCGGGCGTTGGTTAAACGCGCCTACTCCCCCCTTTTTATTTTCAAGGGAGAAGGGTAGGGCGGGCGTTGTTTAAACGCGCCTACTCCCCCCTTATTTTTTTTCAAGGGATCTGGGTGGGGCGGGAGTTTTTTAAACGCGCCTACTCCCCCCTCTTTATTTTCAAATGAGCTGGGTGGGGCGGGCGTTGGTTAAACGCGCATTCTCTCCCCCTTTTTTATTTTCAAGGGAACCGGGTGGGGCGGGCGTTGTTTAAACGCGCATACTCCACCCTCTTTTTTTTTCAAAGGAGCTGGGTGGGGTGGGCGTTGTTTAAACGCGCCTACTCCCCCCCTTTTTATTTGCAAGGGAGCCGGGTGGGGCGGGCGTTGGTTAAACGCGCCTACTCCCCCCTCTTTGTTTTCAAGGGAGCCGGGTGGGGCGGGCATTGGTTAAACGCACCTACTCTCCCCCACCCCCCCTTTTCAAAGGAGCCGGGTGGGGCGGGCGTTGTTTAAACGCGCCTACTCCCCCCATTTTTTATTTTCAAAGGAGCTGGGGGGCGGGCGTTGGTTAAACGCGCCTATCCCCGTTTTTTCTTTTCGTGCTCGTTGGTCGTTCGGATGCTTTTGGCATTCCTGGAACCTTTGTGGGCGTTCCTGAGGTTTTTACAAATATCAGTCAATCAGGCGCCTTTGACATTCCTGAGACCTTTTATGAAATTGTCATTTAATCGGGCGCCCTTGGCGTTCCCCATATCTTTTAATGAGACTTGTCAGTCAATCAGGCGCCCTTGGCGTTCCCGAGACCTTTTGTGAAACTTGTCGGTTAATCAGGCGCCTTTTGCTGTCCTGAGACCTTTCGTGGACGTCAGTCGATCAGGCGCCTTTGGCATTCATGAGACCTTTTGTGAACTTGTCAGTCAATTAGGCGCCATTAGCATTCCCGAGAACTTTTGTGAATTTTGTCAGCCGATCAGGCGCCTTTGGCTGCCCTGAGACCTTTTGTGAACTTGTCAGTCAATCAGGCGCCATTAGCATTCCTGAGACCTTTTGTGAATTTTGTCAGTCGATCAGGCGCCTTTGGCTGCCCTGAGACCTTTTGTAAACTTGTCATTCAATCAGGCGCCATTAGCATTCCTGAGACCTTTTGTAAAATTTGTCAGTCGATCAGGCGCCTTTGGCTGCCCTGAGACCTTTTGTGAACTTGTCAGTCAATCAGGCGCCATTAGCATTCCTGAGACCTTTTGTGAATTTTGTCAGTCGATCAGGCGCCTTTGGCTGCCCTGAGACCTTTTGTGAATTTTTCAGTCAATCAGGCGCATTTGGATGCCCTGAGACCTTTGTGCAGACGTCATTTTTCCAACTTACTTTATTGCTTAAAGAAGGCATTTACAAGGTAGGACTCAAGCGTAAAAATTTTTCAACCACTTGCCATTAATGGGTGTTTTGACCTTGGTCCCATTCATGCGCCGAAGCTTGTAGTATCCGCTTTCTGCTACTTTCCTTATTATGACAGGCCTTCCCAATTTGCTGCGAATTTGCCAGCACTGGAATTTCTATGTACGTGCGGGGCGATTTTTATGACTAGCTCATCAACCTTGAAGGTCCTCTCCTTTACACTCTGGTTGTAGTAGTTAGATGCACGCTTCCTATAAGCTTTTGCGAACCTTTCTGCACGTGCTCTTCTTTCCTCTATTGTGTCTAAATGGGCAAAGTGGCTCACTTCATCTGGCGTGGTATGGCTAGCCATTGCCACTCTTGCAGATGGGGCTGCTATCTCTGCGAGTAGGATTGCATCTTCTCCGTAGACCAGTGAGTGAGGAGATGCGCCTGTAAAACTGCGCTTAGAAATACTATACGCCCAGAGTGCCAATGGAAACTGCTCGTGCCATTCTCTATGGTGGTCATGTACTATTCTACTGAGGATGCGGATGAGCGTCTTATTTGTTGCCTCCGCTTGCCCATTCCCTTTGGGATAATAAGGGGTAGATGTGTGGAGCCTTACATTGTATTAGCGGAGTAAATCAATTACATCCTTGTTCACGAATGATTTCGCGTTATCTGCCTTGATTATGATGGGCGCGCCGAACCTGCAAATGATGTATTCTTTGATGAATGCGGCTATTATGGCACCTGCGTAATCTTTGAGGGGTATCGCTGATAGACACATTTTTGTGTCTGAGTTGTCCTCAATTTTCTGTTTTGTTGGTACTCGAATTTGTGCTTATTATGGTTTTTTGTGTGTTTGTAGGTATTTTTGAGAAATAAACATTTTTGGAAAATTCGGCTCGAAAAGTTGCTCGGAACACCTCCGGAGGACAATTGCTATTCGGACCCCTGCTTTGGATAAGGGGCACCTCAATTTATAAGGGGCACCTCAGTTGGACACTGCTATTCGCACCCCAGCTTTTGGATAAGGGGCAACCCTTTCTTCTCCATTTCAAAAATCAGTTTTGGCGGGAAAAGAAGTTTTTCAGAAAACAGAATTAGGGTTCGAATGTTGATCATGTTCTCGGGAGATTCAAGTGCCGAAACTCATTGGGGTTGTTTGTTTTGGCTCAACAGGGATGGTAATGGTCATCGTTTGGAACAGAATTGGCTAGAATGGCGGATTTGATTTTGAACAGATTCTCGGGTTTAAGGGTTATCGTCCTGTGAGATGTTCTGGTGGATTTTTGGAGGAGTTTCAGTGAGACTCAACCACTGATTTTGATTGGGATGAATTTGATAGGCCAAAACAATGCTGGTATGGCTTTTAGATCGCGTTTAATTGGGGTGGATAATCAGTTCTGCGGTAAAACAGAGTAACAAGAATATCGTGTTGTCTGGACGAGCTGTACTCGAGTTTCCACGTGTAGTTAGTTAGATAGAGCCCTGTTCGGATAAAACAGGCGTGTTTGGAGGAGATTATCGTGTGCTGAGCTACAAAAGACGTGTGCATAAGAAGAGGAAGAAGAATTATTGCCGTATCTCCCTGTAAAAGGAAAGAAGATTATTGTGAGTTATTTCACATGATTTTCTTTACCTGTTGAGTATATAAACGATGCTAGGGGACCAGATAATGGGAGGAGAGATTAGAGAGAGTTTGGAGCAACCACAGAGCCAGAAAAATCGAGTTACACAATTTCTCTGCTGCTGCCGCCATTGAAGAACACGAAGAACATCAACGCACAAAGAACCGTCGTTTTTCTACAGTAACAACGACACTTCTACGTGGGTCGCAATACGGAGGCAGACTAAAAAGCAGTAACGGTTTTAACCTTCTTTGTAACAGTGTTTGCAACATCTATAACTGTTGCAAACCCGATTTTCATCATTTTCTCTCTATTTCATCATTGTAAACACCTTTTTGAGCAATAAAAAAATCCTTTGAGCGTGTTTCCAACATGATGAGCTAGAACCCATCACTGGGACGACGGAGGAAGCTATTTTGCACCCATGTGGTAATTCTATTTAATTCCTTTATGACTATTTGCACTATTATAATTGATTTATGATTTTTCTTGATTATTTGTGAATTCGTTAGATGTCGCATGCTTAGTCTTAGGTACTTTAGATGCGTCATGCTTGTGAGTTACATATAATTCTTTATAAAATCTACCTTGGCAAAGAATTAGAGTCGATGTTTGTTATTTTATGAGCTTTAATTGTAGGAATTAATAGATGAACCGCATGAATGTGAGAATTAGTGGAATCCCGAGTCCCAGTAACTCTCTTCATCTTGTGACATAAATTGTATATATTCTTTATATTTATTATTTTTCTTTTATTAAAACTTAAAATCGATCTCGTCAAGTCCGAGTGAACGACAACCTTACTACCACTTTCTACAACATTATTGAGTTACATCAATTTTTGGCGCCGTTGCCGGGGACTTGTGTATAGATTTGTTTTTAGGTTTTATTATTTTATTTTTTTTATTATTATTTGTTCCTTTTTACGCGTTTTGGTTTTTTCTATTTGCTTTCAGACTTGGTGCGAAGCTTATATAAAAGATAAAGTGTTGAAAAGTAAAGTGAAGCCAAAGAAAGAAAGAAGAGAGAAAATCCAAAGGAGTGAAGAGGAAAATTTTGTATATAGTGTAATTAATTTTTTTTTTTTATTTATTTTTAGAAACTGTAATTAGGTAATTATCTTTGTAATTTTTATTTTTATTTTTTGGACTTCTTAATTTTGGACTTTAGTTTTGGACTATTGGACATTTTTTTTTTTTAAAACCCTAAGGAGGGTTATTTAAATATAAACTGCACAGGGAAGGACGACGATTACGATATCGTCTCGGCCCCTCGGGTTCGCACACGACATAGGAGTTGTGGCCGAGTCGACCTCAACGGTTCATCCCAAATGTCCGGAACGGGAGGTAAGAATTCTAAACACCCGCGAATCCCCGCCAGCGGGTTTACTTGGATGATTTCGTGTGAATATATGTCGAGGAACCGAACTGGCCGCTTTAATTTCCTCGTAAAGGGCAAGGACTGGCCATACAAGATAAGGGTTCGGATTTCATCACCGTTCTCTTCTTGCCCGCCTTAGGAAAACGAAACCAAACACGAACCTAAGCCTAAAATTTTGACTAGAACGAGACCTATAGGGTAACGAGCTTAATAGGAAAGTCGTTCGAAAAATATTGGTTACTCTTTTGAGCATACTTCGAAGTTCATGATGGTTTCAGTGAGTTGAATGCGTGACTGCGCCGCCTTGTAATGCGGTGAGGCCTTGGGTATCAAAGCTCCACGCAGCTTCCCTCGCCTTGATTCAACTTACTTTTACTCGGATTGATCCAGAGGGGTTTGCTCAGATTGTAACGAATTCCCTTTTGAAGGATTAGAAGCTGGTCTAGAAAACAATCTAAGTGGAGCCATCATGCTTTTTGTTTGCTAGAAATCGTAGGGTTTGCGTGTGGTCGAGTCGACCTTGTTTGTGTTTGTGTAGAATTCCTTGCGGTTAGGATGTCAAACTGGTATAGCCAATACAACGAATATCCAACTGAACAATATGGACATTACTACTATGACCATAGTGTGAATAGTGGTTGGGAACGCCAACCTTTTGAAGGTTATGGATCACACCATGGTGAGCCCAATTACTATCCACACGTGCATCGGTCTTATGAGCAAAACAATTCATCTATTTCTCTAGAAGAGGCTTTCAAGAGTCATTCCTTATTTATGAAGGAAACCTTAAATATTCCAGATGAGTCCCTAGACCAAGTCAACTAGGATGTCTTTAGAAGAGACTCTTAAGCAATTCTTGAAAGTACAAATAGGATTGTCGAAAAACTTGCTCGAAATAATCTTAATTCCCAATACAGTGTTTCCAATAATACCCATGAAAATGAGGATATTTATCAAGATGACGAGGTTAGATTTGGTAACACTACTTGTTTAGATGAGGTTCAACCATTTTCATGTTTTTATAATAATGATTATGATGAGGATAGTGTTGATGAAGAATTCGAAATAAATAGGCATAGTGATCAGGAATTTGTTACTCCGATTGAACTTTATAATGATAGTACTATTTCGGCTCAACTCCCAATAATTTTAATAATTATTCACCTATTCGAAAGGACGAGGATTTGACTAGAGATGCCACCGTTTTAGACGATGTAGTTCATGATCCTTTAGCCTACAATATGTTGGATAATCCATTATTTGATGTGCCTATAAGTGAATCGAGAGGGAAGTAACTATGATTAACACCTTAGTTAACGGGCTTGTACTAGAAACTTTCCGATAATCCTTTATATGATTGTGATGATGGTTTAGAGGAAAGAGTTTACTCGAGAATATTGTTTTAGAGTCTAGTGATTTAGAAACACTAGTCTTAGAAGACGATAAACTCGTAGAGATGAGTAAGGATGCATTACCTAATAATAACTTAGAAGAATCAATTGACCATTTTCGGGATTACGATGTTCTCGAAATTAGGGAAATTGTGACTAGTCTATCTAGAGACACCGAAAACTCTAAGTTTGGGGGTGATTATCACTCTCCTAGTGCATTACCTTTAACTCTCAGAAAGTCCCCTCACTTAGGACTGGACATC
Organism: Papaver armeniacum; assembly: GCA_023531295.1. Taxonomy (NCBI): domain Eukaryota; kingdom Viridiplantae; phylum Streptophyta; class Magnoliopsida; order Ranunculales; family Papaveraceae; genus Papaver; species Papaver armeniacum. The sequence goes on from JAJJWW010001028.1 coordinate 674,213, forward strand.
CATGCCTCAACCATTTTACAAGACTATCTTCATACACTTTTTCCTGAACCTAGTTGTGTCCATAGGGAAGTTCAGTTGTTAGAAACCCATCCTCTGGTTGATGTGGTTAACCCAGGCTATGATACCACGATTGACTTTGTTTTCCCACCAAAAACCTTCCTTCCAATTGTGGGAACTTATAAGTTTCAGATGTGTCAATTATTAAGTTTTGAGACTAAACCTAATTACTTTAGGATATTAGGGTCGACACATTTGCTTAAGGAAGACCACCAATCTTATTGTGGTCAGCTGTGTAAGTCAAAACTGATTGACTTAGAGGATCCTCAATTATTCAGGTTATTATTACGTGCTTCTAAGTTTTTATTTGAGTATTTTCAGACTCTAGAACCTGAACATTCGGATCTAACTCATGAGGAAACGCAACCCATGAAAATATGTTATCTAGACCCTTTTATAAATCCTGAACCCGAACCACGGTTAGATGTAGTGGTCTTAAAAATAGATAAGGGTGTGTTGGATATCTTCCTGGTCTATTGCAGTCTCCTCTTCTTGTGGTTAGCACTTTTTGATCTAGATGACCATGATTATTCCTTCTCTCGCTTTATGATTCTTCGAGGTGACTAATCTCTTCCAATGTCTGGCTGAAGACTTTAAACTTAGCACTTCTTGGGAGGTAACCCATGCCCTTGCAACGGTAATATCTTTCCTTATCTCTTTGCTTCAAATGGTAACAGTTTCTCCTTGTTCATGCTTTAAATTTTATCTTTAGAACATTGAGGACAATGTTAGATTTAAGTTTGGGGGTATGGGAGAAACTTTTAGTTGCAATAAATAAAACTCCAGAGCCTAGAAATTTATGTTTATTAAGGTCGGCACTAACCAATCTAAGTGGATGGAAACATCTTGGTTGTAGGAGTTGAGGAACCAATCGATTAGATGGCAACATCTAAAGAGTCTATTCATAAAAGCACAGAGCTCGGGTGTTAGAAATAACATGATAGTTTCACCATATCTCGTCGAGTCCTTTTCACTTCGTTTTTATTTTGTTTTTAAACTATGTTTCTCTAAGTGATTAGGTGGGGCCCACGAATCAAGTTGTTACCAATGCTAGGGTGAAATAGAGTGATTGAGATACCAAAAAAAAAAAAAAAAAAAAAAAAAAACAAAAAGTTGAAAAAAAAAAAAAAAAAAAAAAAAAAAAAAAAAAAAAAAAAAAAAAAAAAAAAAAAATGAGACCCGGACCATCGACCAACCGGAATAAATTCAATAAAGTCGACCACTGGAACCCTTGTATATGCCGATTGTGTTGACTCTAGAGTTAGGATTATCGACCACCGGTTCCCTTGTATATGCCAAAGTGTGTTGATATTAGTCGACTAGTATCTCATTCCATTAGGATAGGTTCATTTTGGCGGAGGCCTTGACAGAGATATGGGAAACACCATTCACTTAGTAAACATCGAAACCATCTATGTTTTTCTCTATATCCATCTTCTTGATCTATCCATGTGATTAGTTTTGACTCCGGGTATTGATGTCCATAGTGCGACTATCCGAGTAGAGCTCGTGACTTATATATGAATTTTAGTATGCTTGAGTGCAAACTCGTGTACAAAGAATTGGAATTTCGCATCGGGGTACTTCCTCCTGTAGTCAATAAGTATGCCAACCAAGGAGATTCTTTAGTGCCTTCCAAGGTTTTGCGTAGATACCTAGGGTCCTGGAGTAAAGGTTTTGTGGGTACACCTGCAGTAAACCCTCCAGGAGACAACACTCAGTCACTAGGGCCACCTAGGGGTTCAAATGATTTTTATTTTCGAGAATAAATTTGCTCGAGGACTAGCAAATAATCGGTTTGGGGTATTTGATAGACACATTTTTGTGTCTCGAGTTGTCCTCAATTTTACTGTTTTTGTTGGTACTCGAATTTGTGCTTATTATGGTTTTTTGTGTGTTTGTAGGTATTTTTGAGAAATAAACATTTTTGGAAAATTCGGCTCGAAAAGTTGCTCGGAACACCTCCGGAGGACAATTGCTATTCGGACCCCTGCTTTGGATAAGGGGCACCTCAATTTATAAGGGGCACCTCAGTTGGACACTGCTATTCGCACCCCAGCTTTTGGATAAGGGGCAACCCTTTCTTCTCCATTTCAAAAATCAGTTTTGGCGGGAAAAGAAGTTTTTCAGAAAACAGAATTAGGGTTCGAATGTTGATCATGTTCTCGGGAGATTCAAGTGCCGAAACTCATTGGGGTTGTTTGTTTTGGCTCAACAGGGATGGTAATGGTCATCGTTTGGAACAGAATTGGCTAGAATGCTGGATTCGAATATTGAACAGATTCTCGGGTTTAAGGGTTATCGTCCTGTGAGATGTTCTGGTGGATTTTGGAGGAGTTTCAGTGAGACTCAACCACTGATTTTGATTGGGATGAATTTGATAGGCCAAAACAATGCTGGTATGGCTTTTAGATCGCGTTTAATTGGGGTGGATAATCAGTTCTGCGGTAAAACAGAGTAACAAGAATATCGTGTTGTCTGGACGAGCTGTACTCGAGTTTCCACGTGTAGTTAGTTAGATAGAGCCCTGTTCGGATAAAACAGGCGTGTTTGGAGGATATTATCGTGTGCTGAGCTACAAAAGACGTGTGCATAAGAAGAGGAAGAAGAATTATTGCCGTATCTCCCTGTAAAAGGAAAGAAGATTATTGTGAGTTATTTCACATGATTTTCTTTACCTGTTGAGTATATAAACGATGCTAGGGGACCAGATAATGGGAGGAGAGATTAGAGAGAGTTTGGAGCAACCACAGAGCCAGAAAAATCGAGTTACACAATTTCTCTGCTGCTGCTGCCATTGAAGAACACGAAGAACATCAACGCACAAGGAACCGTCGTTTTTCTACAGTAACAACGACACTTCTACGTGGGTCGCAATACGGAGGCAGACTAAAAAGCAGTAACGGTTTTAACCTTCTTTGTAACAGTGTTTGCAACATCTATAACTGTTGCAAACCCGATTTTCATCATTTTCTCTCTATTTCATCATTGTAAACACCTTTTTGAGCAATAAAAAAATCCTTTGAGCGTGTTTCCAACATGATGAGCTAGAACCCATCACTGGGACGACGGAGGAAGCTATTTTGCACCCATGTGGTAATTCTATTTAATTCCTTTATGACTATTTGCACTATTATAATTGATTTATGATTTTTCTTGATTATTTGTGAATTCGTTAGATGTCGCATGCTTAGTCTTAGGTACTTTAGATGCGTCATGCTTGTGAGTTACATATAATTCTTTATAAAATCTACCTTGGCAAAGAATTAGAGTCGATGTTTGTTATTTTATGAGCTTTAATTGTCCGGAATTAATAGATGAACCGCATGAATGTGAGAATTAGTGGAATCCCGAGTCCCGGTAACTCTCTTCATCTTGTGACATAAATTGTATATATTCTTTATATTTATTATTTTCATTTTTAGCGGAGTAAATCAAAACTTCAAAATGATTTCGTTAAGTGATTATGATGGGCGACAACCTCCGCAAATGATGTATTCTTTGATGAACATTATTTGGCAGTAATCTTTGAGGGGTATCGCCTCGACCCATTTCGACGCGTACTTGGTGGCGGTGATTATGTACTTATGTTGCTTTGAGGATGTTGGGTTGATTGGCCCTATAAGATCGAGCCCCCAGCTGTGGAACGGCCAGGGCGTTATTATGCTATGCAATAGTGCGTGGGGGGCTTGGATCAAGTTCCCGTGTGTCTGGCACTGCAAGCATCTTCGGGCGTGTTCTGTGGTATCACTTTCCATGGTCGGCCAGTAAAACCCTCCTTCGTAGAGTTGCAGGAACAACTTCCGCATCCCCTGGTGCTCTGCATCGTGGGATCGGGTCATGACTTATATGGCTTCCTGATTTGACAGGCATCACAGCGCGACATTACCATAACTTCTCCGATAGAGAATGCCTTCATGCATAAAGAAACGCGCTGCCTTCCTTTGTATTTTTAAAGCCATTTTTCTGTCACCAGGAAGCTTCCTGTGTTGGATGAAATCGATGTAAGGTTGTCTCCAATATACTTCTTCGACTGTGCAGACCTCTGTGGGCTGCGTCGGGGCTTGACAATCGGCACAACTATCTTGGAGTGCTGTTGCTTGAGCTGACATACTTGGCCAATATACGCCCATCATTTGAAGCCTTCTGTATAGATGAACGGCACCGGTCTGCCCACATGTTTCTGTGTGTAGTTCTCGGAGTAACTTCTCCGCCTCCCTTTTATTTACACATCTTGCGAGGGATCCTCCGGCCGCCCTGTAGTACAACGCACCTTGGATCATCACGAAAAGCTTTAAGGATCGAGTAGGAATCACTCGCTCTTCGTCCATCCGCGTCAAGTCTTCGACGTATGCCTTTCTCCAGTCGTCCGCCTCCTCGAAGGACAAGTACTCTTTCCAAGTACTAGGTAGCCCTCTTCTTCGTACCGTAACCGTACCCTCTTCTTCGTCGTTTAATGATACCTTCCTTGCCAAGGTTGCCAGGGCGTCTGCGTGTTTATTTCCTCCTCTGCCAGTATGATCTAAAGTCTATCCCGTTTGACTCATCAGCCTTTGGGCCTCCGCCCGGTAGGGGGCCAGGTACGGCTCTTTGACGAGGAAATCTCCGTTCACTTGATTCGTAACAAGCCGGAATCGCCTTTGACTTCAACGCCTCCAAGGTTAAGCTCTTTCGCCATTTGGAGTCCCAAAATTAGGGCTTCATACTCTGCCACATTATTACTGCATGGAAAATCCAGTTTGAACGAGTATGGGAGTATTTCTACCCGCGGGGCTTCGAAGACTACTCCTGCTCCTCCCACGGACCCGTAAGAGGATCCGTCAAAGAACATGGTCCAAGGCTTGTCAACATCTGCGTCCGCGACCTCTCCAGGTATGTATTCATGTACTTCATCGTCTCCTGCTCCTGGGAACATGGCCATGAGGTCGGATATTGCTTGTCCCCTTACAGCGTTCGGTCGCTGGTACTTGAGCTCGAATTCCGACAGTTAAAGCAACCATCGGGCGGTTCTCCCTGTAAGGACAGGCTTCGAATCCAGGTACGCTATCGGGTTCGCTGCTGCCACTACAATGGTTTCATGTGTTGGGAGGTAGGGGCGCAACTTTTGAGTCGCGTATATTAAGGCCAAACATGCTTGCTCTACACACGGGTATCTTAATTGTGCATCTCGTAGGACCCGGCTCACGTAATAGATAGGTAACAGCTCAGTTCCCCCATGTCTTGCGCGAGAACTGCGCCGATTGCTGAGCTGGTAAACGCCATGTAGAGATAAAGAGGGACTCCGCGTATCGGAGGTCTAAGAATCTTAGGGCTGACATGACACTGCTTCAACTTTTCAAAGGCGGCACACTGTACCTCTCACCATACGAAGGGTATACCTTTTTTCAGCAAGGGAAGGAACGCAGTCATCAGTTGTGCTAAACCAGGCACGAAGCGTCGTATGTACGATATTCGTCCTATAAAGGCTTGCAACTCTTTGGTGTTCGTCGGCGGTGCCATTGTTGTGATTGCTTCGAATTTGCTCGGGTCTACTTGAATTCCCTTATTAGTCACTACAAATCCTAAGAATTTCCCGGATGTGACCCCAAAGGTGCACTTGAGAGGGTTCATCTTGAGTTTGAATTTCCTGCATCTCTCAAAGGCCGTTATTAGGTGAGAGATATGATCATCAGCCTCTTGTGTCTTGACTACGACATCGTCAACATAAACTTCTATTGTCCGGTGCAGCAGGTCGTGGAAGATGGATGTCATGGCGTGCTGATATGTGTCACCGGCGTTCTTCAATCCAAACGGCATTACTACGTAGTAGAAGTTGTCGTATGGGGTTTGAAAGGCGGTTTTCTTTGCATCTGCAGGGTCCATATTTACTTGGTTATATCTTCTGAAGCCATCCATGAAAGAATATCTTTTCTTTTTCCCGGTAGCGTCCAGCGTCATGTCGATGTTTGGCAGCGGGAAATCGTCCTTTGGGAAAGCTCGGTTCATGTCTCTATAATCTACACAGCACCTAACCTTTCCATTTTTCTTGGTTACTGGCACGATGTTAGCCAACCAAGTGGGGTGTTGTATTGGCTTAATGAATTTGGATTTAAGTAGCCGCTCCACTTCCTCCTTTATCGCAAGGGTGGTAGCCCTAGGAAACTCGCGGCTTCTTTGCTTCACGGGTTTGAATTCAGGCGATACTCCTAGATTATGTACCACGAGATCGCTATCTAAACCCGGCATTTCATCATAGTCATAAGCGAAGAAGTCCTTGTATTCTTTAAGTAACACGATCAATGCTACCCTTTCCTCTTGGTCCAGATTCTTGCTTATCATGATGGAGCGCTTGTCTTCTTGTGTTCCTATGTTGATTTCTTCCATTTCATCCACGGTGAGGTCTTTTGGCGTTCTTTCCTCATTGGTTCTCGTAGTGACGCTTACCAACTGATCACGCAATTCGTGGTCATCAATCGTGTTGTAGGGAAGTTCGGACAAGCTTTGTTCTGTGCTTTCATCGGGAAACCCCGCTCCACTCATCAACTCGTCAGCGTGGTTTTGCTCATTTGCGGGCATTCCCTCGGCTAATTGATATAATCGGTACACATGTCCACCATCGGGCCTAGAGAAGCGTTGGAAATTGGGTTGCTTATCTTGCTTCCTTTTTCTTTCCGTTGGTAGCACCATCCTTGACGGACTGAACGGATTTGGTGGGTTCCGCTTTTTCTTCGTCCCCCCACTTCGGCAGTGGGGTGAGTCGAGCTTCAGGCATTTCGTCATGTTCTTTTGGCTCATCATAGAAAATTGCGTCCGCCATATATGCTTCTTCTGGGTCGAAAGGGTTGCTCGTGGCGGGAATTCGGTACTGCTTGCCTCCTATGTTAGTTTTTACACATTGATGGTACGTCGACGCGAATACTTTGTGGTTGAGTAGCCAGCCTCGCCCTAGTAACATATGGAAGGTAGTGTCATGTTCTAGAACATAAAAAGGGGTGTTCCCTCGGATATGACCAACCTTCATTGCTAGGTTAATGATTCCAATAGCTGTCTGGGCTTGGCCTCCACTGTAGTGACCCGCATTCTTATCGCGGACCGATGTATGCCTAAAACATTGAGCGTATGCATCGAAATCAGGTTTAACGACGCGCCCCCGTCAATAAAAGCTCTTTTTAGCGGCTGTCTGTTGATATACACTGTGAGATATAGAGGCCTGAGGTGCTCTCCCGGGTAACAGATGTCTTCGTTGGTAAATACGATCGCCTCCTTGGGGAGAATCCCACAGGGCCTCCATGCTGCTATGGCCTTATACGCTTCCTTGATTTTATCTTCGCTGAAGTCGAGCGAATCGAAGAACTGTTGAGCCAATACTGTCTTAGCAAATTGATGAGCCACACCGTCTGTGTTAGAAAAAGTGGAGTTCTCCATATCCACCTCGCATGCTTCTCCTTCATCCTCGGTCCAGGGCCTCCAGGCATCTCCGCTTGGGTCATGGGAAAGTACCATTACGTGATGTGGGGTGGTTTTTCCATCTTCCTCTTTGTCTATTTCAATCTTGCCTATTTCTAGATTCTTCTGAAACATCCTTCGCAGGTTGAAGCAGTCGATCGTAGGGTGTTTTATCCTCCGATGAAAGTGACAATAGCGCGCATCATTTTTTTCAAGAGTGCTAGGATCCATTTTTGTCGGGGGCAACTGGGTTTCCTTATTTTCTACCCATTGTTCTAATAATCCGACGATTTGTTCCTTGCTGCAAGGCAGAGGTGGCAGGAGCGCTCGTGTTCCCCAACCCTCACGATTATTATTTGCACGGTTATTTCTCGGCATGGTCGATACAGTGTTAACTGAGTTTCGCCAAACATAATCCGAGCTTGGTTCTTCAATGCAATCGGCGATCCTTACGGTTGCCTCCTCCAGTTCTACAAATGTGGGGAAGTGAAATTTTACCAGATTCTTTTTGAAAGATGGAGTCATCCCCCGGACGCAAATTTCCACTAACACTGCTTCTTTAACGTCTTCATGGCAATCGAGAGTGAGAAGGCGGAATCTAGCGATGTATTTTTCTATCTCCTCGCCTATACGCTGATTGCACTTGCTCAGGTCTATGGTTGTGGCCTTCCTTTTTGCTGAATATAACTTTCTGAGAAAAAGCGTTGACATGGCTGACCATGAATGAACGCTCCTTAGCTTGAGGTTGTCGTACCAGGTGAACGCCGTATCAGTCAGCGATTTCGGAAACTCTCTCAGACATATCTTGCCATCCGCCGTGCGATCATTCATTGTAGACATGAATCGACTGAGGTGCTCTCTCGCGTTGCCTTGGCCATTGTAGACCTTGAATTTTGGTGAAGTATAATCTTCAGGGTACTGATATTCTATGATTTCAGAGGAGTAAGGACTCGCCATGAAGTTATAATTGTCTTGTTTAACGAATCTGTAATTCAATTATAGGTATTTTGAAATCGCCTCTTGTGTCATAGCCGCAGGATCGTTTTCCACTTCCTCTACATCTTCTGCTGTTTCTTTAACATTTTTCCCTGCACTAGCCGCCTTCATGAGCTTTCTCATCTCTCGTTCTTTACGTACGTGCCCTTCTAGTTCTTTTTGCATCTCCTCAAGGGATAGCTGAGTGAGCGGCGCTTCCTCGCCATTGTGCTGTTTATCTTCTTCGTGCGTGATGTTTGATTTTATCGCCTGCATGATTGGGTCTGATACTATACCTACTCTCTCTCCTTTTGGGTTAATTGGGGGTGTGTTTAGGTTTCCTACGCGCCTGAGCTAGTGCCTTCTGTGTGTGTCATTGTAAGCTAGGCACGAGCCTCCGGGCGTGGTTGCCAAATGTTGAGGGGTGAATTTCAGTTTAGGTTCTATCTGTCCTAGCTATTACACGTGACCTCACAATTCCAATAATAGTAAGAGAGAGAGTAGTCTTTCCATTGTACCCTGTCCTTTCTTTTATAGGCTTTCCTAAAAGCCCCTCTTTTTACTACTTCATGACACATGTCCTAATACCTCTTAATTACCCTTAATGCAATTCTTTAACATAACCCCTTCCTCCTTCATTAATTCCTCCTTTATCGTCCCATCTTTCATGGGTATCTTCTATTTGGGCTTGGGTTTAGTCCCCAAGTCCTACATCTTAACCCAAGTTAACCTCTATTCTTAGGGGCATCTCCAACTCGTTAAGGGGTATTATTTTTCATGTATCAACAGTACCCAAACATGTACATTTTTTGGTTCATCAATAGTTAACCAAATGGTTAGCCATATGAGCACTTTCATATCAACCATATTCTTCTTCACCATAACTAGTTCAAATGACTCAAATGAACTAGTTAGAGAGTTGTTCAATTGCTTAGATCTTATAGAAGTATACAAGACACAATCGAAGCAAAAATAATTTGATTCACTCGAATCGATTCATGAACTTTATAGCCACAGTTTGCAAATTGCAGTCCTTAGTTTATATAAGTATAAGTTCACAAATAATCATTTTTAGATATAACCAACTCAAGTACGCGGACTAGGTTCGCGGACTTAAGTTCCCGAAAGAAGTTTACAAACTCCAGCAGATTTTCTCGGGATGAGAACCTACGACAGTTCGCGGACTGGGTTCGCGGACTGTTGTTCCGGTTTTCCTGATCAACAAAGTAAGCATACTTTGGTTCAAGGAATAAGGACTTATACATGTATGCGTTTCCACACAATGCTTATATCCAACAATGGTTATATAATCTAAACTCTCATTTCAATCATTGAAACATTCTTAGAGGACGTTATATAGTTGTTATTCACAAACTATTTTTCGTCAAAGCCATTTTCAAAGTGATTGAAACATAACATGAATTTCGTCACTAGGTAAAGATGAACTTGGCCAAAGCGAAAGCTTACCAACACATATTTCTCGAAATAGATAAGCGAGATAAACTCGGCTCGAAATAGCAAATGTGTATAATCAAAGTCTATATAGCAAAACGACTTTTGTCTCAAGATAGGAGATAGAGTAGATAGACTTTTGAGTGATAGATAAGTTCAAGTCTCCACATACCTTTTAGTCGATGAAGTTCCACCAGTTCCTTGAGTAGTTCTTCGTCTTGTATGATGATCGCCATGGAGTTCTTGAGCTTAACTATACTTTCTATCCTAGTCCGAGACTTAGCTATAGTAGACTAGAAATCAAGAATTATAGTTTTGATCACTAACATTGACAAACATGCTTGAGATAGCAACGCATGCGAGTTCGACCGAGCAGTCTTCTAACAGTAGTAGATCGACAAGCTATCATTTGGTGGTATTCTTCAGTATCCGAATCTGATAGTTTATATGCTTAGATCAGGTTATCTTGATAATCTAGATCTTGGTAGATCTTACCCAACAAAGGAGTTTATTAGATTAAACGAAAGAGCCTTTTATGAACTCAACTATAATCTATGATTTACTTATTGAGATTGTAAGAGTGGTTACCGAACGGATTAGTCTTTTACTGTTTCGGGAAAACGATTCAGGGGAGTTGAGTGGTTGAAGTCTTCACAGCGGCTGAAGCAACTTAAGATAGTGGACTCTATCTTAAGATTCGGGTGCGTTGGGCAGATTGGTTGTAGGAGCAGGGATATTGATGGAACTAGGTAACTAGGGGTAGTTTATTTGGTCTCAACTATACGAAGTTGGTAGTGGTCATTATAAAATGGCTTAATTCTGAGAGTATTCAAAACTGGACTAGGTCCCGGGGTTTTGCTGCATTTGCGGTTTCCTCGTTAACAAAATCTTGTTATGTCTTTACTATTACTTTCCGCAATTATAATTATTGTTTTAGTTATAATTAAAAGTAAATAAAGTGTATGTTAATCCAAACACTTGGGTGATCCCCATAGTTAAGGTTCGATTCCAGACTTATACTATATACCAAGTATATACCTAGTTATTGCCATCTTCTTGATAGTCTCTGTCTATATTAGATCACACAAAGTGTCGTACTTATAAGTTGATATCGAAAAGATTGCGATGTACTTGGTACCCTCGTCATTTCAGATGACATTGACCCTAACCATTGGAGATGCTCTCCAAAGACTTGTGCAATTCTGGACAAGGAAGAGAAACATAAAAAACATAAATTAATAAACAGTCTACATGACCAGCCCCACAAAAACATAAATTTAAAATAAATGTTGTTGCAACATGGACTGCAGTAACCCAACAGTCTAGTTTTACTCCAATTCTTAGAGATGAGACCCCTCCATCTAAGATGTGATTGGGCCACATACATTTTGTATCTGGCCCCTCTTTATATTTTGACACGTATTTAACTTAAAAATTTGTCCCCTCCATATCCCGTTAATTGCTTTACTTATTGAGAAAATAAAAAAGAAGTTAACAAAAAAAAAAGATAAACAGTTAGGTAATAAAATTGTTTTCTACTTTATATGACGTGTTGTTATATAAAGATGTGCTACATACTTCAAGTATGTGGCCTGACCACACCGTAGCCTCACCAATATGAACCAAATGACTTTGCCAGGGAAGAACAAGACCATCTACAAGCTCAGATCCAAAAAAAGCGGAAGCTGTAGGTTTGTTCCAACGAGCAATATGTGCAGTGGAGAAGAAAACACACAACTTCAGTATAGAAGGCCACTGTGAAAGCTTAATAAACTTTTTGAATGGAAAACCAATAACTATCTCTTGGCACAAAAAAAAAGCAACAGACGGACTAGTTAGAACCTGTTATAATATTTTGGGTTTTCATTTTATTCATAGAAATAGAATTGAAAATGAAGCCGCAGATACTTGCTAAAGCGGCAAAATCTTTTAATTGGAATTTTAATCGGAAAGGCACTTCGCTCTCTGTATTATTCAACAATTATCAATAGACAAATCTAATATCATGGGAGGTACCTTCCTTCCTCTGTATTAGAATGGCTCTACCAATGATGTAATTCCGGCTTCGACCACTTCTTACAACATGTTTATTTTTTCCTCTATGTAGAGGTTAACCTCTATCAACCTCTATGTAGTGGTGGACCCCACTAATTTGGGTGTTTGTTTTTTCCACTACCTCTAAATAGATAGAGGCAAATCTCTATCTATCTAGAGAAAATCAGATAGCAACAACCAGGTGCTATCTTTTTCCAGAACCTCTATTTAACCTTTGAATTGTCTGATATGCCCTCAAACTAATTCAAATTTCAACGTTTTGTCATCGATTCAAAACCTACTTTCTTTTTTCTTCTCTTTCCCACACCGATTCTCTTCCGCGTTCCGCCCCTGCCCTAGAAAAATTCCTAATCTCTCCATTGGAAGAGAAGGGCAGGAGATAGCATCGATCTCCATCATGGAGGTGAGATTTTCGTTTCGCTTCTTCATTTTTGTTGTTGAAGATATCATGTTCATGGCTGCTTTGCTCGATTTCTTTTATTAATTCTAAGAAATGCATATGTTGTTTTGTGTAATTGCTTTTATGAATCCTAGCTGTTTGATATGATGTCCAAGTGAACTGGTTTCGATTATATTGATTATTTCATGCTTGATTTAATTGCCCACCACTGGCGAAACATTCGAGATTAGTTAATGTTGTTTACATGTTCGACAAAATGTTCAAACCAAAAGCCAATTTGCCGCTAAACAAGTTCAGTGTTATTGTTGTTTGCCAAAATTTATATGTCTATTTTTACTTGAAACTCGTTGTTAGTTAAAGAATACTCCATAAATATTGCATGTTTACTATGATTAGTGTCAAGGATCAGTCGTGCCAAGTAGGTCTAGACATGGAGGATCAACGTGTATTAGCATTGATGTTTTTATACTTATTTATGCAACCACTATAGTGCTATAACTCTATAAGCATTTTGTTACTTTCAGAAAAATGTATATTAGATGGCTGAGCAATGTGTGTCTTATTGATGCAGTGGGTGCTAACAATATTAACAGCCCTGAAAAAGGTAGATATACCATGATCAAAGATTGACATGACCACCCTCTAAGATTGTATGGCAAATCACTTCCGTGCTTTGGCTGTGGGATCGAATGGTTTTCGTAAGTGTTTTTTTCTGATTATATCCTTCTTGTTCTGTCTCTCTTGTATTGAATCATTATCTACATGACCACCCAAGACTGTGTTATAATCAACATAGTTATTGTCTTGTTTAAGAATGTAAGTAGTCCCAAATTGGCCACCAGTAACCATTTTAATAGTATACTTATTGTCTTGTTTAAGAATGTAAGTAGTCCCAAATTGACCACCAGTAACTATTTTAATAGTATACTTGCAACGTGTAATTCGTTTTTGTTGCATTAAATCTCTAGTGTGTTTGCTGTTTTTTTCTTCTCCTTTCTATCCATGTGATTTGACTGTATTGCATTTTTATCTCTGAGGTATAACCATTGGATTCTCCAAGTACTTATTGTATCTCTAGTGGGGTTTCTTTATGGTAAACAGATATAACATAAGTTTAGCTCACAATTGGCACTCATTTTATAACATAATCAGTTAAGTTTAGCTGGTACAGTCAAATAGAACCTCCATCATGTATTGCAGAGTTTAGACTCCATGCATAGTAAGATGGTGAAGTTATGTGCACACTTCTTCAAAAACCTCCATCATGTATTACAAAGATATCTCGTACCATTTTCATCATATATCCTTATTTTCACTTGTTTTTAACCTTGTGCTCTACCTTAGTTGCGATTTTGCTCTCTGTTCTGTACCATTTCCTTTCATGTAGTGGAGTTTAAGGACAATATTGTACAGTTCATGATTGTGTTGTGCTGTAATGTTTTTGGGAAAATCACTATATCTACTTGTGTTGGTCTAAAATATACAATATCATAGCGGTAGTGCTTGTGTTTGATGTAATAAATTGTGGAATACTGTGATGTTAGCGGCTTGGTATGAATAGAAGGTTGAATAAAACATTTGAGAATTTTTGGTTGTCTACAAAGTAGAATGTTCAATTCTTAGAAACTAGTATGTATTAATTATCATTCAAGACATACCGAGAGTATGTTGTTAAGTTACTATTACAGGTGCTTCCTTTTATTGGCTGAGTTTGTGTAATATATGCAGAGTCAGGGCAAGGAGTTTCTCGAGCTACTCGTGGAGTAATAGATTTTTAAACGAGATCTGGGGCCCAACTTTTCTGAGAGTGCCAAGTCAAATTTTCTTTTCGCAAATTTTAGTTTCAGGCTGTTGATGGGTGGTGGGTCTTGAATGAGCCGATGGCTTGTTTGTTGGTGTATGGCTGGTGGGGAGGTGCTCGTGAGGATGCAGGTGGTTTTGCTCTGTTTAGTGTTTGTATTTCAATTTCAAATTTTGAACGTTTTGGAACTTGAATATATCTTTTGAATTTTTGAAATTATTGGGTTGGAATGATCTTCAAGGAATTTTTGAATTTTATAAGGCTACAATAAGAAATATACAAAATTGGTTACATAATATAGAGCAGCGACGGATCCAGGATTTTATGTTTGGGTGGGCTAAAAATTTTTTTTTTAGCCAATACTCTATTTTACTTTTTCGATTGCAATATTGATAGCTGCGGTTATAATACCTGATGCGACATGCTATTTTTTCTTTTCAACATATCGGGTTTTAGCTTTGAGAGTTGTTTCCAGAGCAAAATGCTCGGAAGTGGTTGCGGTTTTTGCTATCACGCGGCTCTTTTTGTCTTTCTAGAATGTTGCTTTGGGCTTACACTATGTAATCTTCGTCAATATACTTACATTTGCCGAGGAAGAAAAGCAAAAATGAACCGATGCAACAATGATACATCTAGGAAGTTATGTTATTCTTAAGTAGACACGAGGAAGTTATGTTATTCTTCACACCCTTTGCTTTTTTATTTTCGTAGCATGGTGAAACATGAGGAGTTAAAAGAAAAAGAAGAAGTAGAACAAGAACAAGAACTAACACACGTGGTGCTATCCTAATAAGATTTGACCATATCAGACGAACACAGTGTGTGAGAGAGAATTTGAAGTATTAGTTCTTTACTTTTGTCTTTGGAATCCTTTAACGGCTGAGATCATATTATCAAGGATTATCTACATGGGACCGAGTTTCAATCTTCTTGCAGAATTTCAACATAGCATCATAGTATCACAGAAATAAAAATATGAGTTTCAAATTATAGTTGCGCGAATTTCCTGTCTTGATATTTGCCTAACTCAAATTTACACCTGGGCTAAATCTTGGGAACAATGAAGATCAAGTTTTGGACTTCAGCATGGGTAAGCCACCCCCAATTCCGTCACTGTAAGAAATGGAGGTGGAGATAGGAAAATGGTAGTACTTGTTATTAAAATTATAGATTTTAAGATCTTTCCTAACTTTCGGTCTTTCTTACACAAGAAAATTAAAAAAAAAAAACAATCATTTTTTTCTTTTTAATCATATCAAATAATTAACAAATAATCAAATTTGATAAAGAAATAAAAAAAGAATATGTATTTTAACCAATAAAATGAAAACAACTATGTTTTATTCCTCTTCTTAGTCTTTGAAGGGCTAAGATCACCTAATTGATGATTTATTTTTGTGGGACCGTGTTACTAATTCTTTGAACGGCTACTGTATGGTATAACAACGTAAGATTCTTTGACTAGAAACACCAAAACGATTCAAAATTGTAGTTGGGCTATGTCAATACTTGTAAAATTGTAGTTGGGCTAAGTCAATACTTAGGCTAATTTTAATTCTCACCTGGGCTATTTTTTCAAAATCCGAAAATTACAAGGGCCAAATCAGTTCTTACAAAGTTTTGGGGGTTGTAGCCTGGGTAAGCCATCCCCAATACCATCCCTGATATAGAGTTATTATATAGTGGTTAAACAAACATAAATTTAAGAGATACTGTGTAGTGGTATTTATATAGAGATTGAGATAAACCTCTATGTACAACCCTCTACCTATGTAGTGGAGAAAACATACATGTTGAGAAGAAAAAAAAAAAAAAATCCCTATAATCACCGGTTTTCAATTGTCGGTCAAACCAGTTAATCAATCACAGATGGAGCCAAATAAAGAGGACAGAATGGAGGCCGGGAAAAACCGTGGAATCAGTTATCAACGCATAAATATTATTTGTTTAACGCTGAAGATAAATATTTATTCAAATAGGCTGCTACAACAAATTAATTAACATATAGCTAACCCTGATGCTAGCTCGAGAGGGATAGATCTTAGATGGAAGAAATTAAGCTACACACGCAGATAGCCAAATTATAAGCCATCTATATATGAGCGTATAATCTAAAACTTCTGGTTATTTAGAAGATGAAGCAGGAAAACAAGCAATGCAAGCAAGTAAAAAAATGGCAGACAAAGCTCCATCATCTTCACCAAGGAAACTACTCCTCTTAAATTTTGAAGCTTTTCCTTTGTTGCAATTCATCAACTGTTTTTGTTGTTGCTGATGCTGGAAATGTATACTTCTGTTGGTTGCATCATACACCGTCTTTGACACCATTTTTGAATCAAGCGGACTACTGATTCCAACAGAGCTAGAGAGGGAGAGAGAGACGTATGATGTTAGTCCGTGGGGAACAGGTTCATATATGTATGGCCTTATTTATAGGCTACGAAGCTGATAAGATATCCGTAATTGTTTACTATTACTCTCTGCTTATTTGTGTAATCATTTGAGTGATTAAATTATTCTATCTTTTATACCTCGCTAAATTGGGGCCTATGGATTTTTTCATCCACCCCATAAAGAATGATAAGGGCCTCATAAAGAATGATAAGGGGTGTCTAAATTTGATGAAACTACCATTTTACCCTTTATCAAATATTAATACTACTAATTTGTCCCCGTCAAATACTAATCATATAATTAAAAACTAAAATCAAAATCATAAAACTAAAATCATAACATTTAAAAACTAAAATCAAAATCAAAATCATAAAACTAAAATCATAAAATTAAAAACTAAAATCAAAATCAAATTCATTTCCATCTCCACTTCAACTGATTCTTCTTCTTTTCTTCTTCTCAACCCAATCCTATAAACTAGGTTTTAGTAACATAAAATTGCTCAAAAATTGAAAATTTTGAAATCAAATTTTTCCTGGTTTATCAGAATCGGTTAACGTTAATGTATATGTGATCCGATCGCAAATGGAAACGGTTTATGTTCATGCCCACAAAGATCGATTGTCCTTGATATGATTTCTGGTTCGAGAAATTTGAACCAGAATCGGATTACATTAGCACTTATAAAAACCGATTGTTGATGTATAATGTTAGAATCGGATTTTATATGTGTGTCGAGTAAACCGATTGTTGTTCTCAATTTTTCTGTATCTTTTTTTTTTTGTTAGAATCGGATTACATGAGCATTCTTATAAACCGATTCTCGTTGTGCAATGTCAGGAATCGGTTTTTACATATGTATCGTATAAACCGATTCTGGTTAACCATTTTTTTTTTTTTTTTCAGTTAATACTAGATCATAAAATGAGTATGAAATCATACTCGATTTCATTTCGATTACAAATGAAAAATAAAATAGTTCCGTTTGATTTTACCCAATTTGAAAACGAGTATAACTTTATACTCGAATCGAAAGCGAGTATAACTTCATACGCGAATTGAAAGCGAGTATAACATCTTAAACGATATGAGATTGAGTATGAAGTCATACTCATTTTTAACTCGGGTATAAAATGAATTTTGATTTTATTTGATGTTTAACAACACATAATTCACAGATAAAAAAGAAAAAATTTACCCACAATCGGTTTATGTTCATGCCCATATAAACCGATTCTGGATAATCGGTTGATACCAATGAAAACATATACCGATTCTGAGTTGGTGTTCTTCAAAAAAATTCAAAATTTCAAATTTTTTCATGTTCATATGATTCATTAACACACGTTAATTTCACATCTAACACTATATTTTACCACTAATCACCGAATTAACACTAATTAATTAGAGGGTAAATTTGTCATTAAAAAAATATTTGGTTAAGGGGCTTTTCATTTTACTTCAAAATGTCTCTATTTTGTCACGTAGTGATAGGCCCCAATTAATCCTTATAGGCCCCAATTTAGCCAGGCTGTTATATAACATTTGATATAAATTTATGCTTCAAAAAAAACAAAAAAAAAAAATTGATATAAATTTGTCTTGGACCCCCTCCTTTGAATCAACTATATACCTTAACAAAATTGGCATATACTCAGGTGTTGAATATTGATTCTTTAATGTTTGAGCTTTAAATCTTTTGTACTCATCTTTTTTTTATCAAAGAAATTTACCAATAACAGAATATTAGTTATTTGTGTCGTGAATAGAAAATGAGATTTTAAGATGATCGTAGATGATAGGGTAGAAAGTGGACTTCAAGAAAACTCTTTAATGTCGTCGCTTGAACATGAACGGCGCACCAGGGTGCCAAAAAAACAAAGATTAGATCGCTAGAAACAGCTAAAGTAGGGGTGTTATTAGGCCTATAGAACGAAACCATTATGAGACATTGATTTTGTTTACACAAAATTGGTTAAAAAGACCAAAATCAACAATGTAAAATTTAATATTGTTTAAATGGACGAGAATGTAAAAATAGTCAGGATGTTGTAAACAATTTCATCCTACCCATTTTCAAATACTTCCTTCTTATTTTTAATTTACATCAGGATGCATCCAGTTTCATCCTCACTCTTTTTTTAAGTTTAAGTCAGGATGAATTCAGTTTCATTCTTGCTATTTTTTTTTTGAACGCGCAATTGGGGGATATCAAAACTAATTGGGGGATATAGCTACATGACAAAAACTGGATCCATATATCAAATGAACCCACAATTGGGGGATATGGGAATTAATTGGGGGATATGAATTACTTCCCCCAACCCATGATTTCGGCTAAGGGGTGACCATTGGTTATGAAAATACTAAAATACCCTTCCCACAAAATAAAAATCAAAAACTTAAAATCAAAAAACAAAATCATATCCCCCATTTCCATCTCCACTTCTTATTAATCTTATTTAGGGGTGGAGCTTTGAAACCCAAATATTTCCCATTCCCTTTCAAATTCTAAACTCTCCCCACTCTATATCAAATTCTCTTCTCCTCACTTTGGAAACCAATTTTTTTTTATTCTAAGTGATGAAGATCATCTTGAAAGTGATGATGACCATGCTCGGAATTGATGAAGGCCATGCCGGTACCATGTTCCGGCATATGGTCTTCATCAATTCCGGCATGGTCATCATCACTTCCGTTTTGAATTTTTTCCGGCATGGTCTTCATATTAACTGACCATGCCGGCAGTGGACTGATTAATACCAGAAAAAATTCAAAACGGAAGTGATGAAGACCATGCCGGAATTGATGAAGACCATATGCCGGAACATGATACCCAAGATGCTCGAGAATTTCCTATCAATGCCGGTAGTCAAGTGAAAAAAAAAAAATCAACATTCTGGATACTTTTCATCCTGTTCCGGCATAGAAATTTAAGCAAAATACTATGCTTAAAATTTGCTTAAAACTAGATTACCATGCCGGTACCCCCAAACCCCCCCGGATAGTGGCAAACAATTTATGAACATTTCCAACAATTGCCCGCATGGGTTTTTGGTTGAATACCATGCCGGCACCAAGCTTTTCAGCTGCAACAATGGTGGATTCAAAGAAAAAAAATCAATTTTTCAACCTCTTATTAGCGGTAATTCTCTCATCACAATCATCTTCCATTTTCAAAAAAAGAAATTCCTCTCAAATATTTGTTTCCCTCCTTCTACTCTCACCCAAACACAAATAAAAATACACACTAATCTATCCCCCAAATACTTATGATTTTTACTAATTATTATTAACCACTAAACCTAATTAGTGAGGGGTAAATTAGGAATTAAAAAAATAATTACATAAGGGGTGACCCAGAATTGCTATTGGGACTCCTATTTTGTCTTGTAGCTATATCCCCCAATTAGTTTTCATATCCCCCAATTAATCATTCTATCAAATCTGGTCACCCCTTATGTAATTATTTTTTTAATTCCTAATCTAGCCCTCACTAATCAGGTTTAGTGGTTAATAATAATTAAGAAAATCTTAAGTATTTGGGGATAGATTAGTGTGTATTTTTATTTGAATTTGTGTGAGTGAGGTAAGAGTAGAAGGAGGGAAAAATATTTTTGAGTGGAATTTTTTTTGTGAAAATGGAAGATGATTGTGAAGAGAGAATTGTTGCTAAGAGGTTGAAAATTTGATTTTTTTTTTTTTTTCTTTGAATCCACCATTTTTGCAGCTGAAAAAGCTCGGTGCCGGCATGGTATTCAACCAAAAAACCATGCCGGCATTTGTTGGAAATCTTCAAAACCTATTTTTTTTGGTTTTAATCACCCACCGCTAAGACACGATCATTAATTTCGAGCATGCCAGAATTCTATGCCGCATAGTATGATGCTAAAATTTCTATGCCGACACATGATGTAAAGTATCCAGAAAATTGATTTTTTTTTCACTTGAATACCGGCATTGATAGATTTATATCGAGCATGCCGGAATTTAGTTCCGGGGTTGAATTCATCAGTTCCGGCATGATCTTCATCACTTCCGGCGATGTAAAAAAAAATATATTTCTGGCATGGTCTTCATCACTTCCGGCGTGGTCTTCATCACTTCCGGCATGGTCTTCGTCACTTCCGGCGTGGTCTTCATCATTTCCGACATGATCTTCATCACTTCCTGCGTGGTCTTCATCACTTCCGGCGTGGTCTTCATCATTTCCGGCGTGGTCTTCATCAGTACCGGCATGGGCTTCATCACTTCCGAATGTGAAATAAATAAATCGTTTTCAAAGTGAGGAGCCGACAGAGAAGGAGAAGAGAATTTGAAAAGGACTGGGGAAAATTTAGAATTTGAAAGGGAATGGGGAACATTTGGGTTTCAATGCTTTAACCCTAAAAGAGATTAATAAGAAGTGTAGATGGAAGCACAAAATTGGTTAAAAAGACCAAAATCAACAAATCCCGGGTGAAAAAGACATCTAGATTTTGATACTGTTTAAATGGACAAAAATACAAAAATAGTCAGGATGTAAACAGTTTCATCCTACCCATTTTCAAATACTTTTTCTTTTTTTAATTTACATCAGGATGCATCCAGTTTCATCCTTGCTATTTTTTAAGTTTAAGTGAGGATGAATCCAGTTTCATCCTTACTAAAAAGATTTTTGTCCATTTCACCCATACTAATTTTTACTCGTCCATTTGAACCAGGTTTTAAAAATATTTGGACAAATAACCCATTTTTCGAGATGGAAATGGGGGATATGTTTTTGTTTTTTTTATTTTAAGTTTTTTAATTTTTATTTTAAGGGAATGGTGTTTTAGTATTTTCGCCCCAAAAAACAGCCCTTAGCAGACACCTTTGGTTGGGGGAAGTAATTCATATCCCCCAATTAGTTTTGATATCCCCAATTGTGGGTTCATTTTTTTGGTGTCCATTTCACCCATACTAATTTTTACTCTTCCATTAGCACAAATGACCTATTTTCCGTTTTGTTTGTGACGATGATTAATTAAGTTAAAACGCCAACAAAACTGGTGGGGCTCATCAATAATATCTTCCAATTATTTTGATTAATAATATTCCTGAAAAATGCATAGACTGGATGCAGCTGAGATTCGGTCTTTTTCCTTCATGTGCCATGCCATGTCCCATGTGAGCATGTTTCCCCTATCCGGTCTATATCCATGGTCCCCCTAGTTTTATTTGGGACCCTTGTTATTGAACTCATGTTATATCCACTTGCAGTATGTGTGTATACAGTATACGGTCTCGTATTAGTATGAGCACGTACCAATTGGCCGACTACAAGATACGATGAGCAGGACTGGAAGTATACGCGAGGTAAAACAATACTATGTGTAAATATTAGTGGGGTTTCAAAAAAGAGGGAGGATACCCCTCACGCTTCGAACATCAATTTACATTCAGAAAGTCAAATAATAGTGCATTTGAAGCTAATATTTTGGAATGTATTCGTCTTATAAATCTCTATATAACCACACAAAAAAAGAGCACGTTCTGATGTTTGAAGCTAATATTGAAAATTTAAGGCCATTAAGAATTTTCTGATGTTTTGCGCATTTATGAGTAGTACATGTATATCTACAGATTTGTATGACCAAAAAGCTTTAAACATGCTCGACAAATTGATTTTTTTTTTTACTTCAACAAGAAGGTGTCCATAGTGACGAGGTCTTGTGCATAAGCAAATTAAAAGATGCGGGAACAACCCAGGCATTTACATATTTTTCTGAAACAACTATGGATAAATATTTTATTTCATCTTAAATTTTGATATAACGAGATCCAAAATTGTCCCATATATATTTTATAAACAAGGAACCTAATTTTTATTAATGGAAGTTCGAGGTTACAATGAGTTTAAGATCGAAAATAAGAGAATACAAAGTAACAAGAACATAATGTAAAAGTACAATACCGAGAAATCCGACAAGAGAAAGAGAATGATTACCGGAGTAAGACAAATACAAGTATGAATAAGATCCAATTAAATCGGAGGAAGAATGGGTTTTCTCGAAATTAAAATCCAACCATTTAGTTTGTTTTTTTTTTCTTTAAAAAGATGTGCTCCCAAAATAGGAGTGATTTGCTCAAATTTCTTGTAACTAGTGATGAAGCTTCCGTCGCCAGATAAGTTGATGATGAAGATTTCATTGTCGGAGACAACAAAGATGAACATTTTGTCGTTGGAGATCATCACTATTGATCTTAAAACCCAACCCGACAACCAAGGATCGTCATTAAAGCGAAGATAAACCTCAAAAGAGTAGATCAAACCACCACAATGGTGTAGATAAGTAGAAAACATGATAATAACTAAGCCGAGACTACTAACTAACCTATAAAGCAAGGAATTGTGAAGAAATCTGCTCAGATCTGGTTCACTTGTTGAAGAAGAAGAGGGAGGGAGTGACTACAAAAACCTATTAATATTAGGATATTTTGAGTTTAGGTCACATAAGAATGACCAGAGTTGCGTTTGGGTCACGATAGAATTTTAATTAGAGTTTGGGTCACAGGACAGTCGTTGACCATCTTGACCGTTAGTTAAGTATTTTCTTTCTTACATTTCACCACCTTCGGTATAACCAGCATCACCTCTTCCTATTTCAGTTCAAGCAACACTTCCACCATCACCTCCGGCAGCACCAGCAGGAATACCTAATATCCTCAAATAAACGAAAGAAAAAGGAATTTAAGATGAGGACAAGAACTGAACAGGTCATTCAGAAAATTCAAATGAGATTAGTTACGACAGAAACTCCTCACCCAGTAAAGCAACTCAAAAAGGGTTTATGAGAAACCCTGTTGATGGAGAAGATAGTAGTGATGATGAAGAACAAGATGATTGGAGTGAGTCCGAAGAATACTAAAGAGGTATTCATTATTTAATTTCTTTGTTGAATTTTGAGTTTAGGTACGTGGTGTTTGAGAAAAGTCCTATTTGAACAACTAGAGTGTATGTAGCCTTTCATAATTCACTCGCTACTTTCTTGAACCTTTGTTATCTACTTGGTTTTCATTTGCTTAAAAGTATGTTTAAAAAGGGTGTGCATTCATAATTCAGTTGTGTTGTTTGAATATTGTTACAACTGCATAGTCTTGTATTATCCAGTCGGAATTTTCTTATCGATAAACTACTTGGACATGGTGTAATGAATGGGTCTGCAGGTAGGATATGTGATTGAATGTCTTAGATTGAATGTGTATGCTTGTTCTAGAAGCTAAATTTGCGGGGAAGGAGAAACGGTGGGTTTGAATCACCAGCAAACTCATATTTGCACCACCGACAGAACACACTCAAAGTGTTTGCTAAAAGGCCTGAATAACCTGTTCAGTTCTTATAAATAATTGAAATTAATTTTCAAAAATAAAATACTTAACTAACGGTCAAGACGGACAACGACAATCCTGTGACCCAAACTCTAATTAAAATTTATCGTGACCCAAACGCAATTCTGGTCACTTTTATGTGATCTAAAGTCAAAATATCCCTTAATATTAAAATGTGAAGGTTATGTACTATCTATAACTTGCCAAATTAGAAGCACAATTTTATATTAATATTTAGACCGGCCCAGATTGGGAGAACGATTTTATATTAATATATACAGTTTATTAATATACGGAGTATCAAAAGATTCCACTGTACAAAGTAAAAAGATTCCACCAAACAGTGTGTTTTTTTTTTTTTTTTGTTCTTTTTTGACAGAAAAAGTGCAAAACTCAAAATAAAAAGTTCATTGTCACTGGAATAGTGACAAGAACAGATAGTTACGTAGATGTGTTAACCACAACATCCCAATTACAAATTAACGTTGACAAGGAAAAACTATCAAAAACCTTAGAGTTCAAACCCAATGAAACCCAATTGAATAACAAACATTTAACAACTATAATTACAAAATAGTTTTGTTAGAGGGAGTGCAAAATACGATCTGAGGAGAGCAAAAATCATAGTCGACTCGCTTGTTGGACCGATTTTAATTTTTTTTCCTAACTCGGACTGAACTACCCTCTTAATACTCGCAACCAATTAACTTTCTCTCCGTCCTTGAAACAAAAACTTATCATCCCCACCATCGCTGCTTACTATCCAAACCACCCATCAAAATGAAACGCGAAAAATAGCTCAAACAATATCAATGGAGTTTAGTATCTCAAAAAAAAATAATCAATGGATCTACTCGAACAAACTAATCAAGAGTCTCCTCCATGAAGGTAAGAAACTAAATTTTAAATCTCCATCTCATATCTAACTGCAATCACAAATCTATCATGACTTCTTCAAATTCTTAATCTCCTGATGTTGGCCGCACTATTGGTTTAGGGATGTTCATCACTGGATCCCATGTCCTTCTCTTTAAGCATTATGAATTCCATCATGTCGTTTAGGTTTTCAACATTTATACTGATGAATCATGGAACTTACCCATATCTTGTCAATTATTTGGTAATAAAGCAGATTATAAATTTATTAATGATATTGTTAAAGATGGTCGTGGAATTATTGGTACTAAAACCCTAGAATCATTCCTAAATCGTCTTCTTAAGTCTAGTATTGGTTGTCTCCTTCTTGAGAAAACAGAACATAGAACCGAAAATGAATATGGGTTCACTCTTAATGCCGATCATTAAAAATATATTTTTTCTAAATCGTGATCATCTTCTAGGTCACACAGATGGGGTTGGTGTTGTTGTTAGAAAGTGGCGGAGTTTGAGGTGAGTGAGAGTTTGTAGTAAGGGTATATAGATCTGAGTCAGAGAGATAAATTGAATCGGGCTTAATAAGGGAGTTGATTACGATTTTTGCTCTCCTCAGATCACTTTTTGCTCTCCCTCTAACAAAAATCTTACAAAAGGTGTAGTGTTTTTACCGTCATGCAGTATTGCCATTTTGACATAGTGGTTTATACGTATATATCCTTACATCTCCCACATCAGTTAAAGCCTTAAAGGCTTGCACTGGCACTACGACTACTGCTTCCACCCAAAGGCTCATGTGACTAAATACATCAAAATGCCAATAATTGTGCACTAGAAGGGGGGCCATTTACGCTAGCTCTAGAAAATGGGATGTTGGTATACAAGGAACAAGTCATTTTAGAATGTTTGTCTTGAGTCATTAATGAACAATTTCCCTTGACAAAAACCAAAAATTCCATTACGTTTTTCTTCATTTAAGCCAAAGCCTTAACGATGCATCCAATTCTTCTTTAACTAACTAACTTGATTTTAAGTTTTAACCTCAGTTTTGGTCCGAAATTCAATCATGGCTGGGGTGTTTTGCATTTTCTTTTGTTAATTTTTTTGTCTGTTTGTTTACGACATTAATGTTAAAACCATGTACATCCTACAAGAAACAGACTGGGTTGTTTTGTCTCTGCATTCCCTCTCTAGAGACATTGAATTCATACATTTTCTAGGGTTCGTATTTGTTATTTCCTTACTTGCCTAATTATTTCTCAATATCAGATGTTTATAAGGGGGTCATAGCTCTTCGATTAATTTTATGATTTTTTTCTCCGAAAATAAAATGAGAAATTGGATCAATTGGATCAATTGCCCAGATATTTTTAAAATACGGTTCTAATGGACGAGTAAAAATTAGTACGGGTGAAATGAACACCAAAAAAATAGCAAGAATGAATATGGATTCATCCTGGTTTAAACTTAAAAAATAGTGAGGGTGAAACTGGATGCATCCTGATGTAAATTAAAAATAATTTTTGTTAAAGGGAGAGCAAAAGGCGATCCGAGGAGAACGAAAATCGTAGTCGACTCGCTAGTCGGGACCTATTCAATATATTTTTTAAACTCGGACCAAATTACCCTACTAAATACACACAATAAACATTTTCATCCTCCAAACGATTCCACCCCATAACTCCACCACCGGAGACGATAAGAAATCTCGCTCCAAGAACGAAAAACAAAAATGACCTAATATATTTTAATTAGGCTTTTACCCTGATTAGTTTTATCATTATTGCTAATAAATTAGGGTTTCATTAGTTAGTAATAACATCTCAGTTTGAAAACAAAAAATGCAATTTTGCGTTTATAGAAATGTGTGGAGGAGACGAATATGATACTTGTCCAATGCAAATTGCACAAGAAAAAAATGTTTAAAATCTTACAAAGCAGAATCAAGTCGATAATACTCTTTTATTCTTTTGGAAAAAATGGACACCAGTAAGAAGTAGATTAATCGACATCTGATGGGATCTCTTTCCGGCTACGTTTGGATCCGGTACAAAACCATTCAAGGATTCTCTTAGTTATAGTTTTTGATTAAGATATGATTGGTTATTCGGGTAATTAAAACATAAACATACAAGAAAAAGAATCATACATCATTACATCTCGTGTTCATTCAATTCCATTATTAGTTTCGAAGAGTTATGGTAAAAAGGTGTTTAGGAATTAGGACTAAGGCTCTCAGCGATGATGGACAACTATCAGAACTCCTTGATGTTGACCGTGGTAATGGAGACGTCGGAGTTGGTAAAGGTGGTGGGATTGTTTAGGGAGGGTTGCCACTTATATGTAGTTAGTGGTGTATTTAGTAAGGTAATTTGGTCCGAGTTAGAAAAGTAAGTTAAATAGGTTCCGACTAGCGAGTCGACTACGATTTTCGTTCTCCTCGGATCACTTTTTGCTCTCCCAAAAATCTTAAAAATAATTCCATTTAAATAATATCAATTTTGTGAAATATAAAAAATGGGATGCACATCTCAAATCTTGTTTGGTTCGCAAATTACTGCAATTTGGTATTTCTTTGGATACCGCAATTTGGTATTTCTTTGGATATATGATGCGTCATTGAAATTTTTGGTGAGTGATAAATTTAAAGTGTATCTCAGGTGATTACTGCGACGAAATTAGATGTATCCACAAAATATACAAATGCGCCAGAGTGCATAATGCATATTTTGACCCAAAAAAATAAAATAAAATTCGCCAAGTTCCACCGCAGTGTATAACGTATATTTATTTTAATATTGTTGTTCCTCTTATTTTTCGTTTTTAATACTTATTCTTTGATTGATGTTTTGACGGTAAATATAATGGTGATGGTGGTGAATTTATTGGTAGAGATCATGAACCAATGATTTTGGTTGTATATAATATATTACAAATGATTACTAGGATGCACCTAGATTTATTCACGAAGTACACAAGATGTACCTGAGTGCATCATGTATATTCTAATTAGGAAATAAGTTTTGGTCTCGTTGCACCCGAGTGCATAATGTATTTTTTTTTAATTTTTTCGTTGTTTCTCTTATTTTTGTTCTTCAATACTTGTTTTTGTTTGATGTTTTGATAGTGAATGTGATGGTAATTGTGGCGGATTTATTGCTCGAGATCATGAACTAGTGATTTTGGTTGTGTAATATATTTGTTGGTGATTACTAGGATAAACCTAGATTTATCCACGAACTACACAAGATGCACCAAGTGCACCTAAGTGCATAATGCATATTCTTATAAGAAATAGGTTTTTTCCAGTTGCACCTGAGTGCATAATGAATATTCTTATAGGAAATGTGTTTTGGCCAGGTTGCACCCGAATGCATAATGTATTCTCGGTCTTGTTTCAAATAATAGTAATTATTTTTTGAAATTTATATCAAAAATAGTTCTTGTTTTGTACATTTTTCGATCTCATTCCGAAAATATAAGTTTTATTATAATCCTACTTATATTTTGGAAGTTATTATTTTTCTCGCAATTAATTTTATATTTGAGAGAGAAATGGATAAACGGAAGAATGAAGTCAATAGTAAAGGGCACATTTGACTAAATCTTTTAGTGTCCTTTTTGATCGGACATATATTTTAGTTATCCGTTACTCCCACATTTTATGCTTTTTGGGCATATGCTCTATTTTCATATTTTAAAGAGAAAAACAGACAAATGATCTCCACATTTGTTAAAAGAAAAAGATGAGGTCACCTAATGCGGGCAAAATGGTGTCTATAGAACATTTGAATTTCCTTTTACGGAAAGGGGATTTTGATAAAGTAGCCTCGTTTTGAAATATAGTAGATGTAAGTACCGTCGTTTTTTACAACTTGTCAAAAATACCCTCTGTTAGATCATTTTATTCAAAAAAGAAAAAGAAAACAGTAAACGACTGTTAAGGGTCCTAAAGCTCCAGCTAGAAAGATACGAAGGTCATTCAAGCCCTTCAATAAAATTGATTTTCCAAGTTTAATCCCTGATTTGCTTATGCACTGAGTTAATGATTATTCATAACGTCTAACAACATTACTTCACTGCGTTTAGCATATCAAAACCTTAACAACAACAAAATAAAGAACGTGTAGAACAAGCATACAGCAAGGGAAGAACATATTTTCATTAAAAGACTAAAAATAAAAAATTGTCCAGTTTGACAACAACATACAAAATCTAGAACAATTAAGAGATGAAGATGGAGATCAAGAGTAATTGCAGATATAAAATAGATTGTATAAGATAAAATCTAATACACCAAATTTCACATATTGCTTTCTCATTTTCCGATTCAATCCTCCACCTCACTGTTTACGTGACCAAATTTCATTTTTTTTCTTTTTCAACCTCATACAGGGATGAACCCCAAATTGAATAACCCCAAGAATTTGAGGAATCGTCAAATCTTTATGATCATACAATCCATCTTCCCCAAATTGAACAATCTAATCAAATACAAACCAATTAGTGGAACAATCATCGTATTATTGTTGCCGCACATCAAGTCATCAACCTTTCATATCATCATAAACCTCAATACTAAGTCGATTATAAACCCGATGAAAGAAGGCAATAAATAAATTCAAACCCCGATTTTTTGTACTTACTGATAACTGATGGAGTTTGACAACAAATTTACATGATTTTTCTGGTTTTAAGAATAAGCCATAGCTGAACATTGAAAATTAAAAATCAACAAAATTCAAACCCTAACATCTTTACCTTCACAACAACCTAATATTTCTATTTATATAATATTAAACATTACAATTATACATTACTAATACTGATTGAGATCAACAAAACTGAAAACATCGAAATTAATTGATGTTGTATAGACCAAACTAAGAAAACACAAACCAACAATTGAAATCGCTTTCCTGCAATTTCAAACAAACCCTTTGCTGCAACATCAATTATTATACTGGTAATGAAGAAAGCTTACGATTTCAATTTATGAAACAAATAAAAATTGAAACATTTTAAAACATCATGTAATTGCAATAACCATCATGGAATCAAGTACAAAAAGAAAAAATCAAGCTAGGGTTTCATAAATTTCACCTGGAAATAGTCTTTTTCTTCTATATCTCGTTTTCGTTCACCATCAAAATCATTATTGATCTCACTCGAGATTATACTCAAGGTCGCTTGATCATACTCGAGATTATACTAAGAAATCACTCTTGATCTCATTGGAGTTTATACTCAAGGTCGAGATTACTAGAGTCAAATTCGTTAGGTTAGACTAGGAAGTCTAGAAATGTTAATAAAAACTCGTGTTACTCAAGAACCTGAAGACGAATCGACATCAACGAACACATCATCCCTCTCTTCGAGGTTAGTAATACAAGACTTGACTTGTTTCCATTTTTATCTACGTTGATTTCAAGTCATTTAGACTAAAAACATAACATGCGAAGTTATATATATGAATCTGTAGTATTAGAGACTTGATCATTTTATTATGATCAAAGCATCAAGGAAGAATATACACGTTGTATCACAACTTTAGTATATTGAATCTTTTGAACTTCGTAATTGCGACATAGACACTATCTTTGTAACTTGTTACTAGATTGTGTAATGGACTGAACATTGATTCCATACCAAGAAAAATATGTTTAACAACATGAATTTAAGGAAGTAGACTTGCGAAAATTGTTTCGTAATTGAAAGGAATCAGTGGTATTGGTGGTATGATTCCTATTGGTTATCTCTAGCAGGACCGATCCCTATTGGGGATCTATAGTAGGATTATGAAAATACGAGGGTACCCAAATACACCACAATCTTTTATTTATCAAGCTATAAGTCTAGTATCTTAAGTGATCGTCTATGGACAGAGTCGAGACAATACAACTTAATTCTTATACCTTGTATGATTGCTTATGGACGAGGTCGAACAATACGACAACAAGATATTTACTTAACAATAGTTACGGTAATAACCGATAGACTATTAGGATCAATGCCAAGTAATTCGGATTAACGTACGTGTGTAATTTACTTAATAATAATAACAATTATAATGCAGAAAAAAAAAAAGTAAATGACAGAGCAAGATTTTGTGAATGAGGAAATCGCAAATGCAGAAAAACCTCAGGACCTAGCCCAGTTTTGAATACTCTCAAAATTAAGTCGTTATATAAATTATAATACCAACTTCGTATCCTTAGCTATTTAGTTTTTTCAGTATCCTCGCGCCTTCGACTTCTAGATTCACTCACGTGAGTAGCAAGTCTTTTAGATCGTATTCCAAACAGCAAAGGAAGAATCTGTTTGGTAACCACTCTAATCAATCTTTGCTATAGAGATATGTATGAGTCGTTGACAAAGGCTCTTCCGTTTAAACTAAAGATTTTTGTGGTTAGATCAACCTAAACTTTGATTACCTAAATAACCAATATTTAGATTTGCAATCAATCAATATATATCTCAAAGCGAAACTATAAAATGACGCTGATCTAACGCAACTAGCCAATCAAGTCTATTAAAGGTACACACGATTCTAGTTGGATCCCAGACGATCAAGGTTTGTGCACTAAATCCACAAGATACGAAAACTAATAAGAAATATTATTTGTCTTCAAATCTTCTATCGTCTTTAATAACCTGCACAACACAACTTGAATCCTCTTGTGATCAATCACATATAGAACGGAGTCTGATAACAATCGATTATTACAAGATGTCTTTAGATCCGAAAATAGTTCTAAAGATCCCGTCGATACTTTGATCTAGTTTGAGTGAGCCTTATATCAGAAGAAAAGGTTCTCAAGAATAAACAAACTAGGTGCAATCAAAGTTTCAACAACCGTCAGTCAATCAAATCAATAATCGAAAACTAAAATAACAATGCAATTATCTAGTTTCCCACCAACGGTACTCGTAGAGCTTCTTGATCCCACAAAAGTCTTTAAACAAGCGGTCGTAAGAGATTTCACCTAATTATGGTACTTTCCTCTCCGGATAGACGGATCCACCAGAAACAACAAGAATGAAATTTGCCTGGCTCTTAGGATAGTTTGCAAGAAATGCAAACTCGGGTATTTATAGACCAAGGTTGTTTGGACAACAAGGAAATTCCAAAACCGAAAATATTCTCATGATATTAACATTAAAGTGCCTAATTTTGGTTGTCTTATTTCAACTTAAATGCCAAACCATATTTTCCGAAAACTCCCATAGGAAACTTATA
The DNA here is from genome assembly GCA_023531295.1 of Papaver armeniacum. Taxonomy (NCBI): domain Eukaryota; kingdom Viridiplantae; phylum Streptophyta; class Magnoliopsida; order Ranunculales; family Papaveraceae; genus Papaver; species Papaver armeniacum. The sequence goes on from JAJJWW010001028.1 coordinate 706,235, forward strand.
TTATTAGTCTAGCACATTAACTAATAATATTTTCCAGAGGATATGCTTTAATTGCTGGTAATTAAAATATATATTATGAAAATCATAATTAATTGCTTCTCAATTTTCGGTAAGGGATCTCCTTTAGCATCAAGGAATATCTTTGAAAAATTAATGATAAGAATTATGTACATGTTCAAATGATATCTACATCTAGAAGTTTCTCTCAGCAAACCTTAATTTTAAGTTCACACAAAACATAAAGAGATATGTGAATAATGGAAACTCGGTTTTGCTTATTGGGATAGGTTGTACCAAACACACTATGTAAGTTGTGACCGGTTATACCATGCTTTCCAAACTAGGTTGTGACCGGTTACACCAAGCTTCCCAAAGTAGGTTGTGATCGGCTACACCATGCTTCCCGATCGGTTACACCTTACTTACCGATACATCTTGTGTTCGGTTACACCTTATTTCCCGAGTTAGATTGTGATCGGTTACACCTTATTTTCAGAGTTAGCTTGTGATCGATTACACCTTGCTTCCAAAGGTAGCTTGTGATCGATTACAACTAACTTCCCAATGTACCTTGTGACCGGTTACACCTTGCTCCACAAAGTAGCTTGTGACCGATTACAACTTGCTACATCCTATAGGCCATGACCGGTTATACCTCAATTCTCAACGTAAGTTAGTTCTACCTTGTCATCTTGTATTGGTCATTCAAAAGATATTCAATAAAGAACGTGACCAATCATGATTTCCTTTCAATTACGAAACAAGTTCGTATATGTACTTCCTTTAAACAAATGTTATAAAACATTGTTTCCTAGGGTGAAATCAACACTTATAGTTTTACACATAATCAAGTACAAGTACAAAGATTATGTTGATTTCGTATTTACGAAGTTCCAAAAGATAAGCTTTTATACTTCGTAATAATAGATTCCTTGACATGTTGATCATAATGATATGACCAAGTATAATCACTATAGTATTATATATATACAACTTCGCATGTTATGTTTTCAATATGTTAGAGAATTGCTCGGTCGAACTCACAAGTGTTTCTATCTCAAGCTTGTTGTCAAATTTAGTTGTCAAAACTATATCTTGATATCTAGTCTACAATTAGTTAAGTCTCGAACTAGGATAGAAATGTATTTGTGAAATAGTGGATTACGGAAGTCATCATTGCGTTCTACCGTTTGAATGCGAAGATCAACCGAAGCTTTTGGAGAACTTCATCAACAAAAGGTAAGTCAAGATTGAACCACCTATTTCTCAAGTTATATTAACTTTTCTATCATTTGAGACGATGTCGCATAACTAATTAAACTATTATGCATAGACAAGAATTTCGAGTCAAGTCTATCTTGGTAATTAGTTCTCGAAATATAATGACTAAGCTTAATGAGCATTTGTTCATACTTGATGAATTTCAGTTAAGGACAATTTATTGTTCAGAATCAAAATCATAATTCAAGTTTTATCAAAGAACAAATTAACACTGATTTACTTGATAAAAGTAAAAAATATTGGCAACTCTGTGAATGATCCGATCTTGACAACTCGGTTTCTCTGACCAGAAGACAGTTTAAAGATCTTCTTTTGAAGAGAAGTAAACGCTTCACTAGAGACAAACCCAGATCATCAGTTGAGCCAAATGATCATGTTCCTTCTAAAAATATGGATACTATCCACGCTGATGATCAGGATATGCCACAGTGCTTCAAGTGTAAAGGTTTTGGTTATTTTGCTAATGAGTGTTTAAATCATAGAAAATACACTGGCAACAAGGGTCTTGCTGCAACTCTTGATGAAACGTCTGATCACTATGATTCTACAGAGGATGAGAAATCAAGTGTAGCACTCCTTGGTGAAAATATCAATTTTGATAATTGTAGCAATACTCATATCAACTTTAACCATTTTCCTGATGATACGTCATCAACAGCGCTGAAGGATGTGATGAATTTTTCACTTACTAATGAAAACTCTATCTCTTATGTTTCAAGTACTCAGCTTTGCTTAGCGGTATGTTCGGCCACGGTGTCTGAACCATCCTTCATGTTGACATGTCCTTACTGTACTATTAAGGGTCACGAACTCGCTAACTGTTTCAAGTACAAACATAAAGTAAGGTATGTCAACAAACTACAACGGAGAGCCAGTCGATTAACAAACAAGCTCAAACTTGTTCTAAGGTCTAATCCCATCCAAGATATGTATAGTTAACTCTTCTCCTAAAAGGTTGATTTCTAAGGAAAAGGTTAGTTCTCTACAGAAAAGAACTAGGACTAAACGACCTATGAAGAGGGATGTTGATAAATCCGTGCAGAATCCTTGTGCTGAACAAATTATTGTTCACCCCAACACAGCCTAACTGTGTTGAGAATGCATCTTGTCTCATGTGCCCGATAGAAAAGAGACAAGAACTGTGGACAACCGGGCTCTAGGGTCAGAACTATTCTAGTTTGTATCTCGAATATTATTATTGAACTTCCATCTTTTCTATTTGGAATTTTCTATTTTTCAAGTAACGGTATTGACAAGATTTCACTCTATGTGAATAAAAGTTTAAAATCGACCTTTCTACCCTTTTGAGGTTAACTTAATTGTACGTGAACTTTATTCCGCTTATTTATATAGGTTCCATATTTTGGCATTCTTATTCCTTCATTGAAACTCTTTTCATCAAAAGTTGCTTGTAGGCCTGTCAATGGATATCCGTTATCCGCTAGCCGAATCCGAATATCCGGAATCCGTTAGGTTAACATCCGACATATCAGTAATCGGATATCCGTATCCGATAACATAACGGATATTTTAATCCTAACGTAACGGTACCGGTTTGAGCTATTTCCGTTAGCCTTATTTCCGATATCCGCTAACGTGTGTTTAGCACGTGTAAGTTCCTATACCTAGGTAAATATACTTCGAATGAATCACTCATTCTCTTCAGTCCAGTCGACACAAAAGAGAGAGTCCTTCATTTCAATTCGAGCAAAATCATCATCTTCTCTATACAAATCATGTGTGATTACTGATTAGAAAACTAGGGTTATCTTCTTCTACTTCTTTTGAGTTTAATTTCAATCCTAAAAACTCATTTTTCAATTTAGGGTTTCTGAAATTAGGGTTTTCAAAACAGATTGAGATTCGTGAAATTAATCATGTCCCAAAGCGAAGAGGAGCATCCAATCATGTTGGTTCATCAAGCAATCCCTCACTTTCAGTTGCATCACAATTACCTTCTGCATCAAACCAAGTTCAAGGTTCAGGAATTAATTCAACACCTGCTGCTGTTACACCTCCAAATCTTCTAATAGAATAAGCAGAATGAGAAATAGAAGTATATGAAGATCCAATTATAACTGAAGAAAAGAAAAAACTACGTGCAGTAAGGTCCGATGCATGTAATGATTTTGAAAGGTTAATTGGAAAGAAGATGGTAAAAGGTAAGGAGATTGGGATACTTATAGCTGAATGCAAACATTGTAAGAGGAGAATGCCTGCACCCAGTAACCAAGGAACCAGCTGCTTGCATTACCATGCTAAAACCTGCAAACAAAAGCATGAGAATAAGAAAGGACAAAGAAATATTACTACGATCAAAACAGGTAATGCACAAACTAAGTTAGCTAATTGGAAGTATAATGCTGATGCTACTAGGATACTTGTTGCCAAGATGATTGCTAAGCATGGTTATCCAATCACTATAGTTGAGCATCCATATTTTGTTGAGTTTGTTAAGTCTCTAAATCCTGCTGCTAAGCTTTACACTAGGAATACAGTTAGGGATGATATCATGAAACTAACAGCTGAGTTCAAACTCCAATTACAAGAACAATTTGACACAATTACATCTAAAGTTAGTTTGACAACAGATATGAGGACATGTAAGCACACAAAGGATGGTTATTGTTGTGTGACAATGCATTACGTAGATGATGAGTGGAAACTGATTAAGAAAACACTAGCATACACTTTAGTGCCATCACCACATACTGGAGAAGTTCTAGCATCTGTAGTGAAATTAGTAGCTCTAGATTGGAACATAGATTATAAACTTTTTGATGTAGCTGCTGACAATGCTAGCTCCAACAATGTTATGATGGCAAATCTGAAGTCATGGCTTGATAAAAAAGATTGTCTAGTTCTTAATAGGGATTTGTTCCAAACGAGGTGTAGTAATCATGTATTGCACTTGATTTTGTTGTGTGGAATAAAAGTAGCACTTCCATTTATAAAGGCAATTAGAGAGTGTGCGAAATATGTCAAGTCAAGTCAGGCTAGAAAAGAGAGATTTGAATATGCAATTGCCCAAGTTAAGCTTCCTGCTTCAAGGTCTGTTGGTTTAGATGTGGATACCAGGTGGAACTCCACCTTTAAGATGCTTAAAGATGCAATTTTTTTGAAACAAGCTTTTGTTAGGCTAGTTGATTTGGATAATGACTTCAAGATACTACCAACTCCTCAGCAGTGGCAACAAGGAGTACATATATGTGATTTGATGTGATTTCAACCAAATTTGCTGGGATTAAGTATCCCACAACAAATTTGTATTACAATTGGGTTCAAGAAGTTAATAAATGCATTAAGGCCTGGAAATTAAGTGAGCATGAGTATATCAGAGACATGTGGAAGAATATGAGGTCAAAATTTGATAGCTACTGGAAAGAAAGTAACACTTTGATGGCCATTGGAGTTGTTTTAGATCCTAGGTATAAGGCTAGATGGGTGGAGTTTGTTTTGAAGAGAGTACATGGTGTGCACAACTATCAAAGTCACTATAACAAATTTCAGAGTTCACTCAATGCTCTTTACTGTGCTTATGAAACCAACACTACGGTTCCAGATTATTTTGATAGTGGAATGAATTCAGTTGGAATGGAGATCTCTGTAGCTACAACAACATCAAATGAATTTGGTTATGATGATTTTATAATGGAAAATAATGTGTTTGAGGTTCATAAGTCAGAGTTGGAGACATACTTAGCAGAACCAGTTCTTCCTAAAGGCACATCCACTGAAGAAATGAGGTTTGATTTCTTAAGTTGGTGGAAGAATCATGCTCCTAAGTACCCAACTCTTTCAAGGATTGCAAGAGATGTATTGGCTGTTCCAGTGACAAGTGTAGCATCATAATCAATGTTTAGTGTTTGTGGTAGGGTTCTCAGTCTCAGTGACAGTGATAGTTGTATTACTGGTAACTTTCCAGCTTAATCTTTCATTTGTTTTTATATTTATTGCACTGACATTGCCAGCTTAACTAACACTTTTGATTTTCCTTTTGAAAATGCAGAAGTTCAGGAGAATCAGGACTGAGGAGTAAGAAGTAAGGATTCAGGGAGGGAGGACTAAGGACTAAGGAGGAATGCATTTGCAGTTCAGCAGTTGGCAGTTGCACACTTGCACTACAGGTTGCAACACATGGAGATGGAGTTTCTTTGTCTTTCCTTTTGCAAGAACAATAGAACATGGTTTTTTCTTTTGCTAGAACATCTGAACATGTAATTTGGTCCTTTTGGAACATTTGTGTGGCATGGATTTCGAACTGATTTTCTTGGATTCAGAACTTGTTTTGTTTTGTGTTCTGTGTCTGTCTGTCTGTGTGACCTTTGACTTAGCGGATTTTATCGGAAAAATATCCGATATCCGATAAGTCCAACCTAATAGAATCGGAATTGAATTTCATATTTCCGTCGGAACTTAGAGGATATTGGATATCCGTTAATTTTAATGGTAACGACAGTGGCTGAGGCAATATCCGTTACGTTAAGAGTTGTTGACAGCCCTAGTTGCTTGTAGAGCTGTTTTATTTGTGTATTCACAAATCCATATTCCAAAATTATGGAGACTCCAAGCATTATTTCTTATGATAGAAAAGATGTTAGTATGATTGTCAATTCTTCAATCATGAAGGAAAAAGAGAAATCCCATTCCTCTAATTCAACTCTGAAGATTAAAAGGAAGAATATGAGGAAATCAAGAGCTAACAACTCAAATCTTCAAAAGTTTTCTTTTGTTCTTGAAGAGTTAAAGCAAACCAGGATGAAGATTCAGGAAATGAAAGCTATTGTACTAAGATCTCTGGAGATATAAAAGGCCCCGGTTAGGACTTGACTCATTTCTTCATGAACCGTATGTTCCAATGTCTGTTGATGACAAGGAGTTCGGGGATGACAAAGAATTTTCCAAGAATCTTAATGTCTATTAAACTTCTTGTGACAAAGAATTCATCTTAATGTATAAAGAATTTACACAAGCTTTTTTCAACATTTTTCATCTTGCATGTTTTTAGATTTATTTTTTTATATTTTAAGATTTTGGAAGATGAACTTGTAGTATTTAATCTTATTGGTTTTATATATTGCAATTGCCTTATGAGATATGTGCCTTTATATTTTGTGTATTGTGTTGTTATCTCATAAATGCTCAAAAGGTAAGTCTATTATGTCTTTATGCATATACTGATAAAAGATAGAATGAAATTTTTGAGATATTCCGCAGTATTGATCTTTTCCTAATCCACTTTATGTGAAAATACTATATTTACTCCGTAAGTTTTCTTATGTTGACTGATTCCGGTTAAATTAATCAAAAAGATTTTTTTATGGTTAATTTACTCGATAAAACTGGATACAAATCCTTGTGATTTGTTAATGTCCAAAGAAATCATTCTTTTCTCATAAAAGTAAGGCCGCTCATGTTGTTCTCTTGGGAATGACATCAAATAGGGGAGAGTTCTTAAATGAACTTGTTCTTAATTGCTATATCTTTGTGGGGAGAGCGGTTGTGGAATTTGTAGGGGTTAACTTTTATCTTAATAAACTCCTACACTAAGTTTCGACTATGTGAAATCATCTAAACAAGAGTTGATATGCTTCTTTATTTATGAATTATCTCTTGAGAATTCATAACGATCCCATAGTTTCCGGACCTTTGCCAATTTATATTGACAAAAAGGGGGAGAATTATTTAGTAGTTCACACTACATACATATGGTTTACGGATCATTATATAAGTGGGAGTGGATCCCAATCTATAGGTTTTACCTCTTGTGCAAAAGATGAAAGTATTGACTAAGGGGGAGTGATACATATCACCGTAGTATTATTTCAAAGTTATGATACAATGGGACTTTGTTTAACATAATAATACTATGAAACTGAATAACAATGATTGAGAACATTTGTTTTCGTATTGTTATTGCTACGGACCTTCAAAAACAATGATGTTGAGTTGAATACATTCAGAATCGGTGGAGAGCTTGAAGTTACAAAGAATTCAAGGAAGTTGAAGAGCCAAGGAAATCAAGCATGATGGATCAGAAGCTACAAAGTTTATTTATTTTGTAATCAATATGTATTGATAGTTTTGTCACTAAAATTGACAAAGGGGGAGATTGTTAGAGCATTGGTCGGTTGAACTCGCAAGCATTGCTATCTCAAGCTTGTTTGTCAAGTTTAGTTGATCAAAACTATATCTTGATTTCTAGTCTACTTATAACTATGTCTCGGATTAGGATAGAAGTGTGTAGTTGAGCATTAGACTTCATGGCGTTCACCATTTGAAGAAGAAGATCTACTAAAGAGCTTGGAGGAACTTCGACGACAAAAGGTATGTGGAGACTAAAACTTATCTATCACTCATAAGTCTATTCAATTTTATCTACTAAGAGCAACTGCAGTGGGGCGAGTAAAACCAAAGAGCAAAACCCAAAAAAAAAAACTAAAAAAATTTGGTTTACTCCGTGCTGCGACGCTATGGTGCACGAGCAAAATTTGGTCAGGCGCAACTTTAAAGTTCGCCCCATCAGGCTTACTTTAAAACTACGCCCCATTTCATTTTTTTTTTCTAATTCAAACGTAACTTTGAATTACGCCCCATCATCAGGCGTAATTTAAAAGTACGCCCCACCATCAGGCGCACTTTATACTTACGCCCCACCTCAAACGTAAATAATACCTACGCCCGGTGTCAGGCGTACTTTTAAATTACGCCCGACTAAAACCAAACTAAAGACCAAATATGGTTTGGTTTTTAGTTTTACTCTGGTTTTTGATCTTTACTCCGCTCGACTGCGTCTGGTTTCTGGACCAAAATTGTAGTTTTAGTCTCCCGTTGTGGATGCTCTAATGAGACTAAGTTATATAGCTATATAGACTTTATGTTATACACATTTGAAATTTTGAGTCGAGTTCATCTCGTTTATATAATTCTCGAAATATGAGTTTAAAGCTTAGATTGCTTCATCATCTACTTGACAACTTTAGTGATAAACAACTCATTTGTTGGAAACTAAATATTAAGACAAGATGATCATGTGAAAATTACCTTGAACATCTTACATGATCTGTGTGAGACAATCATTTGATGTTAACTCGGGATGTTTCGTATTGATCAAATAATAATTTGAAAATTACTTGAAGCTAGTGGTATGTGTAAGACTACCATTGTCGTCTTCTAAGGATGTTTTAAATCGATTAACGAGAGTTTTAGAACTACTACCAATGTCTGGATACGGTATAATATGCGTACACAGTATGCAAACTGTGAAGTGCTAGTTCGGGTCCGAAACTCTTGTTTGCGAACAAGTTTATCTGTATTGGTGATAGGTGTTGTAAACACCTTGATATTTATCTATTATTGATGTTTTTTTTGCGAGTTTTCATGTAAATTTTGTATCTTATATTTGCTTTTGAGTTTTATAGGTGTTTTGGAGTCATTGGGGCAAAAGGAAGTGGAATCGCTCAAATCCAAGATTTCTTCTCATCATCTCGAAGAGCACGAAAAGACAAAGCCAATGGCGAAAGAATGGAGTCAATCCGACATCGTATGAAGAATCTGGAAGCAAGCAGAAGTTGTCGAAAACTAGAACCTACAGAACTGTTATAAGCACCCAATCAATTTACTAAGGGCCACCTGCCTCTACTTTACTTCCTATAACTAAAGAAGTTGGTCGAGATTCATAACTCAGTGTTCTGTTCCAGCTCAATAATGAAGACCACCTCTGAACCAAGTCCTTCTCGCCGGCAAGCTTTATGTCACGATGGCTCATCGGTTGCGAAGGCATATTGTGTTATTTTGAGAACCTGGAGAAGATTCAGATATGGTTGTTAGCCGAGATAAGACAGGGATGAACTGCCATTGAAATTTGAAGATGTGAAGAGAATTCAGAGCTGTTTTAGCGTTAGAATGGTTGTGGGTCTGTGTTGAATGAATGTATGAACTCGTGTTGCATGGAATGAGATTGAATGCTTTCGAAGTCAGCAGAGCATTCACCTATAATGCATCAGCATAACGCACATATAGTGCTCGATAGAATGCCTGAACCACAGGCCGTGTCTTAAAAGCAGTTAGTTCAAGTCTCTTCTCTTTGCCATTAGCTCTCCATGAGTTTGTGGGTCGTATATGAAGAATGAGAACATGTTTCCGAAGTTAAGACGCTGTATTCTTTGTTTTGTGTTTTGTTTCAAGCCAAGAAATTGGAGAAGAAGACCTAGTTCTACTGCCATGTTCTTGTCACTAAACTAGGTACTTTGCCAAGTTTAGCCGCAACCAATTGTGCTCTGGAGGATTGTGTTCAATGGGTCAAGGCTCATTTATGAGTTTAAGGAGAATCTGAAATTGTCGCACTGAGAAAGGCTGTGGCAGAGCGGAGGTCGTGGTGGTCTTGTCTTTGTAATGAATACAAAGGGGAGCTGGTGTTGATGTTTCCAGGGATGCGCTGCCATTGGTGCAATGAGAAATACATGGCTATGCTGCTGTTGATTGCGAGGCTGCGACTCAAGAGTATGCAGGAATGCAAAGAAGAGCTCACAGAGGAGATGGCAGTGGTCAAAATGCAGTTGAGTTACAAGGTGCCATGTGCAGGTCTGAACACAAGAGAATGAGCTAGAGTTGAAGCTATTTAGTCTCAGAAGTGGATCAAGGAAGTGGTGACTCTTATCAGTGATGTTGCAATGGACCGATGGGTGGAGATGTTGAGCTGCTGAGTGAATTAGGTCTCTAGATGATTGTTAGGACAGGTTGATGGCTTGTTTGAGCTGCAGCTGGAGTTGGAGCAGCAATGTGAGCTGGAACTTGGAGTGGAGCAGAGATCGAGGTGTTTGCTCGCGTTTGTGGTCATGTGCAATCGATTGAAGGCTACTGACAAATCGAGACGAATACGATGGGTTTGAGGTTGAAATTACAAGAACTGATGTTACAGGTTATGGGTTTGTTGGTGGTGGAAACATGGGTTGCATCTGGAAGTGGTATGGTGTTGGTATTGAATGGCGCAGAGGAGAGCAGTGGGTTACTAATGAGGTTATATGTGAATTGCAGCAGCTGGTTATGGATATTGTAGATGTATGCTTAGGTTGCGTGAGATTGGAGATTGTGAGCTGCAGTGGTCGAGCTAAGGAGAATAGATGCGTCTAAAATTTACAGATGCTCGTGGTGGATATGATACAATGACTACAGGGTTAGAAAGAAGCACGAATGCTAACTCATGGGAATGAACCGAATTAGCCGATCACTACGGGGAGGTGAGTCCGGAGCTGGTTTCGTATGTCGATTGAAGTTACGAGGGGAGGAACTTCGGTGGCCACCAAATCATGGTTGTGAAGAAGATCTGAGAAATGGTTCTGGGCATGGGTTGTTACACTGAAAATTGCAGGGAATGGAATGAAAGCTGCAGAAACTGTGCGAAAATTGAGCGAGAATGGAGAGCCGGTGGTGCTACTTCCGGTTGTCGGATTTTGGAACCGAGAGTGTTGATCATAATATTTCAGTGAATCGCGAAGGGGGTATGTGTTGGATGCATGATTCGGCCGCGGCACATATGAGCTACGAGTCGCGCTTTTGGGTGCGTTTTCGCAAGAACAAGGAATTGGTTTAGATGGTATTTTGTGATTGTTTGAATTGCAGAGATATGGAGATGAGCTGCTGGGAGTGTGCACTTGCTGGAGACAGTTTCAGTAGCCGGAGGCGAGTTCAGGTAGCTGGAGACAATTTCCGGTGACGGATTCCGGCGACCGGTGACCGGATTCCGGTGATGACGTCATCGAATCCGACGACCAGTTTTCACCCAAAAATCCAGAGACTTATTTTCCACACATGGGCTTGGTGGACCACTTGGAGATGGGTTTTGAGAAGATTTGACCTAAATTTGGAAAGAGTATCCTTTTGGAATTGAAGAAACATATAAATAGAAAAGTCTTTCTCAAACCTAGATATATCTCCAGGAGGGAGACTTCTACTTGTTTTCTAGGGTTTCACATGATAGATTCTTCTAAATTCTTTATGATGATTTCCAAAAACACAAGTAACTAAGTTTTTATTATTGGTTGAAGATGTAGTTGGATATTCCAACCAAGTTATAATTTTTATGAATTAGTTTTCTCTCAAAATCATTGTTCACTTTCTACGGGTTATAATAATTGCATGATTGATGTATTGCAATATGATTGAATGTTTGTTTAGTTAAGTCTAGAATTGATTGAACTCACATCCATATCTATAGCTATTTTAGGGTTTTCATAATGTAACCTTGAATACGAGTAACATGATATGATTCTAGGTTGTAGTGATACATCCTTGTAGTCATATGTAGAAATTGACCTTTGTTCGAATTGTTTGCGCAATGTATTTCAATTGCATTGATTAGCCTATTTCTGAAACTTAATGCTCCTAGGAATTGAACTTGATTAGCGCAAGGCGTTAGGTTATTCTTTAGGTAGAATTCACATACGCAGCTCTAATGTGTGTGTTGATGAACTTTGGAAATTTATGGAGTATTCTTGCAATAAGGTATTCTATGTCTTTTGATGATAGCGAGATTAAATACGAATTCTATTCATATATTCATAAACTTGTTTACAATTGAAGATGAAACCTTTATCTAATATTTTCACCTCATTGATTTGCGTGTTTACTTTTATTTGTTTTGCTTTTATTTATTTCCGTTTAAATCAGAAAATCCTCGGTGTTTTATATAGGAAACCATAACGTATTGACAACCTAGACCTCTCTGTGGGATCGATCCTTTCTTGCCCTTGCTTCATTATATATTTTGAGTAGTAAGAAAGTGTAATTATATTTGTGTCGGCTGACAACCGGTCAAATTTTGGCGCCGTTGCCGGGGAGGCAGCGGTTGTCATTTGTTTTTGGTTTCTTATTTTTGTTTTTAATTTTGTTTTTAGTTTTTCTTATTTTCTGGTTTTAACATAGTTTTGAGAATCTTATTTCAGGTACCAATTTCTATGGAAGGAGCATATTGGAGCAATCAATACGGTTTTCAACAACCTCAACAATATGACAACTACCAATTCCATGGGTATAATCAAAACCAATTTATTGGCTATGACCAATATTCCATGGAACCTTGTGGTTTTCCTCAACAACCTTATGGCGGGTATGTGTGTGAACAACAACAAGGATGGGAGGATTCTTATGCTCGTGAACAAAAAGTCTCTAACTTTATAGACAAAGTTTCCACCTTTTTACAAGAGGAATTTCAAAAAGCTAAAGAGACTACAAACGAGCAACTCCAAGAACTTCGTGAAGGTATGACTATCTTGCGAAGAGGCATTGATCAATACAAGGAAGATATGGATAATTCTTATGTGCATATGGTTTGTGATGAATATTTGATTGATGCTAATGTTGAAAAAGGCCAATCCTTGGGCACTTTCGTGGATAATTGTGTAGTTAACTCAACTCTTGATCGTAATAATGATCATTCACCTATTCAAAAGGATGAGTTAGAGATTAGCAACACTAAATTCAGCGAGAACCAATCTTATGTTAACTATGATAGTGACGGTGATTATGATACATTGCTTGAAACAACTCATGGTGACATCCCCGAGGAGTGTACAATGGAGTCTTTTTGGGATCAAGATGAAGACGAAGAGGAATATGTTGACACTTGTGTAGATTACTCGAGCATTGATCTTAATAATGATCAAGAGCCTATTCAAAGGGTGGATCTTGGGGATGATGCATTTTCGAGTGTTCTAGAAAAGTTTCTTATAATAAAATTTGGATCCGCAAAAGAGTATGTGCCTTACAACAAAGAGGAGTATGTTGAGAATGAGACCGGTTTGACCAATATTGTGGAAGACCCAATTGAGCTTGCAAATGATTGTAATGATGATGTTTATGTCGAAACTTTGGTTAAGGCAAAAACGGATGAAGAATGGTTGCAAGGTTTGATAGAGGACCATGATATAAAAGAGGTGAATAATTCACTTGAGTTTTTCAAGGATGAAGAGGATTCCGTGATACAAGAGATTGTGCAAGGTTTATCTAACCCTTTGCCTATTGTTTCTTCTCCTTTACCTCTTATTGGTTTGAATGTATGTGCTTCGAGAATATTGTTGAATGACTTTGTTTCTCGTTTTCCGCCATTAGAGATACTTGATTCTCATACTATGCAGGTTTTGGAACAAGAAACCGTGGAAGTACCCGACTTCTATATTCTTTATACACTTCCAAGTGTGGACAAGAATAAGTATGGGGGAAGCTTTTATCGGTTCATAGATTCACTTTTGCTTTATTGTACTAATATTTATGTGAAGCTAGTGTTTGCAAAACAGGTTCTATGGAAGGATCCCCAACTTTTCAGATTGTTGGTATACGGGGAATGAATCTTGCAAGGATATAGTCGGGCTGTCGACTTTAAACCAAGCGCTTAGTGGGAGGCAACCCATAGGTTTTGTATCTCTTATCTTTTAATTTTTTCTTTTCTTGTTTTTAGCTTTTTCTTTTCGCATATTGTTATATGATTTCCCACCTTGACTTTCTTTGGACGATTCAATTTACATTGAGGACAATGTAAAGTTTAAGTGTGGGGGAGTGGCTAAGCATTTGCGTTGTAAAGTTTTCCGAATTTTTCAACTTTTGTGTATAATAGTGAATAAAAAACTCCAACTTGTAGTTAGTTTAGAGTCACATAGTATACATGTCGCTAAGATTACATCGAGAATCTCATAATAGTGACTGAACTTAGAGATGACAGAGAACATGATCGGGTTTCTTACTTGTATGAGAGTTAAAGTTGGATTTAACCATGCCAGTGGCAAATAAGGTGCAGACTGAATTCGGTATTAGAGTAGTGATCCCCTATAGTGGAGACTACCCATGTTACATAATGTGAGGCACCGACCTTCAATTCTTTGTACCTGTCTAATTTGTGCTTTTAGAGTGTGTGTCACCTTACGTAAATTCCGGGCAGAATGGTGAGCTGTCCAACCTCCCACCATAGAAGCACTATTTTGATCTCTTGAGTGCTATTTTTTATCAATCATGATGGTGACATCGAATTGCTAACTTACATACCACTTGTGATCTTGTTCGCAGTTAGCACCATCCACCTTATCTCTCTCTACACCAACAGGTCCATAGAAACACCATCATCATCAACAAGAGGAGCATCACAAATTTGAAGGAAAGTTGAAGACGTTTGAGGTTTACAAGCAACAATACAAAAAGAGTGAAAATTATCAAGATGAGAGTTCGAGAAGGTTATGATATCGAGACATACAAGTTGTGAAGAATCAAGCGGTACAACACTTATACCATGGCCTTTGTACTTACATTTTTATTGTTTTTTTGTATTTTTATTTTTCTCTTGTCTCAAAAAAAAAAAAAAAAAAAAAAAAAAAAAAAAAAAAAAAAAAAAAAAGAAAAAAGAAAAAAAAAAAAGACAAGAGAAAATTTTAGGTTTGTTAATAGATTTTATTATTTTGTATTTGTTTTATTTCTTATGCTAAAAAAAAAAAAAAAAAAAAAAAAAAATTGGGTTTGTATAGTTTGTTTTTAGTTTTGTATTCTTTCAATAAAGCCAATGGAAAGAAGGAATATCTATAATGAAGTTTCAAGCGACAAGGAATTAGAGGAAAGAATCATATTGTTGAGATTCTACGAAGTTCAAGAGTTATCATCAAGAGTTGAAGACTGAAGACGAAGATGAAGACACCGATAGAAGACTGAAGACGTTTCTATGGATGCTGTGAGAGTGGTGCTAGCTGCACGCCGAACGGATACGAGGTAAGTAAGCATATTCCCACCTTCGTTAAATGGTTGATTTCCTTTCTTAGAGATCGTCAGAAAAATGGGTTTTCGAAAATGATAAAAGATGTGGGTTTTCAAAATATTTCGGAGGGTTATGCCTTCCTACCATTCAATGTGTCGCAGGATTCTCTCTTCATCCCTACCTGGACACATGTGTGACCCATAAAAAGCTGTTTATTATTGAGAGCAATATCATAAAACCCTTTCTTGTGAGGCAGAGTCGAGACTTTTGATCACTCCGAACCCGAATTTATGTCGAGAAGGGATGGTTATCTCTCTCTCAACTTTTAAGAATGAGATTGTGTTCATTTATGTGTCTAACTTCTTATGACTAGTGTGCAGAATCTCTATGTCTTCTTAGCGCGTTGGATACTATCATTACGGAGAACTAGTAAGTTGGAAAAGTAGGTTTTGTGGGTATATCTCTACTAAACCCTCACGAGACTATAACTCGTCCACTAGGGACACCTAGGGGTTTAAAGGCTTGTTATTTATGCTAAAAGTGACCGTAGCCTCGACGACACGGAGTTGTTGTATTATTGTTTTGTTTGATTTGCTCGAGGACTAGCAAAGTCTAAGTGTGGGGGAATTTGATAGGTGTTGTAAACACCTTGATATTTATCTATTATTGATGCTTTCTTTGCGAGTTTTCATGTAAATTTTGTATCTTATATTTGCTTTTGAGTTTTATAGGTGTTTTGGAGTCATTGGGGCAAAAGGAAGTGGAATCGCTCAAATCCAAGATTCTTCTCATCATCTCGAAGAGCACGAAAAGACAAAGCCAATGGCGAAAGAATGGAGTCAATCCGACATCGTATGAAGAATCTGGAAGCATCTGAAGCAAGCAGAAGTTGTCGAAAACTAGAAACCTACAGAACTGTTATAAGCACCCAATCAATTTACTAAGGGCCACCTGCCTCTACTTTACTTCCTATAACTAAAGAAGTTGGTTGAGATTCATAACTCAGTGTTCTGTTCCAGCTCAATAATGAAGACCACCTCTGAACCAAGTCCTTCTCGCCGGCAAGCTTTATGTCACGATGGCTCATCGGTTGCGAAGGCATATTGTGTTATTTTGAGAACCTGGAGAAGATTCAGATATGGTTGTTAGCCGAGATAAGACAGGGATGAACTGCCATTGACATTTGAAGATGTGAAGAGAATTCAGAGCTGTTTTAGCGTTAGAATGGTTGTGGGTCTGTGTTGAATGAATGTATGAACTCGTGTTGCAGGGAATGAGATTGAATGCTTTCGAAGTCAGCAGAGCATTCACCTATAATGCATCAGCATAACGCACATATAGTGCTCGATAGAATGCCTGAACCACAGGCCGTGTCTTGCAGCAGCAGTTCAAGTCTCTTCTCTTTGCCATTAGCTCTCCATGAGTTTGTGGGTCGTATATGAAGAATGAGAACATGTTTCCGAAGTTAAGACGTTGTATACTTTGTTTTGTGTTTTGTTTCAAGCCAAGAAATTGGGGAAGAAGACCTAGTTCTACTGCCATGTTCTTGTCACTAAACTAGGTACTTTGCCAAGTTTAGCCGCAACCAATTGTGCTCTGGAGGATTGTGTTCAATGGGTCAAGGCTCATTTATGAGTTTAAGGAGAATCTGAAATGGTGGCATTGAGAAAGGCTGTGGCAGAGCAGGTCAGGTGGTGTTGTGTTGTAATGAATACAAAGGGGAGTTGGTGTTGATGTTTCCAGGGATGCGCTGCCATTGGTGCAATGAGAAATACATGGCTATGCTGCTGTTGATTGCGAGGCTGCGACTCAAGAGTATGCAGGAATGCAAAGAAGAGCTCACAGAGGAGATGGCAGTGGTCAAAATTCAGTTGAGTTACAAGGTTCCATGTGCAGGTCTGAACACAAGAGAATGAGCTAGAGTTGAAGCTATTTAGTCTCAGAAGTGGATCAAGGAAGTGGTGACTCTTATCAGTGATGTTGCAATGGACTGATGGCTGGAGATGTTGAGCTGCTGAGTGAACTAGGTCTCTAGATGATTGTTAGGACAGGTTGATGGCTTGTTTGAGCTGCAGCTGGAGTTGGAGCAGCAATGTGAGCTGGAACTTGGAGTGGAGCAGAGATCGAGGTGTTTGCTCCGCGTTTGTGGCTGTTGCAATCGATTGAAGGCTACAGCAAATCTGAGACGAATACGATGGGTTTGAGGTTGAAATTACAAGAACTGATGTTACAGGTTATGGGTTTGTTGGTGGTGGAAACATGGGTTGCATCTGGAAGTGGTATGGTGTTGGTATTGAATGGCGCAGAGGAGAGCAGTGGGTTACTAATGAGGTTATATGTGAATTGCAGCAGCTGGTTATGGATATTGTAGATGTATGCTTAGGTTGCGTGAGATTGGAGATTGTGAGCTGCAGTGGTCGAGCTAAGGAGAATAGATGCGTCTAAAATTTACAGATGCTCGTGGTGGATATGATACAATGACTACGGGATTAGAAAGAAGCACGAATGCTAACTGCGGGGAATGAACTAAATTAGCTGAGCACTACAGGGAGGTGAGTCTGGAGCTGGTTTCGTATGTCGATTGAAGTTACAGGGAGGAACTCTGGTGGCCACCAAATCATGGTTGTGAAGAAGATCTGAGAAATGGTTCTGGGCATGGGTTGTTACACTGAAAATTGCAGGGAATGGAATGAAAGCTGCAGAAACTGTGCGAAAAGTGAGCGAGAATGGAGAGCCGGTGGTGCTACTTCCGGTTGTCGGATTTTGGAACCGAGAGTGTTGATCATAATATTTCAGTGAATCGCGAAGGGGGTATGTGTTGGATGCATGATTCGGCCGCGGCACATATGAGCTACGAGTCGCGCTTTTGGGTGCGTTTTCGCAAGAACAAGGAATTGGTTTAGATGGTATTTTGTGATTGTTTGAATTGCAGAGATATGGAGATGAGCTGCTGGGAGTGTGCACTTGCTGGAGACAGTTTCAGTAGCCGGAGGCGAGTTCAGGTAGCTGGAGACAATTTCCGGTGACGGATTCCGGCGACCGGTGACCGGATTCCGGTGATGACGTCATCGAATCCGGCGACCAGTTTTCACCCAAAAATCCAGAGACTTATTTTCCACACATGGGCTTGGTGGACCACTTGGAGATGGGTTTTGAGAAGATTTGACCTAAATTTGGAAAGAGTATCCTTTTGGAATTGAAGAAACATATAAATAGAAAAGTCTTTCTCAAACCTAGATATATCTCCAGGAGGGAGACTTCTACTTGTTTTCTAGGGTTTCACATGATAGATTCTTCTAAATTCTTTATGATGATTTCCAAAAACACAAGTAACTAAGTTTTTATTATTGGTTGAAGATGTAGTTGGATATTGCAACCAAGTTATAATTTTTATGAATTAGTTTTCTCTCAAAATCATTGTTCACTTTCTACGGGTTATAATAATTGCATGATTGATGTATTGCAATATGATTGAATGTTTGTTTAGTTAAGTCTAGAATTGATTGAACTCACATCCATATCTATAGCTATTTTAGGGTTTTCATCGAGCGATAACTTTGAATACGAGTAGCATGATATGATTCTAGGTTGTAGTGATACATCCTTGTAGTCATATGTAGAAATTGACCTTTGTTCGAATTGTTTTGCGCAATGTATTTCAATTGCATTGATTAGCCTATTTCTGAAACTTAATGCTCCTAGGAATTGAACTTGATTAGCGCAAGGCGTTAGGTTATTCTTTAGGTAGAAATCACATACGCAGCTCTAATGTGTGTGTTGATGAACTTTGGAAATTTATGGAGTATTCTTGCAATAAGGTATTCTATGGCTTTTGATGATAGCGAGATTAAATACGAATTCTATTCATATATTCATAAACTTGTTTACAATTGAAGATGAAACCTTTATCCAATATTTTCACCTCATTGATTTGCGTGTTTACTTTTATTTGTTTTGCTTTTATTTATTTCCGTTTAAATCAGAAAATCCTCGGTGTTTTATATAGGAAACCATAACATATTGACAACCTAGACCTCTCTGTGGGATCGATCCTTTCTTGCCCTTGCTTCATTATATATTTTGAGTAGTAAGAAAGTGTAATTATATTTGTGTCGGCTGACAACCGGTCAATTGGGTCTAGAACTATGGTTTGCGAACAGTGTTTGAGAACGGCAAAACTAGGAAAAGTCCGGAACGGTAGTTCACGAACTCAGTGGTTAAAATCGGTAAGTATGACAACTTGTTCACATACTCTGTATGCAAACTATTGTCTATACTCATGAACTCAGGTTCGTTTGCGAACTAAAGTCCCTGTATTTTAATGATTTAAGGTATGCAAACTCGGGTTTGCAAACCGTGGCATTATGTTCATGTATTGGTTCTTGTATGTACGTACTTTGTACACTTACAAACTAAGCCGAATATGTTTCAAATGTTTCATATATATTTCTATGAGATAGTGAACATTTGAACAACTCTCTTAAAATACATTTAGATATATTTGATCATCTATCATAATTGGTTGATTAACATATATGGTCTAGAAGTGTAAGATAAATATAACTAAGCTAAAAGTGTTCATATGGCTAACTTCGGTTAACTGTTACTGAGCCAACTTGTTATACACGTTTAGGTATGGTTCATCCATATCTGAATATAAGTATATTTCATTTGTGTGTATCAAGCTAAACCATCTTACAGTGGAGGTTGATTGCTTATTTCCTAAGCAAACTTAGCTTGAATCTTAAGTTATGAGTTCATCTAACGGTGGATATTAATTTCTTTGTTAATAAGCTATCTTAGCTTTGATTGTAAGCAACCCTAATTTGAAAGACTATATAAGGAGAAGCTATAGCATCTGGGAAACCTAATCCCGACACTTTTGTGTGTCCTAGTTGCAAACTAGAGTCGATTATCTCTTAACCTAGGTTTCCAGTTCTTCTGAAAATAATTACTAGGTTTAACGACTTAAAGACTTCGCTTGGGATTCGTGAAGCTAGGTCCAACTATTTTGTTTGTAATTGCGTATCCTGATCTTACTTTTTCTATCATAATGAGTTTAATTTTCTCTAAGATTTTCTCGAGATTTGTCTCCGATAGGTAAGATATAAAAAGTAATCACAAAAGTTTCTTCGTCTCAGACTCTTGTGATTCCACAATAACTTTTTTTTGTTAATCATTTAGGTTATTTTGAGGTGACTAATATTCTAGGTTGCTCTTCGGGATGCATAAGACCGGATTATTAGTTGTGTTTCATGTTCACCTTGATCTTTATTTTAAGAAGAAAACAACAAATAGAATACATATGTGGCAGACAGATTTGTTTATAAGTCTTCGACTTTGGGTCGTAGCAACTTCTAGGCTGTAAAGGACGTCATCTAGGGGAATAAAGTGCGCAAAATCTTGCGAGATTCAAGAGGCATAAGGAACGTGACTGTACCTTAATCATTGTGAGACTTGGTTAGGGATCAACTACATTCCAGTCCGAAGTTAACTTGTAGTATGTTAGAGTCTGTAGCGGCTTAATACAGTATGGTGTTCAAGTCTGGACTAGGTCCCGGGATTTTTCTGCGTTTGCGGTTTCCTCGTTAATAAAAATTTTGGTGTTTGTGTTATTTCTTTTCCACATTATAGTTTCTTTATATAATTCAAATATCACAGGTTGTGCGTTATTCTATCACAATTGATAAATCCGACCTTGTTTGTTGGATAAAACTTGATTGATACTCGGACATTAGTCTTTGGTACCATCCGAGTTATTCTCATAACAACCAGGTTCACGGATTCATATCTGTTTGATTTACTGATTGTGTTGAGAAAGAGATAAAGCTCTTTGATATATTTCTTGATTGAGCTTCATTAAGTTGATACTCTTGGAATTATATTGGAGTTTACTCCATACATATTGCCGAACGAAAAAGTTAGGTGTGGTAGTTGTACCCCCGCGTTTTCACTAGGTAACTAGGATTGTTTACTTGTGTTGATGGTGGATTTTCGATAAAGGCTAAAATCGTAAAATCATGATACTGCATGTTTCTGACACGGCTTCATAAATGTATGTGAAACTTTTATTTTATAATTCGTGAACCATTTCACGATCTCTGACTGAGTGAACATCCTATCAGAGTTATGGTGAATATGTTCTTCGTAAAGACCCACAGCTGAGCTTTTCGACACTTCGCATATTTCATCAGCACCTCTACATAGAATCGAAATGATTGGACGGCTCCTAGACATATTGCATGCTAGTATAGAGCGTTAACGTCTTCAGGATGTCACACTGTTGTTCCCTGACTATGTAGAGAGAATGTGTATAGAATCTCTTAATGATTGGACAGCTCCTATAAATATTGTATGCTCGTATAGAGCGTTAACGTCTTCAGGATGACATACTGTTCCCTGACTATACACGACCAATATTCAGAACGAGTATGATGCTTCCATCATCTCATACCTCGATTCTCGAATAAACTCGCTCCTAGACATATTACATGCTAGTATAGAGCAATTCATAGATTGACTCTAGCGTGACATTCATCAACTGAATTCCTAGGGAATAATCTATTTTATCTCATTACTCCATTCCATGGCTGATCCTCAGCTGGATTCCATGGATTGGTAATAAATACTCAATTTATTTTATTACTCCGTTTCATGACTAATTTTCAGTTGAATTTCATGAATTAGTAACAAATATTCACTGATCGGGTATCTGGGCCACCACCGAGTAAGCCCCGAGAAAATGGTGTGAGTGTACTTAGAAATAATGCACGAACGAGCATTCAAAAATATAGACAAACGAGGAAACCTATGCAAAATAGGGAAGAAAACTAATATTAATAAAATAATAAAGAGGCGCCCAAGGGGACCGGGCCCACCAGCCGGCCTGTCATGCCGCCGTGGACGGTCCCACGCCTCTTGATTTTATTTTACTTTATTTTATTATTTTTCATAATCTCATGAAAACTCCTTCATTTAAGAAAACTCCCTTGTTTGAGCAAAACTCTCAGTTTCTCCATATTTCCTTCACACGATGAAAAAAATTAAACATAGGAAAAGGTGTCACGGGACCGGGCCTACTAGACGTCCAGTCATGCCCAAGACATGGCCGGTACCACACCTTATGATCCCTTATTTTATTATTATTATTTCCTTCATCTCATGAAACTCCTCCGTTCGAGCAAAAACCCTGGTTTTTCCATATTTTCTCGAATATTGCTCAAACTGTCAAAAGCCAAAAAGTCAAATGGTCACATGACCGACTATGCTTCTCACGATAAATATTAAAATATTATTTTAATATTGCTAAAATATTGACCGCACGAGCAAAGTACTACTTGCTCATTCGAGAAAACGAGAGTTTCAGTCATGATCAAACTCTTCTGAAAATCCAAAATATTGCTCGAACGCGCGTCAGAAAATATCAAAATTCTCAGAATTGAGACATGGACAATATGGTGACATGGGCATGCCACCTTAACCGACCAAGGTCAGATCTTAGGCTTGCAAGGAGCCGGTCCCACATACTTTAACAATTTTTACCTAATTAATCTTCTACAGTAACTCAAGGTCGCTTGATTAGATTGATAGAGTCAACTTTGTTAAGTTAGACTAGGAAGTCTAGAAATGCTGAGACATATAAGTATTACTATGAAGACCTGGAGAATCTAAAGACGTATCGACATCAATGAATACATCATCCTTCTATTCGAGGTTAGTAATACAAGACTTGACTTGTGTCCATTTCTATATACGTTACTTTCAAGTAGTTTAGATTGAAAATATAACATACAAGGTTATATATATAAAACCTAGTATTAGAGACTTGATCATCTTGTTATGATCAAAGTGCCAAGCAAAAATATACAAGTTGTATCACAACTTATGTATATTGAATTATGCAGTATAATGCTTATCTTTTGAACTTCGTAATTGCGGCATATAAACTATCTTTGTAACTTGTTACTAGATTGTGTAATGAACTTAGCATTGATTCCATACCTAGAAAACTATGTTTAACTACATGAGTTTAAGGAAGTAGACTTGCGAAACCTGTTTCGTAGTTGAAAGGAATCAATGGGATTGGTGTCCCGATTCCTATTGGGGATATATAGCAGGATCGATCCCTATTGGGGATCTATAAAAGGACCAATCCCTACATATTGGGGATCTCTAGTAGGAAGGATCCCTATTGGCTCTCTAGCAAGAATGATCCCCATAGAAAAGTTATATTTCTGGTTTCACGTATTCTCTAGGGTTTGTGTGGTTTTCGAAGTATAGGTTTAAATTTAGAAAAATTCAAGATGTGGATATAGTGAGCAATTCGAACATGTGTAATATCCTATTCTTTTATATTTCAAAGCTATTCCTTGATACTCAAGGTGAGATCCTAGCAAATAAAACATATCTCTTGGAGATATATTAGTAAGTATACTTGTACGCTAGCTAATATTGAATTGTCATCCGTGAGGGATTTCGGTATATTAGTTGAATATTAGTTAGAGTTAGATAAAACCGAAAAAATTGGTATTTATTGCATATCTTTAGAATATTTCCAGTTATGGAAATTCCTTGATGTTCAAACTACCTTGTTTTATAAATAGTGAAGTTTTTATTCTTACAAACTCATCCTGACGCAGGCACTTCATTTTGTAGTCACTGCGATATCCAACTAATAGTATTACTTATAATACTATCTTGGATTGTAGAGTAACCTAATTAGGTGAAATCTGTTACGTCCGCTAGTTTAAAAACTTCTATGGGATCAAGAAACGTCTAGATAGGATCGTTGGTGGGAAACTAGAATTTGCATTGTTTTTAGTTTTCGATAATTGATTTGATCGACTAACGACTGTTAAACCTTGATTGCACCTAGTTTGATTATTTTTGAAAAAAAAAAGCCTTCTCTTCTGACATAAGGTCACTCAAACTATATCAAGGATTGACGGTAGCTCATATATGTATTAGATCTGATGATACACTTGTGATCATCTATTGCTAATAGACTCCGTTCTGTGCGTAATCGATCATAAGTAAAATCATGTTTACTTATGCGGGTACATTGAAGACATTGAACATTTTAAGTCAAGAAAATTTCTTATTGGTTTCTGATCTTTATGATTTACTTCGTGAACATACTCGATCGATTGGGATCTGACTTAGCTTTGTTTATCTTTTGATAGACACCTTATTACTAATCGTATAGATCGGCAAGCTACCATTTGGTGGTTTTCTTCAGGATCCGAATCTCATAGTTTATAAACCTAGATCTGGTTATCTAAATATCTAGATCTTGGTTGATTTAATCCAAACCAAGGAATTTATTGGATTAAACGAAAGAAACTTTATTAGACTCAACTAAATCTCTTACTCACTTCTTGAGAGTGAGAGGGTACCAAGTACACCATCAACTCATTCGTCCGGCAACCTGGATGGACAAAACCTTACACCACCAACTTATTCGTTCGGCAACCTGCATGGAAAAACCTAATACAATTGCAAGTAGATTAACTTAATGATCCTTGAAAATATGTATATAGAGTTTATATCTCTATGTGTTTTCAATCATAAAGTATAGACGCAGGAATCCATGAACCTGATTGTTAATAAATATACTTGGACAATCTTAAAAATCAATATCCAAGATCAATCTAGTCGTATCCAAATAATTATCTATCTTTCAATACGAATTCTACAAGAATGAGTCTCGTAATCGATCACAATTAATATGGACTTATCAACTAGAATTGAATATGTATTACTTGTGCTATTTCTATTATAAAGAGAAAAAAAGAAGCGGAAAGGGAAAAACACAAGATACCAGAAATTTTATTAACAAGGAAACCACAACTGCAGAAAAACCCCAGGACCTCGTCCAGATTTGAACACCGAACTGTGTTAAGGCGCTACAGACATTAGCCTACTATCAAACTTCGGGCTAGAATGTAGTTGAGACAAAATTCACTCTCCGAGCAATCCAGCTACAGTTTTGCTCTTTACGTCTCTTGAACATCACTAGCTAGGCTCTACGCAATTGATTTCCTTAGCTGACATCATTTATGGCCTAAGATTTGCTTCAGCCTAAGCGAACACTTTTGATACCAATCTGCCTCTAACAGATAAGCCCATTTGATTTTTCTTTAGATCGAATAGATCAAGGATTGGAAATCTGTTTGCAATAGACAAAGCTAAAAAACCTCACAAATCCGGAATATTTATACTCCATAAGATGAGAATCCTAGAACCACCTCTGAAGAACAATCGTGAACTAATCTGAAAAACACCGGGGGTACCAAAATACACCACCAACTTTTTCGTAGGAAATATGGATGGACAAACTCAACACAACTCCGAGAGTTAAAACTCAATCAAGGAAAGTGTCTAGAGTTGTATCTCTTTTTCTCTTGCGATTAGAACGTTTACAGAATTGATTCCGTGAACCTAATCACAAAGATAGTTCTTGGACGGTACCAAAGACCAATGTCCAAGGATCAATCAAGTCGTATCCAAGTCTCTACTCTGATTGATCAATGTACTACCGGTGATATTTTAATTATAAAGATAAACAATATAATGCAGAAAAAGAAATAATACAGACACTATAAAAAAAATTAACGAGAAAACCGTAAATGCAGAAAAACCCCGGGACCTAGTCCAGATTGAACACCAAACTGTATTAAGCCGCTACAGACATTATCCTACTACCAACTAACTTTGGTCTAGAATGTAGTTGAGCCCGAACTCAGTCTCCCACTGATTCAGGTACAGTCGTGCTCCTTACGCCTTTTGAATCCTAGCAAGACTCCGTGCAATTTATTCCCTTAATTAGATGACGTCACACCAACTAAGAGTTTCTTCAACTCAATTAAAGACTTTAAACCAAATCTACCTCTCAAAGATTAAGCCTATATAATTGATTTCCTGATTTACGATCGAAACAGATGATTTAATCAAACGTACGATCAAGGTGATGGAAATCGATAACAACTTGACAAAGTATGGCTATCCTCAAAATCCGGACTTATGCAACCCGAAGTGCAGCCTAGATTATTATTCACATCACATGTATAAAACTTGCGGAATCACAAAGTTGAGACGAAGAGAACTTTGTGGTTTATATCTATCTTGTTCAGGTGATAAATCAACGACCGAAAAGGATCGGGATACTCAAGTTATCAAGATAAAAGATAACTGGACCTGGCTTCACGAATCCCAATGAAGTCTTTGATAGTCACTAAACCCTAAAAGGGTTTCTGAAGAGGACGACTATAGATACAACTAGGACACACCAAAAAGTAGTGTCAGGATTCAAAGATCCCAGTTGCCAAGAGTTCCCCTTATATAGACTTCAAAGCCTAGGTTGCTTTAGGTTTAAGCTAAGATAGGTATGGAACCAAGCAAACAATATTCACCGTTAGATGAAAGCTTTGAATATTATTCACATAAACAAGATATACACTCTGGTTAGGTAAACCATAACCGAACCGTGTACAAAGACTATGTTCAACATGGTTAGCCGAAACTAGCCGGTTTGAACTTAAAAGCTTAACACTCATTTCCATGAACACAAAGACATTAATCTTGAGTCACAATCATGTAATCAAATGAGTAGTGTTTTAAAGAATTGACCAAATGCAAATTATCTCATAGAAATAATTTAATCGCAATTGAACACAATCGACACAGTTGGTAAATGCACAAAGTACAAATACATAAGTCGTTCGTGAATCGGCTGAGTCATGGTACGCGGACCGGTTTGCAAACTTATAAGCAAAACCGAGTTCCGGAGTTGACAGAAATTTTTCAGTTCACGTACCGGTTTGCAAACTTAGGTGTAAAACTGAGTTCCGGAGTTGACATAACTTTTTCAGTTTGCGATCCGGTTTGGAAACCTTAAGACTTTACCGGTTCCGAGTTCACAGAACCTTTTCAGTTTGCGTACCGGTTTGGGCAATAAACTGGTTCAAGAACATAGAATTATATTGGTTCGTATACCGGTTTGGATACTTAAACCCGAATCCCTTACCACAGTTCCAAAATGGTTTGTATACGAATATACATACATATCCGGATCACGAAACAAACATATTTTCCCATCATGTGCATACGAATATGCGTATCACACAAATCTGTAAGTCGATATATAGCTACTCCGCTACATGTACGAGTACATGTAATACGGCTCAGACATATAACAGTTTTCTCAGTTTGTAAGACTGATAACACTTTCTTGTATTCCGAATATAGTAGTTTTATATTTTTCTAAATCAATTCGAAACATTCCCGATTAACATCAATGACACATATCACTGTTCCAGGCTATTTTCGAGTGATAAAATTGAATCATGATTTGGTTCCGAACAATAAATAATTCTCCACCGAAATTGATCAAGTATGAACAAATGTTCATTAAGCTTAGTCATTATATTTCGAGAAATTCGTAAACTAAAAAATTAGTACTCGACTCGAAATTTTTGTCTATGTAATCTAGTCTAATTAGTTACGCGACAAATGTCTCAAGGATAGAAAAGTGAATATAACTTGAGAAATAGGTGGTTCAGTCTTCACTTACTTTTTGTTGATGAAGTTCTCCAAAAGATTCGGTTGATCTTCGCCTTCAAACGGTAGAACACAAATGATGACTGGTTCGTTTATCAACTACCTCTATCCTAGACCGAGACTTAGCTAATTGTAGACTAGAAATCAAGGTATAGTTTTGAAAACTAAATTTGTCAACAAGCTTGAGATAGAAACACTTGTGAGTTCGACCAAGCAATGCTCTAACATAATCAATAAAGAATAATTTTCATATATTTATCTTGAGGAATCACAAAGTCTGAGATGAACAGAACTTTGCGATTTCTATCTATCTCGCTCCTGAAAGAGATCACTAAGACCTTAATAACAGAAAGAACAAGATCGGGATAAATGAACTGCTAGAGCATTGCTCGGTTGAACCCGTCAAGCGTTGGTATATCAAGATTGGTTATCATAATTTAGTTCCGAAACTCAAGATCACTTGATTAGATTACGAGAGTAAACTTCGTTAGGATAGATTACAAAGTCTAGAAATGTTGATAGATACAAGTATTACTTTGAAGACCTGGAGAATCCGAAGGCGTATCAACGACAACAACACATATATCATCCTTCTACTCGAGGTTAGTAATACAAGAGTTGACTTGTTTCCATTTCTATTTACGTTACTTTCAAGTCGTCTAGATTGAAAACATAACATGCAAATTTATATATATGAAACTCTAGTATTAGAGACTTGATCATCTTATTGTGATATCAAAGTGTCAAGGAAGAATATACAAGTCGTGTCACAACTTGGGTATATTGAATTACGAAGTATAACACTTATCTTTTGAATTTCGGAATTGCGACATAGTCACTATCTTTGTAACTTATTACAAAATTGTGCAATGAACTTAGGATTGATTCTATACCTAGAAAATTTTGTTTGGTTACATGAGTTTGAGGAAGTAAACTTGCGGAACTTGTTTCATAGTTGAAAGGAATCAATAGAATTGGTGGTCCGATTCCTATTAGGGATCTATAGCAGGACCGATCTCTATTGGGGATCTATAGTAGGACCGATCCCTATTGGGGATCCCTAGCAGAACCGATCCCCATAGCAAAATCTTATTTCCGGTGTCACCTAGTCTCTAGGGTTTCTATGACTTTCGGAACGTGGATTTTCTAAATAGGAAAGTTCAAGATGTCGAGATAGTGACTAATTTGAACATGTGTAAAATTCTATACTTTTTTTGTTCAAAGATATTCCTTGATACTCAAGGTGAGATCCCAAACCTAAATGTCTGAGAATCTTGTATTGAGATTTTCAAATATATATGTATTACTTTTCCAATAAGTAAAATATATATATGGAAGGTATATTAGTAAAGTATACTTGTATACCTACTAATATTGAGTTGTCATCCATGAAGGATTTCGCCATTACAACTGGATATTAGTTGGAATTATACAAAACCGAATATCGGTGTTTATTCCATATCTTGAGAATATTTTCGGTTATGGAAATTCCTTGGTGTCCAAACTACCTTGGTCTATAAATAGTGAAGTTTGTTCTTCTTATAAACTTATCCCGAGACAGGCACTTCATTTTGTAGCCACTATTGTAGCTGACTAATAGTATTCCTTGAAATACTGTCTTGGAGAGGAAAGTAACCTAATTAGGCGAAAATATCTTACGTCCGCTAGTTTAAAAACTTCGCTGGGATCAAGAAGCATCTAGATAGCACCGTTGGAGGGTGAGAAACTAGAATTTGCTTTGTGATTTTATTTTTCGATTATTGATTTGATTGACTAACGGTTATTAAACCTTGATTGCACCTAGTTTGATTATTATTGAGAGCCTTATCTTATTATGTAAGGTCACTGAAACTAGATCTAAGGATTAACTGTGGTTCAGACCTGCTTTTAGATCTGTCGTAGACTTGTGATCATCCATTGTTAACAGACTATGTTCTGTGTGTGATTGATCATAAGTGAAATCAATTTTATTTGTGCGGGTACATTGAAGGCATTGAAGATTTAAAGACAAGGATATTTTTTATTGGTTTCCTATATTTGTGATTTTTTTCATGCACATACTTGATCGGCTAGGATCCGACTTAGCGTTGTTTATCTTTTAATAAATATCTTATTGCTAGTCGTATCAGATCGACAAAGTATTATTTGGTGGTATTCTTCAGTATCTGAATATGATAGTTTGTATACCTAGATCTGGTTATCTTGATAATAGGTGTAAATTTGTGCACCCCTCTAAAACCGGGGTGCACATTCCTCCCCTCCTGATTGGAAGGAATATTGGAAAGAAACTGGATAGTGGTTTTAATTTTTAATTTTTATTATTTCCTTTTCTCTTTCTTCTTCATGTTTCATTGGAATCATTACTTTCTTCCTCAAACAATATAAACGAAGAGAAGAAATGAACGCTCTCGGTCATCAATTTTTTTACAGTAGATTTCTCTTAACACATTATTTAACTGCTGGTTTGATTGGATTAATTTCTAATCAATGTTATTAGTTGTTTAACAGTGGTTCAATTATATTGATATCTATAGATCGGATCTGAAGATGGATGCTGATTAATAATCAATTATTAAAACTCGATTTAAGATTCTCAAATTTAGATTAGGAGAAAGCATTACAAACTGATCATAGATCTAAACTTTGCATCTTCTTTTTATCTTAGTAAGCATTTTATTGGTTGATTAATTAACCATCAACCATAGTCTTCTTTCCAGGCGTGAAATATATTGACAACTAGAGAAAACGAAGGGGTCAGGCGTTTCTCCTAAAAGAGTTCGCTCATCTTTCTCTTGTGATTGAAAAATGAATACACTGCACTGAATACAGCTTCAATGAAGGAAATAACAAGAGGTCATATTTTTTTTCTCGAGGAAAAAACAGTGGTCTTAAAATTCATGTGAAAATAATGTTTTATCTAAAACAACAAAACCACCAACCGGTTTCTGTCGGTTATTCCTTCCAATTAGGAGGGGAGGAATGTGCACCCCGGATTTAGAGGGGTGCACAAATTTACACTCATCTTGGTAGGTCTAACCAAACAAATGATTTTATTAGATTAAATGGAAGAGCTTTTGTTTGACTGAATATAAATCTCTGATTTATTTCTTGATATTAACAAAGCGGCTATCAAATACTGTTTAGTCTTCTACTATTTCGGAATACGATCTAAAGGAGTTGAGTGCAAGAAATCTTCACTGCGGGTAAAGCAAGTTAAGATAGTGGACTCTATCTTAGGATTCACGTGCGTAGGGGTAGATATGGTTGTAGGCGCAGGTATACTGAGGAAACTAGGTAACTAGGGGTAAATTACTTGGTCTCAATTATACGAAGTTGGTAGTGGTTATGGTATACCTGCTTAATTCTGAGAGTATTCAAAACTGTACTAGGTCCCATTTTTTTTTTTGCATTTGAATTTGAATTTGCATTTGCATTTGCGGTTTCCTTTTTAATAAAATCTTGTTGTGTGTTTTAACTTTATTTTCCGCATTATAATTGTTGTTATAGTTATAATAAAGTAACTGCACTTGTAAATTAATCAAAACAACTGGGTTGATCCCTATAGTTAGGTTCAGTTTCGGACTTGTACTATATACCAAGTGTATACCTTGTGGTTTTTATCTTCTTGAAAGTCTCTGTCTATATAAGCAAGGTATCTGTCATATAGGTTGATATCAAAAAGATTTTGGTATACTTGGTACCCTTGTCATTCATTAACTATCAAGGTAAAATAGTCGAACTTGGCTTCATGAATCCCTAAGTGAAGATTTTCAGTCGCAAATCTAATTATGTTTTTCGAGGAAAAGAGAAGTTCATAGAGGGCAACTCTAGAAGTCAACTAGGACAGAAACGTTTCAAGGATTGAATTTCTCAGTTGAATTAGTCTTTCTAATTATAGATTTTCAAGACTGAGGTTTGCCTAGAATTCAAGCTAGGATAACTTGAGATTCAAGAAAACACTTTTTCTATTTATATGACATTCTAATTAGGGTTCAAGTAAGCATGTGAGAAGTTTATCTTGAAATCACATAAAAGAATATACATTGAGGTCCGGGTTCTGGAACCGTGTATAATTATGCCATTTAAACTTATAAGCGATATTGTGTTCAATTAAACACTTAAGGGTTAAATCATGATGCACATACACAAGGTGTTTTAATGATCAAAGATGTCTTTGAGGTGTTTATGAGAGTCATATCAATGCTAAACAAGTTGGTAAAAAATGTCTTTGAGCATCTGCTAATATTCACTGGGAAAGTTTGTGAAATGGTTCGTGAACCGTTTGCCAGTTTGTGAATTCAGGGCGCTCGGATACGTGAACCGTCCTGCTATTCCCGAACTCAGATGTCTACAGTTCGTGAACCGTTTGGCTATTTCACAAATTCATATCACCACAGTTCATGAAATGGATTCGTAAATCGTCTCATTCTGAACTTTACAGTTTTTGAACAGGTTCGCCAACCTTACTATATTTTGAATATCAGATATCCATGGTTTGCGAAGTAGTTCACCAGCCTACCCTGAGTTCAAATTACAGTAGTTAGGAAACACTTTCTTTTGATGTTGAAATATTCATAATTTCCATAAATATAAATATCACTGCTTGGGCAATTTTCAAATGATCCATATGACACAAAAATAGTTGTTGAACAATAAATTATTTCAGACTAAAATTGCTATATGTTTCAAGTGCAATCTTGCATGGTGATTTGACTTAAGATGCCTACATGATGTAACCTCTAGGTTTGATGTCTCAAGAAAATCCTTCTTATGTTTGTCATTTGAAAATCCTTCTCATTAAAGGAACAACAAATCTGTTTGGTATCAACTCTATTCAACCAAGTGATATGAGTCGGACAAAGGCTCTTCCGTTTATCTTAACATAAACTCCTTCGTCAGGTCCTTAGATCTATCTTATGTTCAATTACCGAAGTAATCGTTTAAGATTAAGCCAACAACACTATTACTCCAAAGAATTGTGTTGATGCCGATCTACTCAATTAATCAATCCAATCTATCACAAAGATAAACCGATTATTAATTGGATCCTCTTTTACCGAAATAAGTATTGTGCACACCAAAGATTATGAACCCACAAATAAAAAAATCTTCAATATCTTCTTTGTCTTCAAATCTCTCGGAAAATCTCTTATTAGTAAATGCACATTACTATTCTTATTTCCCTACAAAATGAAGTTAAATACCTTAATTAAAAGATTCTTAACTTATTTATGTTTCGATCCTGGGATTCTCTTCCCTTAGCTATTAAGGAAACTTTGAACAATTAAAGAAATAAACATTCACAGCACGTGTTCAAAGTATGTTGACATCTTAACTTTGTAAGTTCTCTTTGACACTTACAACCTTGAAACCGATTTGCCACACTTCCAAACAAGTTTAGAATCGGTTCATATGACTTTCAAGAACTATGCGATTGATCAAATAACATTCAATCACAATCATGGGTTTAACGGTTCTACCAAAACAAGTTTCGGTTCTACCTTCCATGTGAGTATTGTGCTTAGTCACACTAGCTTTCCAAAATTCGGTTGACTAGGTACTAGGATCGGTTCCCCACATATATATGGTATCTAACTTATATGTGTTGCACATGTCCATAGGATCGGTTCCCCTTTTCCTAAAAACGTGTGGCACATGTTCATGGGATCGGTTCCCCTTTCTGTTATAAAGCTTGTTGCACCTCATACAAGGATCGGTTCCCCTTTGTGATGTACTGCACCTCTTACTAGGATCGGTTCCCCTTTCCCATATTTGGTCAGACAGAAAATCACAAACCCAATCATACCATCTCAGGTGATTACTTAAGATAGGTTTCACTAATAAAAGTCATACCAATACATAAGTCAGGCCTTTGTGAATAGTTCTACCAAGAACACAACAAGACGTGAACGGTTATACTCAATCACACATATTGGTTGTTCATAAGATATGCAATGAATAACAAAACCAATAACGCCTAGTGTTGATACATGAAAATAACGCCCCTTAACGCGCCTGGGGTACCCCAAAAGGGTGACCAAGTCAAGTAGAAAACATGGGGACTTGGCCCAAGTCCAACAAGAAAAAGATCCATTTGAGAGGAGAGGACAAATAAGGGATTAGTGAATAAGAAGGAGGTTATATTAAGGAATGGCATTAGGAGTAATTAAGGAGGGTTAGGACATGTGTCATGATGTCATAAAAAGAGGGGCTTTTGGGAAAGCCTATGTAAAGAAGGACTAGGTACAATGGAAAGGCAACTCTCTCTTACCATTCTTGGAATTGTGAGGTCATTTGGTGTGGCTAGGACGGGTAGAACCTAAACACGAATTCACCCCTCAACATTTGGCGACCACAACCGGAGGCTCGTGCCTAGCTCACCATGACACACCCAGAAGGTGCCAGCTCATACGCGGTAAAGAGTTCAAACATTCCTCCACTCAACCCAGAAGGCGATAGGGTAGGGATAGTAACATACCCAATCACGCAAGTAAGAAAACCAGGTACCACGCGCGAAGAAGACAAATAGCAGGGAACCGATGAAGCGCCACCTATCCAGCCTTCCCTTAAAGAGATGCAAAATAAGCTAGAGGACCACATACACAGGGAGCAAGAATTGAGAAAGCTTATGAAGGCATCCAACGCTGAGAAGAGCGCCAAAGAAACAATGGAGAGCGCGGAGGCGAAAGAAGAACCTATAGCTATGACACACGAGGCGATGGAAAGATACTTGGAGATGAACTATAGGGTCGTAAAGCAAGACAACTATAACTTCATGGCGAGTCCTTACTCTTCCGAAATTACAGAATACCAGTATCCAGAGGATTACACATCACCAAAATTCAAAGTCTACAATGGCCAGGGCAATGTGAGGGAACACCTCAGCCGATTCCTATCCGCTATGAACGACCGAGCAACTGATGGGAAACTATGCCTGAGAGAATTCCCAAAGTTGTTAACTGATACAGCATTCACGTGGTATGATAACATGAAGTCGGGAAGCATCAGCTCATGGACGACCATGTCCACGCTCTTCCTCAGGAAATTCTATTCAGCAAAGAGGAAAGTCACGACCATCAACTTGAGCAAATGTAACCAGCGCCTAGGCGAGGAGATAGGAAAATACATTGCTAGATTCCGTCTCCTCACTCTGGATTGCCACGAAGATGTCAAGGAGGAAGCGCTAGTGGAGATTTGCGTACAAGGAATGACTTCATCCTTCAAGAAAAGTTTAGTCAATTTCCGCTTTCCCACGTTCGTAGAGCTAGAAGAAGCAGCCGCAAGAATCGCCGACTGCATCGAGGAACCGAACTCAGATTACATCTGGCAAAACTCGGTCAACACCGTATCAACGGTGCCTGGAAATACTCGTGCAAATAATAATCGAGAGGGTTTGGGAGCACAGGCGCTTCCACCGCCTTTGCCCTGTAGCAAAGAACAGATTGTAGGATTATTGGAACAATGGATAGCGAACAAGGAAACTCAACTGCCTCCAACAAAGACGGATCCAAGCGCCATTGACACAAGTGACGCTAGATATTGCCATTTCCACCGCAGGATACATCAACCCACAATCGACTGCTTTAACCTTCAACGAATGTTCCAGAAAAAATTGGAAATAGGAGAGATTGAGATGAATAACCCAGAAAGTGGTAAAACGGTCCAACACCAAGTCATAATGCTCGCCCACGACCCAAGTGGAGATGTCTGGAAGCCGTGGGATGATGACGAGGGAGAAGCATGCGTAGTTGAAATAAAGAACCCAGCATTTGCAAACACAGACAGCGTGGCTAGCCAGTTCGCTAAACGGTATGAGCCCAACAGTTCTTCGACTCGCTTGGCTTCAGCGAAGATCAAATCAAATAAGCGTCCAAGGATATAGCAGCGGGGAGGCCTTGTGGTCTCCTTCCCAAGGAGGCAATCGTATTCACAAATGAAGACATTTGCTATCCGGGGGAGCACCTCAGACCTCTATACCTCACGGCGTACATTAACAGGCAACCTCTGAAGAGATCTTTCATCGATGGAGGCGCGTCCTTGAACTTAATCTCAATGCATACACTAGAAGTCCTAGGAGTACAACAGTCTGCGATCAGGATGCGAACTACAACGGTAAAAGGGTTTGGAGGCCACGCTCAGACAGCCATTGGAATCGTCAACCTGGCCATGAAGGTTGGTCCCATCCTAGGACCTACACCATTTTATGTACTAGAAGATGATACCACATTCCATGTGTTGCTAGGGCGAGGCTGGTTGCTTAATCACAAGGTGGTTGCATCAACATACTACCAATGCGTGAAAACCAACATCGGAGGCAAACAATACCGAATCCCTGCCACGAGCAACCCCTTCGATCCATAGGAAGCATACATGGCGGACGCAATTTTCTATGACGAGCCGAAAGAAGAAGACGAGATGCTGGCGGTGCAACTTATCCCGCTACCAAAATGGGGAGAGGAAGAAAAACCGGAGCCAGTCAAGTCCGTGCTTAGTCCATCCAGACTAGTATTCCCGACAGAGAGAAAGAGGAAGCAATAGGATCAACCCAGTTTTCAACGCTTTTCCAAGCCAGATGGGGGGCACGTATACCGTTTGTAGCAATTAGCTGAGGGAGTGCCCGCGAATAAACCGGATTACGCTGACACACCAATGAAAGAAGCGGAGGCTCCCGATGAAAGCGCAGAACGAAGTCTGTCCGAGCTTTCTTATAACACAATCAACGACGAGGAGTTACAAAACCAGTTGATAGACACTACCGTCAAGGCCGCTGGAGAGCGAACACCAGATGATCTCACTCTGGATGGGACAAAAGAAGTCAACATAGGGGCGCAAGAAGATGAGCGTCTCATCACGATAAGCAAGAGTCTAGACAAAGAAGAAAGGGCGGCTTTGATAGTGCTACTTAAAGAATACAAAGATGTCTTCGCTTATGACTATGACGAGATGCCGGGTCTAGACAGCGATCTCGTGGTACACAATCTCTGGGTATCACCAGAATTCAATCCCATCAAACAAAGAAGCAGAGAGTTCCCCAGAGCCACCGCTCTCGCGATAAAAGAAGAAGTGGAACGATTGCTTAAGGCCAAATTCATCAAACCTATCCAACACCCTACCTGGCTAGCCAACATCGTGCCCGTCACAAAGAAGAATGGAAAAGTCAGATGCTGTGTAGATTATAGAGACCTGAACCGAGCATGCCCAAAGGACGACTTCCCGCTTCCAAACATCGATATGACGCTATATGCGACAGGAGGAAAATGGAGGTATTCCTTCATGGATGGATTTAGCGGATATAACCAAATAAAGATGGACCCCTCGGACGCCAAAAAGACCGCCTTCCAAACTCCGTACGACAATTTCTATTATATAATTATGCCGTTTGGCCTGAACAATGCTGGCGCCACATATCAACGCGCCATGACATCCATATTTCACGATTTGTTACACCAGACGGTAGAAGTATATGTCGACGACATCGTGGTTAAAACACAAGAGGCCGAAGACCATACCTCTCACCTAAAGATAGCTTTTGAGAGATGCAGGAAATTCAAGCTCAAAATGAACCCTCTCAAGTGCGCCTTTGGGGTAACATCGGGGAAATTCCTAGGCTTCGTGGTGACTAATGAGGGAATCCGAGTGGATCCAAGCAAAGTTGAAGCGATCACAACAATGACGCCACCATCAAACACTAAAGAGCTGCAAGCTTTCATAGGACGGATATCGTACATAAGGCGCTTCATGCCCGGTCTGGCATAGCAGATGACGGCATTCCTTCCCCTACTAAAGAAAGACACACCCTTTGTGTGGGGAGAAATTCAGTGTGCCGCGTTTGAGAAACTAAAACAATGCCTCGTCAGCCATAAAGTCCTAAAGCCCCCAATACAAGGAGTTCCCCTCTACCTTTACACAACATTCACCAGTTCGGCGATAGGCGCGGTCCTAGCACAAGATATGGGGGAGAATGAGATATCACCCATCAACTATGTTAGCCGGGTCCTGCGAGATACGGAATTGAGATACCCGCGCGTGGAACATGCATGTCTAGTCTTCATATACGCGACGCAGAAGTTACGACCTTATCTTCTGACGCACGAAATGATCGTGGTGGCAGCAACAAACCTCATAGCCTACTTGGCCTCGAAGCCCGTACTGACAGGGAGAACCGCCCGGTGGTTGCTGCAACTGTCGGAGTTCGAGCTTAAATATCAACGCCCAAACGCGGTGCGAGGACAAGCGACATCCGATCTCGTAGCTATGTTTCCAGGAGAAGGAGATGATGAGGTACACGAGTACATTCCTGGGGAAGTGGCAGCCGTAGACATCGACAAGCCCTGGACCATGTTCTTTGATGGGTCATCATATGGTACTGTTGGAGGAGCTGGAGTAGTATTCGAAGCGCCAAGAGGAGAGCTGCTCTCGTATTCGTTTAAACTGGACTTCCCATGTAGTAACAATGTCGCGGAATACGAAGCACTGATCTTGGGACTCTGAATGGCAAAGGAACTCAACCTGGGGAGCGTAGAAGTTAAAGGAGACTCGAGGCTCGTAACAAACCAAGTGAACGTCAATTTTCATGTTAAGAACCGCACTTAGCGCCCTATCGGGCGGAGGCCCAAAGATTGATGAGCCAAACATGGTCAACTCTGGATCATACAGGCAGGGGCGGCAACAAGCACACAGACGCCCTGGCAACCCTAGCAAGCAAAGTACAATTGAACGGCGAGGAAGAGGGCATTTTCACAATAAAAAGAAAAGAGCTACCCAGTACTTGGAAAGAGGACCTATCTTTCGAGGAAGCAGATGATTGGATACGGGTATATATCGAAGACCTGACCCGGATGGACGAAGAACGAGTGATACCCACTCAAGCTTTGAAGTAATTTGTAATTATCCAGGGAGCCTTGTATTACAGGGCATCCGGGGGATCCCTCGTGAGGTGTGTGAATAAGAGAGAGGCTGAAAAGTTACTCCAAGAACTGCACATGGAAACATGCGGACAAACTGGCGTTGTTCACCTTTACAGGAAACTTCAAAGAATGGGTGTATACTGGCCGAGTATGTCAGCTCAAGCGGCAGCACTCCAAGACAACTGCGCCGATTTTCAAGCCCCACCTCAGCCAGCAGAAGTCTGCACCGTTGAGTAAACATATTGGAGGCAACCCTACATCGATTTCATCCGACACAGGAGATTACCGAGTGACAGGCAAGCGGCCCTGAAAATCCAACGGAAAGCAACGCGTTTCTTCATACATGAAGGTGTACTTTATCGCAGGAGCTACGGTAACTCCGCGCTGCGATGTCTATCAGAACATGAAGCGGTAGAGGTAATGACCCGGTCCCACGACGCTGAGCATTAGGGGATGCGGAAACTGTTCTTACCACTTTATGAAGGGGGTTTCTACTGGCCGACTATGGAGGGCGATACTGCGGGACATGTCCGAAAATGCTTACACTGACAGACGCATGGAAACCTTATCCAAGAGCCTCACACTCTACTACGCAGCATAGTGATGCCTTGGCCGTTCCATAGCTGGGGACTCGATCTCATAGGTCCAATCAACCCGATGTCCTCAAAATGCCATAAGTACATAATAACGGCTACGGAGTAAGTGTCCAAATGGTTCAAAGCAATACCCCTCAAATATTACGCTGGTGCTACAATAGCCGCAGATTGGATCTTGTTAAACTGAAATTGACAGTGGCTGAAGCAAACTTGAGGAGCAATGTAAACTTAGTGGTAAATGTCAAATTATTCCAATTGGTAAGGGTTCTTCATTATCAAATTAGAGACTGGTGAGGATATGAAGTACATCTATGAAGGTTTCTGGGAGGTTGAATCTCAGGTTCTAAGACTCAGATATTGGGAACGTGATTTTAAACCCGAACTTCAAAAAACTTCTTCTTCTTTTGTTTGGGTTGTGTTTCCAGGGCTAAGTATTGAATACTGGAAGGAAAATATACTTATGTCAATGAGTAGTGCAATTGGAAGACCAATTCGTGTTGATACAACTTTGAAGAAAGAAATTGGGTATTATGCTAGTATCTTGGTTGAAATTGACTTATCCAAAGCAATTCCCAATAAGGTTTGGATTGAGTCTAAATATGGTAAGTTTGAACAGGCGGTTAGAGTGTCTAATATACCTAAATTCTGTAATCATTGCAAAATTAATGGGCATTATGTTGCAAAATGTAGAATTAAGAGAAGAGAACAATCACAAAAGGAAAACTCACAGAATGTTAATCATCGACAATTGAGATATACTCCAAAGAAAGTTCCACCTCAAACTACTGTGGATTTTGATATTTTCCTCCTCAGTAGGCCAGTAACACTCAACTAGAAGAACAAGTTTTATAGGAAGAAGAAAGTAGCAATGTACTAATTCCATCTAGTGGTCATATTGAATCCAATGATGAAACTACTATTGGATTTACTGGTATTTTAGATTCTAATCAGGAATTTCCATGTTTATCTGTTGAGAAACTTTTAGATGTTAGCAGTAGTATCCCTTCTATACAAACTGTTACTCCAATAACAGTACAAGAATCAGTTGAGGTGATTATTGCTCAGGTTTTATCAAATATTAATTCTAATTTGGAGAAAGGTGGGGAATGGAAAGATGTTTCTGGCAAAGATTCTAAGGCTAGGAAGCTTAATGTTCAAACTGATAGTGCAATTGGTGGTAAGAACCTTGTTTCTCCAAGCAAATTTAATGCTCTGATAGAAGTAGTTGGTAAACAAGAACAAGTTTTATCTAAAGTTATTAGTAGACCTACCAAAGGAAAAACACTTAAAGCTGCTCCAAATGTTGTAACTAGAAATCAAGCAAACAATTCAGTTGGTAATAACACTGGTGTGGGGAGCTCAAATGCTTCTCAAACTACTCCTTCTCTATGAGAGTTCTTTATTGGAATGTCAGAGGTTTGACAAGAATTCAAGCCGAAGACAAACTTAGAAGTTTAGTAAATCAATTTGGTCCTTCTCTTTTGTGGATTACAGAACCTAAAGTAAGGGCTTCTAATAGTATCATAAAACAGCTGAAACTATCTGGTATGAACCAGATGATTATACATAATTCTAGTGATTCTGTAAAGGGTAATATATGGCTTTTTTTGGCATTCTTCTTTAATTGCTCCTTCAGTGGTATCTTCTACAAGACAGGCAATCACAGTTAAGGTAGGGATGTTTTAGTCACAGGAATTCATGTTGCTTGCCTTACAATTGATAGAAGATGTTTGTGGGAAGAGCTGATGATTATAAATGAAATGAAATTACCTTGGCTGGTGATAGGGGACTTCAATGTGGTGGTAACTTGTGAAGAAAGGAAAGGTGGTAGGCAACCTCTAAAGGTTTCATTGCAGGACTTCAGGGATTGTGTAGAATCTTATAACTTAATTCAAGCTCCTAGAACTGGAATTCAATTTTCATGGTGTAATAACGGGGTGGGAAAGAAGAGAATTTTATGTGACTTGGACAGAGCATTCTACAATCTACAATGGTTGGAAAAATATGATAGCGGGTGCTATAAAGTAGGAGTTAGAGGTACCTCTGACCATGATGCATTATTGCGTGGTGTTACTGAGAGTGTTAAACCAAATAATATTCCATTCAGATATCAACCTGTTTGGACTACTCATCCTGGATTTTTGAAACTCATTCAAGAGTCATGGGAAGGTATTTGTGATGGGAACCCTGCATTCTTTTTTATTAGTAAACTGAAAATATTGAAGTGTATTCTAAAGAAATGGAATTGGGAGGTATTTGGTGACTTAAGAGTTAAAGTTAAAACTACAGAGGAGGCAGTGCTTGCTATTTCTTCGGAATCAAATGTTAACCCTAAGAACATTGAACTTTTAAACAAATTAGTCACTTCAAGAGGGGTGCATGAATTGCCTTCTCAACAATACAATGAATTAATGAGAATTAAATAAATAGTAAAACGGGTGAAGGAGGGTGTGGCTAATACTGCTTTCTTTCATGCAAATTTGAGACTTCGGAAAGTACAAAATAACATCACTGAATTAGAAACTGCAGATGGTAATCTGGTAACAACTCAAGATCAAATTGCAGATACTTTGGTGAAACATTATCACAAAAAGTTTGAGGAGAAAAGTGTTAACTTTGTTGATGAGATTTTTGAGGCTATACCAAAAATATTAAATGATGAAGATAATATATTTTTGGATGCTCTTCCTAGTCAAGAGGAAATTAAAGGTGCAGTTTTTGTAATGGATCCAAACAGTGCCCCAGTCCCAGATGGATTTCCAGGAAGCTTTTATAGATTGCACGGGATGTGGTGGGGACTGAGTTAGTGGAAGCAATTCAGTATTGTTGGAGAAATAGATTCATCCCCAAAGGTTTTAATTCCAACTTCTTATTCCTTCTGCCAAAGATTCAAGGAGCCAAGAAAGCTGAACACTTCAGATCTATTGGTCTAGCAAATTTCAACTTCAAAATCATCACTAGAATTATAACTACAAGAATTAGCTCTGTGATTAGTAGAATGATATCAGTGCAACAGGGTGTCTTTATTAAAGGAAGAAACATACATGAGAAAATTGTATTAGCATCTGAGCTAGTGAATGAGTTAGATGTAAAGAGGAGGGGTGGAAATGTGGGACTCAAAATTGACATTACTCAAGCTTATGATTCATTGAGTTGGAAGTTTTTATTTGAGGTGCTTAGAAGATTTGGATTCTCTGAAATGGGTATTCAATGGTTTTTTTTTTTTTTTGAGTCAACAAGAATTTATGTTCTTATTAATGGAGGACCATGTGGTTTCTTTGAAGTAGGGAGGGGACTGAGACAAGGTGACCCTTTGTCACCAATCATGTTTGTGCTAGCTGAAGAGGTACTGAGTAGAAATATTTCAAAGCTAGTACATATGGGTAAAATTCAGGCAATAGTGAATAGAGGTGGATGCCAACCTACTCATTTGATGTTTGCGGATGACATTTTCATTTTTTATAATGGGCACAAAAAAACTTTGGAGAGTTTGATGGATTTGTTATGGAAATATCAAGTATCTTCTGGTCAAGAAGTAAATAAAGCAAAAAGCAAATGCTTTGTGGGGGGTGTGCCATATGCAAGACAAAATAGCATTGCAGAACTGTTGCAGATAGAATTTTCTTCATTCCCAGATAAGTACTTAGGAGTCATTCTAAAACCAGGAAGAGTTAAAGCCAATCAAGTTTGGGGGATAGTTAAAATGATGCAGAAAATGTTAGCTAGATGGATGGGGAAATTATTAGCTTTTTCTGCCAGATTAACTTTAGTGAAGTTTGTATTGTGCAACAAGCCAATTTACAATATGTCAGTCTATAAATGGCCCAAGAATGTGATCCAAGTGTGTGAAATAATTATCAGGAATTTTTTATGGTCTGGAGACCCATCTGTGAATAAGCTAGTTACTGTGAAGTGGGATGAATTAAATGCCCCAATTGAAGAAGGTGGATTAGGCTTAAGAAGGCTTGAGGTTATCAATAAAGCACTATTAATGAAGCTACTCTGGAATATAGAGAATGAAGATGTGGAATGGACTCTGTTTATGAGAGCCAAATATAAAGACAAGAGTGGACAATGGATAAATTATCATAAACAATCCTCAATTTGGCCAAGACTTAAATGGGTGATTTCTGAGGTACAAGAAGGTAGTAGGTGGATTGTTGGAGATGGGACAAGTATCTCAGTATGGAGAGACAAATGGGTGAAAGATTATGCTTTGATTGACAGGCATACCGGAGATGACTATATTTTACAAAATAGTGGAATGAAAGTAAATGACTTAATACAGAATGGTGAGTGGTGCGTCCCTGCAGAAATGTTGCATTATTTTGATGTTGCAGAGCTGCCAGTTTTGGTGGGTGGAAAGGATAGAAGAATATGGGCCAAGGATAGAGTTGGACTTTTCTTTGTGTCAAATGCTGCTCAAATGATCAGGAAAAAGTATGATGTGGCTTCTTTGGATCATCAGGTATGGCAACCTTGTATTCACCCTTACACATCTATAAATTTATGGAAAATACTAAGGGGTGCCTGTGCAACTGAAGAAGCAGTTAGAAAAAAAAGGATTCTCCACAGTTTCTAAATGTTATTTGTGTGGCAAGGATCAAGATACAATGGATCATATTTTATGGCATTGTGAATTCAGTGAAAATGTGTGGCACTGGCTGAGTGGTATTTTTCATTGTCCCAGTCCCATAAGTTTTGATGAGATATTGAATTTTGCCAAAGGGAAAAGTCCTGCAATCAAGGAGGTATGGTTTATCTGTGCTTTCAATGTCATGGTAGAATTGTGGTTTACAAGAAACTCAGTGATCTATGACGCTGCAACTCCATCTGTGGAAAGGCTTAAAATGAGGATTACAAGGTATGCAAAGGAAGGCAGCATCAGAATGAAAGTTAAAATGTGGGGTACAATGTACGATTTGCATATACTGTTATTCTTTGGTGCCTCAGGAATTCAAGTCCATGATACTAAAGTGAAACAAATATATTCTTTAAATACCCTGCCCAGAATCAAACTCTAATCTGTTGTGATGGAGCCTCTAAAGGAAACTTAGGGCTAACAGGGATTGGATTTATTGCCAGAAACCAATATGGTGATTATATGGGAGCAGCTTCGGGTGGACTGGGGATTGCATCAAATTACTTGGCAGAAGTCATGGCATTGATTGTTGCTGGTGAGTGGGCTATTACAAAAGAATTGGTAGATGTATGTTTTAATTTGGATTCAAAAGCTGTGATAATGGCCTTCATGAACAACAAGATTCCTTGGAAAGTATTGAACAAATGGATCAATATTAAGATGTGGATTCCTGCAAATCTCATTTAGACACTCATATAGAGAGATTAATATCTCAGCTGACAAAATGGACAAGAGACGGGTATTACTCAATAGAGGAGAAGTACAATATCATGAAGAGAAACCTCAATTTCTAGGAAAACTTGAAAATGACGATGATTTGTACTTCAAATATTAATAAGTCTGTCTTTCTTTCCCTTGTTCCTTAGTTTGCCTTGGTATGTCTTGGAAGTTTTTTGTAACTTGTATTTAGGCTTATGTTTCTGGGCTCAGTTCACTTTTGTTTTGCCTTGGTCAGGATTTTTTTGTATATGTAAATTGAAATCTATTTAGTAATAAATTTCATGATTAAGCAAAAATAAATAAATATACCTTCATTTAGATATGGGTTGAGTTGGCTCGACAATAGTTAACCGAAGTTATCCATATCACTACACCAAAAATGGAGTTTTGCAACTGGCTCCCACTGTTGCGAA
Source organism: Papaver armeniacum (assembly GCA_023531295.1). NCBI lineage: Eukaryota > Viridiplantae > Streptophyta > Magnoliopsida > Ranunculales > Papaveraceae > Papaver > Papaver armeniacum. The sequence continues at coordinate 751,084 of JAJJWW010001028.1, forward strand.
TCGGGGTCGCAACTGCACCCAACTGTTGCGACAGGGGGCGATACGAATTTTCGCAACGGAAATGTAGTTGTTGTGAATTTCGGGTCGCAACAGTTCTCAGCTGTTGCGACTCAAAAATTTAGCAACAACTACTTAGAAGTTGCGAATTTTTTACTATTAGTTGCTAAAATGTTGACTAAGTCAATGAATATTGACCAAAAATTTTGCAGTAAAATTTTATCAAAACAAAGAAGAAGAAGGTCGGTCTTCATTGACCTAGTCAGAATCTCTTCACCCCATTTCTATTTGATCCTGCAACTACCCCAAAACCCTATAACTATTCAATCAATCAATCAGTCAAATTATTCTCCATTAATATTGATGTGTTCAACGATACATATTTAAACATCAAAAGCATTTTACAAAAGAAAGGGAAAGAAACAACTATGTTTATTATTTGTGACTACATTTCTTCCAGATTTAATTAGTTTAGTTTCAGAAGTAAGAGAAGACACATATACAAAGAATATAAGAAACTCGTACTTGTGTATCAGCTGTTTCCTTATCTCGCTTCCTTGTTATTTTTCAGCTTCCTCGTGTTGCTTCTTGATTTGCTTCTTCAATGAAGCTTCTTTCTCATGGTGGTTTGCTTCATTAGACAGGAAAAAGAAATTACACCAATTGCATCTAGTTCATCGAAAAGCACAATGAAAATTTGACTTGAATAATGGGAAAGAACACAAAAATAAGAAAGAGATATGGAAATAATCAAATGAATCTAATTCTGTTACTCATAGAGTTGTTCAATTGTTTATATTCTCATAGAAGTATACATGACACAATTGAAGCAAAATCGGATTTGATTCAAGAAAATCAATTCATCAACATTTAGCCATGGTTTGCAAAGATTGCATTCCTTAATATATAAATGTATTTGTTCATGAGTATGAAATCATACTTAACCGATTTTAGAACTTAAACCAACTCAGTTTGAAAACGGGTACGCAAACTTAAGTTTCAGACGTTAGTCTTTTCCGACAGTTTGCAAACGGGTACGCATACGGTCGTTCCGAACCTAACTTAGGTAGAACTGTTCGCATACTGGTATGCATACTTGGTTCCCGGACATTGATAGTTAAAACCGGTATGCAAACTGGGTTTCCGGACCTGAATCATACTACAACAATTTGCATACTGGTATGTATACTACTCCCTCCGTCCCCAGTATATAGGCGGAAAAGAGGATTTCTCTTAGAATAAGAAGTTTTATTGATTTTATACATATCCCTTCTCTTTCCTGTTTTACCCTTTGTACAATTTCCAATAGTAGAGACATTAACTTAATTGTGGTGATTCCTAGAGATGATAAATAAGGGTAATATATGGAAAAACCCATCTTGAAAATAGATCTCCGCCTATCTATTGGGACATCCAAAATTCAAATCTCCGCCTATATATTGGGGACGGAGGGAGTATGTTATATCCAGACAATGGTTAATTGTTCTAAACTCCCATTTCAATCATTGAAACATTCTTAGAAGACGGGAATATCTGTCTCACACAAACTATTAGCTTCAAAGCAATTTTCAAGTGATCAAATGATCAATATGAAACATTCCGAGTCTACACCAAATGACTGTCTCACACAAATCATATAAGATGTTACAAGGCGATTTTCACATGATCATCTTTTGACTTTCGTCAAGAATATAAGATGACTTGGTTAAAACAAAAGCTTACCAACACATATTTCGAGAAATATGTAAGTGAGTTAAACTCAGCTCAAAATATCAAATGTGTATAATCGAAGTCTATCTAGCTATACGATTTTTCTCTCAAATAGGAGATAGAGTAGACAGACTTTTGAGTGATAGATGAGTTCAAGTCTCCACATACCTTTTGTAGATAAAGTTCCACAAGCTCCCTTTAGTAGTTCTTCATCTTCAATCGATGAACGCCGTGAAGTCTAAAGCTCAACTAAACATTCTATCTTAATCCGAGACATAGCTATAAGTAGACTAGAAATCAAGACTTATAGTTTTGATCACCTAAACTTGACAAACAAGCTTGAGATAGCAACGCTTGCGAGTTTGACCGAGCAGTGCTCTAATAGGAGCTTCTAAAAGGTTTGATATGGTTGATTCAAAGCCTTGTAAGACTCCAGTTGCTTCAGGTAAGAGGGCTTTTTTATATGACAGAATTTTTTTTTGAGGATCCTTTTTTATATAAAAGTATACTACGAGCTTTGCAGCATCTTACTCTTACAAGGTCAGACGTCAGTTCTATTGTTAATTATGTAGCTTAATTTATACATCAACCAACAAATTTTCATTTGTATCTTGCTAAAAAAATATTGAGGTATGTAAAAGGTTCTTTGGGGTCAGGAATTACTCTAATTAAATGACATAAATTGTACTCATATTACAACTTATAGTGAAAATGACAGGGCTGGTTGTTTTGATTCAAGAAAATCTGCTGCTAAAATATTGTGTATATTTGGAGATAATTTGGCCGCATGGTCATCTACGAAAGAACCAACAATGACTCAGCCCTCTACTGAAGAAGAATATAAGGTATTAGTTGTTGGTTCTTCTGGAATCAGATGGGTGTCATACATTTTGCATGAAAATTTGTTCCACTTCCGACTCATGTGTCTTGTATTAAGATAATATTAGTGGAAGTTTAGTTGCTAATCCAGTTTATCATGCTAGAGAAAAACATATCCAAGTTGTTTATTACACTGTCATTAGTTTGGTTATGACCGGACTTTTGACTATCAGGTATGTCCATACTTTAGAGCAAGTGGCTGATATTTTTACAAAGGGATTGGCTAAGAAGTTGTTCCTCAAATTAAGAGCCAAACTTTTACTATCAGAGTGCTTAGTTTGAGGGGGACTGTAAGAACAAATCATAGTCATCGACTCATACAGTTGATCCTGACCAATATCATAATGACATATGTACTTATTGATAGCTCACTCAATCGCCTTCATCTGTCATTTTCATAACGACCTTTTTCTTTTCTTTTCCGGTTTTACTCTTTTGATGATACTGTTATATAAATTTTCATCTCTCCTTTTTGTAATCTCTAACAGTGAATAACACAACTTCACGTTCTCACTGTATGAAAAATACATTGAGGGGAAGCTAATACACATAAAAGGAAATGTTCTCACTGTATGAAAAATACATTGAGGGGAAGCTAATACACATAAAAGGAAATGATCATGCTCCCACTCTTGCAAAACGAACTAACAGGTTCAGCTACCAAACTAATTTTCATAATGAAATGTCGTTACTTGCAAATTGGATTAACTCATCAAATTTAAAAAGAAAAGGCAGGATGCGATTTTTTTTTTTTTTGTATATACCAGATTTAAAAAACCAATATTATTTTGACTGATCGATAAACTCTATTTTTTTTTCCGGTCCTTAGCTAATCGGGGCTAAAACTCCAGAAATGGAAAAAAAAATAACCAAAATAGGAATAAGACTTTATATTATTATAACCTGTTTGGATACTAGAAGTAGAAGTGCTTTCTCCAGAATTAGAAATCAGAAGCAAAATGTTTTTGCTTCTCAAAACGTTGATTTTTTTTTTTTAATTTTTTTTTTTTGTTTTTAGAAGTTATTCTGAAATTGTGCACCCAAACTAATTTCTGACTTTTCTGCTTCCAGAAGTCAGAAAACAACTTCTAAAGTGACATCCAACCAATTTTTTTTTTTCTTTTGATGGAAAGGTGAAATACCATTAACTAAATAATACAGTACAATAAGTTTAATTTCGTTTTTTTCAAATACATTGGCAAGTATACTTGATTTTCGATTTCTTTGTTGTAAATGAGCCGACATATGTTGGAGATTCATTATCCGTGCTTCTATGTAATTCGCAACTGAGTTGTGTTTTCTGCTTATGTACTTAACCTGAGCTTGTGACAACTTTCTTAGAAAATATCCATAAAATGTCCGAGAGAATATCCTTCCAGATTAATAAGTTACTGATAGGTGTCTAAAACACCTAATTTACTATCTAGTAGTTACGCTTTCTTTGCTATTTTTCTAGTAAATTATGTATTTTACGCATGTTTTTGAGTTATTAGGTACTCTGGAGTCGCACGGACGAAAAGATGGAGAAATCACCCAATTGGAGTAAAAAGGGCAAAATTATCATTTCATGGGCGAACACTATCTGGAGCCCAGTCAAGCTTAAGGGGCAACTCTATTTGGAGGAGTACTAAACACAGTGGAGCCAAGGTTAAGGGGTTGTCATTCAGGGTATCCCTTATCACTTATCAGAGGGTGCATATATCCACAGTTATTCCTACACAAGACCTGAAATTCAAAGTCTATCCTATCATTGGTTTCATCTGAGATGAATTTGGGAGAGAGGTAAGAAAATGGCTGCTGTTATTGTTGAGAGAGATAGAGAAGCAGAATCAGTGAAGAGATGACGAACCATGGATCGACGATGGTTGTTCTCAGAAGATGAATGAAGGCTCTGTTGCTGAGAAGACCCGAATAAGAAAGAAGATTGAGATTGATGGTGTTTGTAGCTGTTGATTGAAGCTTCGATGGAGGATACCAAGAAATGGAAATTCAGAGTAAAGACAATGGAATTGAGATGGGTTTTGGTCGATTACAAAGAAATTAGGTTTGTGGTGATCTCTGTTGAAAAGGAGCTCAGGTTAGGGTTTCTGGTGAAATCAGAGTTGGAGTAAATTAAAGGGTTAAATCTGTGTTGCCATGGAATGGTTTCTGGAGAAATCAGAGTTGGAGTAAATTAAAGGGTTAAATCTGTGTTGCCATGGAATTCAAGAAGAAGGATAAGAAGATGCTGTGTAGTTGCAAGTTGTTGTGCTGGCTGAGATGAGAGCTACATAATAAGCTTAGATAAGTGTTGGTTCTGGTGGAGATGTTTCATTGCAGGTGGTTGGATGGATGCTATTTCCTAATGGGTTCTGTTGGTTGTTGGTTGTCTAGATGAATGCTTAGGTTACAGGTGCAATGGCTGGATGTTTGGAACTGGTGATAACAATGAAGTGTCAAGGTGTTGTTTGGTGGTGGTTATGAACTGGTGTTGGCTGTGACCTGAGATGGAGGGAATGAACCTGGTTGTTTGAATTGGCTAGGTATATGCTGCTGGGGTTGAGATTAAGGGTTTGAAAGAATTAGATTCAGAGACAAGGAAGTTCCAAGGGGTCTGTGTGAGCATCTGGAGATGGAAATGAATGATTAACTAGATGTATGTTGACCTACAGGTTATGGAATGAATGCATTACAGGTTATGGGTATTGCAGTCAAAGAGATGGAGTTATTGATGCTGGTGTTGTTGGGTTGCAGCCAGATTTGATTTTGGCTTTGGTTGATTGCATCTGGTGGTGATATAATGAATGCAGGGAAGTTAGTGGTGATGTTGTTCTTTTGCTGGAGTTGATAAAATGGTACTGCAGTGGGAGGATCTGAGTTGCAGTTGCAGCTCAGATGGAGATTCTGATAAATGAAAGAGTTTTGAACTGCAGGTTGAATTGATGTTGCAATTGTTTGATATGAACTGAAACTGCAGATGAGCAGTTTTATGTGCAATACTCAGGTTGCATAGCTGAAATGCAAGTGCTGAGGTATTGGTAGAGTCTGTGAAACAATAGGATAGCAGAGCTGATACTTAGACCATAGAATGCAAATATGGCATTGTTGCTGCTCAAGGTTATGATGTGTGTTGTTATTGAATGAGGAGTCTGAGGTTGCAGAGCTGTGAGATAGAGGAGGCAGTGGTGGATTGGAGCTGCAACTCAGATGGTTTTGCAGGTGAATAGAATGGTGCTTGTGGATGAGTTATGAGCTCAGTCTTACACTGAGTTTGTGTAGCATGCAGGTTACGATGCAAAGAATAGGGCCTGGGGGATAGTGCAGATGGAGTATTGGATGGTTCTGGTGGCCTGAGCTTGTATTGATGGTGATATTTGGTTGTAGTTGAGCTGAAACTGCAGGTGGGGATTTTGATGAACTGAGAAATGTGGTGGAGGAAGTTGTACTTGAATTGCAGCAGGTGCTGGTGCTACAGTGATGAAGTTGTGTAGCAGGGCATTGCAGGATGTAGGTGTCATGTAGTTCTCACCAGATGGGGGAATGTTGTCGAGTTTCAGGTGCAGGTCATTGACAGATTTTTGGAGCTGTAATTCAGTTGGTGGTTCTGGTGGAGTTGCAGAGATGGCACGGGATGAATGAATGCAGAAATGAGGACTTGGAGCTTTGCAGGCAAGAGAAATAGTGCAGCTGTAGGTATAACTCAAGTGCAGGCATGAATTTAAATTGGTAGCCCAGGGCCATCATGGCTGGAGTTTAAATGGTGAAGCACAATGATAGTGCAGCAGAAGCTTAGGCCTGCAATGGCTCTTGCCAAGCCCAGTCAGGCTAGTTAAAACCTGATTCACATGACTCGGTCTGACTCTGAGTTGACTTGGCCGACTAGACCTTGACCGAGTTGACCCGATTTGACTCGTTGACTGGTGACCGGGTGGACTTTGCCGGTCACCTGAGATACTTTCCGGTGCCGGATTCCGGCCAAATTCCGACCACAATACCAGTTTTCCGGCGACCGTTTTTGGGCAAAGTTTTTACATGGTTTTTTCTCACACATGGGCTTGGTGGACTTCTATCTTTTGGACCTTTGAAGATTAGACCTAATTTTGGAAACAAGAGAGCTATTTAAAGGAAAGACTTCTACAACTTTTATCACACATTTTTCTTGGAACTTTGGAGAGCCGGTTTTGTTTACGCTTCTAGGGTTTGCTTTTGTTCATCTTCTTCTTTTCAATTAATATTATTATGATGAACTCCATAGCTATGAGTAGCTAAACAAATATTATTGGTTATGGGATAAAGTTGATTTCTCAATATGTTATATGATTCAATGAATTAGTTTTGTCTCAATATTTTATTGTTTGTGATTCACAATTAATAGTGTTATATGATTTGATAGTTTGTTTGGTTGAGTTCGGAATCAATCCGATTTACATTCATCTCTAGAGCTATATTAGGGTTTTCAATACGAAATAGTTGTTTATCCCTGATTCTAAGTAGCATAATTGTGGGTAGTGCTTGTAGTGATATATCCTACTAGTCACAAGTGAATCATAACTTTTGTTAAAACGATTAGTGCTTTTACACATTCGTTTGCATTGATTAGTCTTATTCCATAGAACTTATTGCTTTTAGGGAGTTAAATCTAATTGTGCTTTTACACTTTAGGTTGCTTTCTAGGAAGAATTCACATATGCATCTTTTAATGTGGTTGTGATGAAAACAGGGAATTAGCGGAATATACTTGCGATCAAGGTATCCTAGGACTATTAGTAAATGAGAGATTAAAATACCAATTCTAATCATTGATGAAAATACATGTTTGTGAATGATACTATCCCGTGACCAATATCTTCTCCTTATTGATTATTCGAATTACTTACTTTGCTTTCAATTACTTTTATTTCTTAGATAAAACAAAAATCCCCCCTTGGTTACCTTAGAAACTGAAAATTGCATAACAACAATTGCCTCTCTGTGGAAACGAACTCTTCCTTACCTTGTACTTCATTTAAATTTAGTGAGTAAGAAAGTGAAATTATTTTTGACGCTTACGACAGTGATCAGTTACTAAAATCTCCCCCTTTTAATGCCAGCAAGGAATCCAAATTCGTTACCCATTTTTCGTTCAACACCCAATTTCAATGTCCGCACATTTAATTTCAGCCGTTAAGACATATCAATTTATCCGTTAGATCTGTCAGTTTATTTTAACTGCACCAGAACCGAATCGATATCAGCTCCCCCAAAATTCCTCTATATTCTCTCCGAGATCAAACAAAGAGAGACAAATTGAAATCTACGATTTTTTTAGGGTTTATTTGAGAAATTAATCGATTGAAAAATCCAAAGGATAAAAATAGAAAGAAAGAGGGAATTGAAATGAAGAGAGAGAGAGGTTTGGAGTTGGAATCCTAAATCCCCGAACTCTGTAAGTAATACAGATAGAAATCAATATCAAGTGCAAATGTGCAATAAGACATGCTGCTGATGCTGCACTCTCAGATTTTTGCTTCTCTGGATTATACACCCCTACTTTTAAGTATAACCCTTTCTTTTTTGTCTTTAAAATTCCATTAATCCAAGAGAAAAAATAACTCAAATTTTGTAAAATTTGTGATGTTTTTATTCTTCTCTTATTCTTTTGTACCATCAAGAAATTGGAAAACTGCTAATCCAAAACCAAACCTAGGGTTGTTGAATCATTTGTTGTCGGTATTATTGACTATTGAGTATACTCCAAAGGTACATGGAAGCTTAATTTATCAAAATTCTTAAATTCGTACTTTACAACTTAATAGAGAACAAGAGATTGCTACATAGGTAAAGGAATCAGTACTGACTACGGAGCAGGGCAACAAAATATCTTATAATTCGAAAGCGCAAAATAAATATAAGAAAAAACAGTTGTTAGACGACGTGCATCGCACGTGCACTTAACTTGTGCATTTTAATAGGGGAATTGGAAAGCTCTTGCATGTTTAACCGGTTTCCAGTCACATTTTCAAAGTGAGTCTAGCGAAGTTGGACGAGAAAACAGTATGCCGACGTTTGTTACCGTTTTGCTTATATTGTTGGCTTGCTGTCCTATCTGTCATCTTTTGTGTTAGTATCCTGGCCTAAAGTAGGGGAATTGGAAAGCCCTTGCATGTTTAACTGGTTGCCAGTCACATTTTCAAAGTGAGTCTAGCGAAGTTTGACGAGAAAACAATATGTCGACGTTTGTTACCGTTTTGCTTATATTGTTGGCTTGTTGTCCTATCTGTCATCTTATGTGCACACTCCTCTAAGGAGTGTGTATTTGACATGATTTTCTGATTGGTTGATTAGTTAATTGTTGGTTCCATTACCCTCCATGTTTAGAATCATGACCCTCGTTACATAACTCCCTAAATTAAATCAACGATGGAGATTAAAATATCACGTGCACATTCATTAGGGAGTGTGCACAAAATCGGAATCTTGATTGAGCAAGCTTGAACTAGTCAACTGGTCCAGCTTCGTACTTCAGTATCTAACCCAAAATCATGTCTGAAAATGGGAATGGGCAACCACTTCGCAGGATAGACCGACTGCTGTCCACTTTCGGTTTGAAATGCCCTAGAAATTTCCGACGATCACGGTCAGCAATAACAACAACAACAAAAAAAAAAAAAGGTCAAAATATCCAATTGTTTTGACCTTCGTTTGACCATTAATCCTAAATTGTTTTGACCTTCGTTTGACCACTGATCCTGATGAGTAATATATCTCCTACCGTAGCTAATTAGCTTCTTACCGTTAGATTCTGAACACGTGTAAGACAAATTGCCCAAACTGATTAATAGCCGTTAATGTTTATGACTAAGATTCAACTGAGAAGAAGTAGAAAAATAAAGAAGAAGAAGAAGAAAAGACAAGCAGAAGCTACATCTCTTTCTTTAGATTGCAGAATCTCCTCTTCAGCATGGTATTCTTTTCCATCTCTTTCATTAGTGAACTCAATCCATATCACTGTATTTCCATTGATCATCTCCCCTTCTTCCTCTAGCAATTTTGGCATATTTTCAGTTAACTTTTAAGTAAGTAAAGTTTCTTCCTATATACTCTTCAATTCAATTGATCTCACAATGAATCTGACAATCTGGGTTTGTTCATACTGCTCTTATCTTTAAAACCCTTATATATTTTTCACTTTTCATTTTCACACCTTAATAAAAATCTACCAGGTGTCCACCCTCCGACTGTTCTTCTTATAGATACCCACTTTTTAAAATTTTCTGTAATTCAATTTCTAAATTCAACACATGGGTTTTATTTCTCTTCTCTTCTTCTTCTTCAGAACCCAGATTGTAATTTTCACTAATTTCAGCTAATTTTTTTTTTTTTACCATTGTTTCTTTTAAAATTTCTCATGACTGTTGGCACAACTTACAAGGCACCAAAAGATTGATACTTTCAGTTATGTATTTATCAGAGAAATCTAACCAGATTGATTTTTATAATAATAAAGAAGTTGAAGAAGAGAGAGAAATGATAATGGAAGTTGTTAACAATGGTGGATTACATCCTCATCACCGCCACCACCAACAACAACCACAACAGCAAATGGTTTTAGCTGATAGTAGTGGTTCTGATCATGAAATGAGACCTCCAAAGAAAAGAGCAGAAACATGGGTTTCTGAAGAAACAAGATTATTAATAAATTTGAGAAGAGAAATGGATGGTTTATTTAATACATCAAAATCAAATAAACATTTATGGGAACAAATCTCTACCAAGATGAGAGAAAAAGGGTTCGATAGATCACCAAGTATGTGTACTGACAAATGGAGAAATTTATTAAAAGAGTTTAAGAAAATGAAGCATCACCAAGATCGTGGTGGTGTATCGCCGAAGTTAGCTTATTATAAAGAACTCGACGAGTTGATTAAGGAGAGGAATAAGAATGTGACGTATAGTAAGAACACTACCCCATTGTCAACTAAGGTGGATGCTTATATTCAGTTCTCTGATAAAGGTTATTAACTTTTCCTTTTTCTTATTAGCGATTCTATAGTATATATATGGTTATTGATCTTGTAGTATGTTTGCATGAACTCTAGTACTTTGCATATCTCTTTTGATGGTAATTTTTGAAGTCCTATGTGTGAGATACAATGTTATGGAGTTGACTATGCGTTATCTGGATTCAGGGTTTTATTAGGCATCCTGATAAGACTAGCATTCTAGCAAAGTACTTGTAATTTGGTAATGGTGGTGCCCATGTGAAATTTTGGGTTATTACAAGTTTTTTATGGAATGTTAGAACATGAAAATGCTTAACTATATCCTCGATGCCGGCTGATTAATGATTTCATAACAACATGGGTGTACAGTTATTGATTCTATAATGCAAACCCTGCACAAGTCCTTAGTGAAGGACCTTGTCATTTCTCAATCCTGCTAGGAGTTAAATTTTGTTTGTGTTGGCATGTTTTGATGATAATTTGTTGAGTCCTTAGTGTGTGACACAATGTTATTGAGTTTGACTATGCTTCAGTTGGATTAAAACTTTGTCAGGGAACATGATAATTTTGCTAAAGGTGGCGCACACATAAAATTTTGGTTATTACAGCTTCTATGGAATGTTGGAACATGAATCTGTTTATTATATCGTTATTGTCAGCTGCAGCTTTTATAAGAGCTTATGAATCGTTGCTTACTCGGACCCTTTCCCTATGCAGAATATTTTTGTACATCATAATACGTGACATAAGATAGTAACATTTGCCGTTCAATAACACCTGTGTGGTATGTTTTGATAACATTGGTATTGACAAGTATTTCACTCTTTGGTTAGGTATCGAAGATGCTGCTATTCCATTTGGACCCGTAGAAGGTATTTTGCCATTTGTAAATTCCATCACTACGTGTTAGAACTCGTGTGTCATATCTGTTTTACTTGCTTCATGGAGATCAGATTGAAAATGTGACAGAAAGTATAAACTGGATTTGCGTTTCGGTATGGAAATCCTAGAGCTTGTACTTCAGATTTGACACATAATCCACTATCATTATCACTCTGCTTTGCACAAATGACGTTTTTGCGAAACTCATTCAAGTCGTATATGTACACTCCTCTAGGACCCATGAAAAGCCATAATGAAGCAAATACGCTGTGATACTTTCCTATTGTGCCTCCTCCATTACCATATTTGTTGCTGTTTTGTTAGTCACCATGTGGTTTAGGCCTATTTTTACTGACACGCGTTCGTCTCTTTAAAAAAACATAAGATCTGATAGGAGGACAAAAAACTCTTTCACCAATATAAACCACCACACAGCCACTAGCCAAGCAGGTAAGCAAAACATATTTACCAATTAATTAAGTAAACCTTTTTTGTAAATGGCAAGTAGTCGTCTAGTGGCTCATATAGATGGAGGACCTGTGGGCTGTGGGTCTTCAAGTTCAAGTCATTCCCATGGTATGTGACTCAGATTTTTTTTTGTAAAGTCTCAGATCTGTTGGAGTTTCCTTATATTCTCTCTTGTTGTTTAATGTGATTACCATTCTAGTCCTTTTTATTGCTTCATTCTTGGCCTGACTTCTCTGCGGTTAGGGGGATATCTCTCTGATATATATTTCTTCTTAAAATCCTATGCTTGTAGTCAGTATGGAGCATGGCTGCCGGTGTTACTTCGTGTTTTTAGTTTATATTATTGGACACTCCTTCTCTTCTTCACCTTCTTCTAAAAACACTTCATGTTATATTCTCCTTTTGTGAGGAAAAATGGTGCATAATGACTGTACTCGCAAATCATCTTATAACACGTGTAGCTTCATATTTACTGTGAGGAAAAATAGTGCATAATTGAAAATACACCCGTCTTAAATCAGCTGCAAGTTATATTCTCCTTTTCTGACTAAGCTAAAATGAGTGAAAGCCTCTAAATAAACTATGCAAATTCACACCAAGTGATCTAGCCATCCAGATGGCATAATTTTAAGTCCAGTCTGATATTTATTGTAACATAAGGGCAAGGACTTGGTGTGAGGGGAGTGCGAGAGTTAGGTTTTCCCAACATGTTGTATTGAAGGATGAACCTACTGACAGTCACCAGCAACTTCTCTGCATGTGGATAACAAGGGGTTTTTGGGTGTTAAATCTTATGGAAACATCCCTCCTGAGAGCACTTTCTACCCACAACCAAGGAAGTAGAAACATTGCTAGCACCCTTCTTTTTAGATTTATTTAGGAGGCAGCGAGCGAGCAAATGTTGATGTTCATGGGATGTTAACTTATAAGGAAATTAGAAATATAAGTACTCTTAAATTCTTAATATAGAAAAATCAGAATAACATTAGACTTGTGGTAGTTGTCTTTTAATGTGACATTAGTAAGTCAAAATGTTAGTTAACAATTCATTCTTCATGTTAATGTATGCTCCTCCAAACTTTTCTTTACTAGCAGTTAACAAAACTTTTTCTGGTTAATCTGCAGAAGGTGGCAGGTCAGCGGCACTCAACCTGGAAAAGAGTTTGGATCAAGATGGACAACCTCTTGCCATCGCAGCTGCTGAGGCAGTTGGAGGAAGTGGAATTCCCCCATGGAATTGGAGAGAAACTTCTGGGAATGGTAATTTTATTAACTAAAAGTATATAGTTAAGTTCGTATTTGAAGGAGAAGGAATCAGATTTCAAGTGGCCAGTCCTTCTCGAAAGAGTTCTTCTCTGTCTGGCGATGTTTTCTTCTTTTTTCCTTCCCATTGCTTGGTACATATAATATTAAAGATAAAATGAAACACTTTTAAGTTGATCATGGAGTGAAATTTGGTCTGCACCTTGCTGAAGAAAATATCTCGTTTCTCAGTGATCACGGATCAACTTTCGAAGAATATTTTTTGACTTCCATGAAAGCCTATGGTTATTTCCTCTATATAAGAAAATGGACTGAGAGAGGGGTCTCACTGGGATGCCATACCCGTACGATTGAGCTTACCTCATTCAGACAACAGTGCCAAACAAAGAGAGTCCCCGAGTATTTTGCTTTAGTCAAACAAAGCTCAGCTCAGTCAATCCACTTATCTAATCAATTACGAGCAAAGAGTTGATTGAGATTACTGTATACTTTATTATTCTCTAGAGTATTTCCAATTTATTTACTCTTTTTGCTTTCAGAGAGGCAATTCTTTTCTTTTGTTTTTTCTGCCATTGTTTTGCAGGTGGTGAAGGGATTCACTCCTTTGCCGGAAGGGTTATTTCTGTCAAGTGTGGGGACTTCACTAGAAAAATTGGTATTGACGGTACAACAGATGCAATAAAGGAGGCAATCAAATCAGCATTTGGATTAAGAACCAGACGAGCATTTTGGTTAGAGGATGAAGCTGAGGTTATCCGTTCCCTTGACCGTGACATGCCATTGGGAACCTACACTCTTCACCTCGATGGTGGTAATAACAGAATAAAATATTCTTCTTAGCTTTGTTTCTTGATGCCTTGGCTTTACTTGTTTCCAGCATTTGAAATAAACTTCCTTTCAGGAATTACAATAAAAATATGCTTCTATGATGATTCTGGCCGGACTCGTCCGGAAGAAAAGACATTCTACACTGAAGAGGACTTCCGGGATCTCCTTACACGCCGTGGTTGGACTGGCCTCAGAGAGTTAAATGCTTTCAGAAGTGTGGATTCAAATGCACTCAGAAGTGTGGATTCTCTAGACGAGCTGCGTCCTGGTGCAATTTACCAAGGTGTGTGTGAGATTGCTAGGTGACTACCACCTTGTGTAGTAGACTGATTGATGAAAGCGTATAAACATTTGAAAATTATGTTCAAGAAGCTATAGGTTAGTAAATACAGCATGTGTGAAAACCCCTGTAATACACAATCTGTTGCTTCATCAAGCTAAGCTTTGTGGTGAGGATGGCTTTGTCCAATGAGCCAGAGTTTAGTCGTTTTTGTAAGGGAACCTGTTATGCCTGTGTAGTGTGAAGGGGTGGTTGGTCCCAATTTTAGTGGATCGAAAACAACCGTGGTTGTTTTGTAAATATATATTATACAAGCTGATTTTAGGTCCGCCCATTTCATAATCAGATTTCAGTTGTGCCAATCTATTTTAGCAAAAAGTAAATTGTTTTTTTAAAAAAAACGAAGGAAAATCGCTCTTGTAGAGAGATGTTGACAAATAGTCTGGTACTCTTTTTCTTGGGTTCCGAGAATCTCTTCAGAACGAAAGAAGTCACTTCTGAACAAGCTTCTCCTTGTTCAGAAGTAAATGACTTGCGCATATATGACCAGTTTATAATCAGATAAATGGATATTTCCAAGTTTGTCACTCTACTGCATCAGATTCAAGCTGCTTTCATCATTGCAAAGCAAGTCATCCAGAGGGGATAAGCCGATGAGGTTTTTTTAACGCAATGGTGCATATATCATATTTATTTAAGACAATGACTTGAACACTGATCACCGGAAATCAAATCAAATTAACTTCACCGATCACTGAAAATTACTGAAATATCTGAGGAAGCATTTGAAGAAAAACTACACTTTCTTGTTCATCATTCTATCCACACTCAAAAAACTTACACAATATATGTGAATAAACGATTCACAAAATTCACTCAAATGCAGAAACAGAAGGGTTGACAAATTTCACTTGAGCATAGGAACAATTCCAAATTACTAGTCTTCCTCGTCGTTTTTGTATGAAACCAGAGTATCCACCTTGTGAATCTGCAACACACCCTCAAAAATAAGTTCCCATAAAATTCTAAAGCTTGTGCCAAAAAATGTCTAAGCAAGCAAAGTTGATCGTACGCTATTTTCTTACCACAGTACCGACGATCAGATCCCATAATTTCTAAATATCTCTAAATGTTCCATGAAAATTTGTTCAAACACCATTTATCAACACTCACAGCAACAATAAGTTCTCAAAAAAATTCTAAGCTACTCCAAGATGTTTCGGAGATAAGTTGTTCATGCTCTAGTTTTTTGCACTGGGTATGAAAAATTAGTTCTCATAAAGTTCAAAGTTTCTCAATATGTTCTAAGAAAACTTGATCATACACCTAAAAGATAAAATAATTTGTTCATACAATTATGTTACCTTGGTATCAAATGAATGCAATTTCACCATTTGTGGGTTTGCAATAAGTTTAGGATCACTTTCAATCCAAGTAAATGGAACTGCTACTTCAGCATCCGTATAAGCTAACACATCAAAAATACCTGATGCAGTACAAGAATTAGCAAATGATAATCAATTTGGAACTCTCAATCACTGCAAGTACAAAAATAAAGACATCTTCAACCAAACTTACATTGTTCATCGAGGCAAGGCAAGTAAGTAATACTAGATGCAATTTGTCTCATAATAGCTTGAATCTCTCTCATTATCTCCTTATCACTCTTTTCCTTGGAAACCCTTCAAAAAACCCAGAGCAACTACAAGTTTAGTAACCATAGAGTTATAAATTTCTTATAATTCAAAGAAATGGTCTAAAGTGAGACGAAAGTACCCTTTTTCGACAACTTCTTTGTCAGTCTCTATACTGAAATTCCACCTCTCTAAAACTTCATTAGTTTGTTTGCTCATTATCACCAAAACCACCCTTTGCAAGTGTCCTGATTCCAACCATTCTAATTCAAAGAAAAAGAAAAAAATCAAAATTAGGGCTTCAAAAGTAACATACTACTAGAAACAAGACACCACAGTGATAGTGCACACACAAGACACAACACATGAAGAGCAGAAATAGGAATCAAAAATCAATTCTTATTTTTACCTGATAATTGGGCAGTTAAGTTTGTGAGAAACGATTTAACATTCTCATCTTGTGTTAATAACATAGGAAGCCCATATTTCTTCACTTTAGTAAAACTTTCTTCTGGATAAATCCCTCGATTATACAAAATACTGTGATTTTCATAAAACCCTAAATTAGAAATTCAAATATCAATTTCAATTGACAATCAAGGAAATTATAAGTTTGTTTCTCACCTATTAGCAGCATAACCAAAGAACTCACTAACGATTGCCGCTGAACCTCTCAGAGTGATAATGTCTTTAGTGCTGGTTTTTGATGCCATTTTCTTAATGTATTGATAAATCTCGGATTCTGATTGAAAACAATTGGGAATTTTAGGGTTAGGGTTTTGTGTTTAAGAATTAGGGATTTCTTGTAATGAAGGATTTTGTTGAGTGAAAAACTAAACAGAGGAAAATTTCTAGGGTTTTATTTGCTTTTTTGGGCTCTAGAAATGAACGAGAAAGGGAGAAGTTGAAGAGAGTAGAAAAGGACAAAGAAACGGCTATTAATATTATTTTTTTTCCTTTCCTTGGAGGATCTAACGGTTAGTTTTTGAATGGATTTATAACGGATCTATTAAAAGTGGATATATTTCCTTTTATACTGTTTTAATTTTTGTTTTTTTTAAAGAATTTTCAAAACTAGTCATCTTGAGGTACAAAAACCCCACTCAAATGTTGGGATTCATTAAAACTCCATTTTAAACTAAATTGATACAAAAACCCCAAATTTTAAAAAAATTGATACAAAAACCCTAAATTTCAAAATTGATTTCATCAAATTTTATGATGAAACCAAAAATTGGTTTCGTCAAATTCTATGAGGTTTCGTCAAATTTTATGATGAAACCAAATTTTGATTTCATCAAAATTTTGTTTTTTGGGGTTTTTGTGTTACTTTTGTTTTGGCGGGTTTTTTGTGGATGAATAATGACACCTTTGGGGTTATAACTCGCGGACCGATTTTTTATTAGAAATTGTTATAGGGCCTATGGCCCATGGATGTGCGGTCCATTAGATGAATAGGTCTTCCCTTTCATGTATATAAGAGAACATTATATGTATGTAATAGATGATGCCTCTTTATCAATATCAAGTTCTTCTCCTTCTCTATCTCTCACTTTTCCCTATTATTTCCACTGCAAAACGTTATCAGCACGAGCTCAACCACTAATTTTTTTCTTCCTTTTTCTTTTTTTTTTTTGAGAACCATTATTATGTTTTTTGATGTGGAAACCATTTCTTTGTGAGAAATGAATATATTCCTTCATAAAACCTTCTACCAATGACAAAGCACCGTCTAAAAGGTGGAGCTAAATATACCTTATGTTTCTAAGCACATGCATTCCAATTTTTGTGGAAGCACTTACAAAGGGCGATATGAGTCGGAAATTATTTTTTCCATTTTTCTACTTCATTCATGGTACTAACAAACCAGTCTATCTTGAAGTATGCCAACAAGAGATTCACTATCTTCAGTAATATATTCAACCTAATGTAAGTGGTTGACATGCGAAGTGAGATTCTTTTGTCCTGTTGAGATAAAGAAATTTCTCAAACTAGGCTAATTGTAGCAACATTGAAAATGAAAAACCCCAAAGTAATGAGGGTTAGACATACTGACTCATATAAAGCATGTGAAAAGGGACATATATATCATGAGACAAAGATGTATTTATTTTCCCAGTAGTGATGACACCAAAGTACATGTATCAACTGAATATGGGATGAAACTAAAATGTAATTCTAGCTCCCATCATAAATAAAAGAGTTGGAAATGCCCCTGGTCATAGGTGTTGGTATATACAATGTAATGTGCGTAATATAGTAGCAACCAATTTTCACATCAACTTTATTGGCAACAAGAACTTTTCCAGGCCAATTGACTATCTTATTCAGTTGAACTAGATCCAGTGTGTGCACTTATGGAATGAAAACACAAGAAATAACTTCTCTAAAGTACTTGAGATATATTGGGTGAAACGTAATATATATTCACTCTAAAGTACTTGAGTTGAACCCCACTTTTGTTACGTAATAAGGCCACACCACTTATTAAAACTTTCAAGACCAAAATGTCTAACTGATAGTTGTTTTTCTTCCACTAATTTAAGGAATATAAACTAGTTGTTGAACTATTTCCTTATAATGTGACTACGAGGATTGGATCATCGAACGTAGCAGACGTTAAAAAAAAATCTCTACATGTACCGAGGGATAATCACACCTTGTTAAATTTCAAAGTGACCCATGCAAATGGGTATCATGTGTAACCTCACAACGATGAGAATATAATTGATTGCATCTTTTATAGTCTCTAATGTATTTGGAAGAAAACATACTTTAGAGAAACTAATTAGTCAATTTAGTGAAATGTAAATCACTATAGTATTAATTTGGATTATTGAATCCATATTGACTCCAACGATGAAATGCTGGAAATTGACTCATACCGACTTTGACGTAACCATAAAGGCACTTTGGTTGTGGCATGATGTTTCATTTTGAAAGGACTCATACTTGCATCATTGTGCTTGAGTGAACCAGATAACGGGAAAAGGATTGACAGAATGCAAAGTAACGACATATCTCTCAATAAGTGTTTTCTAAAGTACTAGATGCACAACCAACCCCCCTTCCCGTTATGCTTTTAAGTAAGAAAGCATATCACTCATTTTACAAAGTCTTCAGTAAAACAGGATCGAGACCATCCTAAGATGCAAATGGTAAACAATCCATATTACAAAGATAATAAGGTGAAATTTAGAAAAATATTCATGCAAAATGCGGACCATTAAAGTGACTTATGGATCTGGTGAATGTTTTGACATTTTTGGACTAGTTATAGTTCCCAAGAAATTTGTGTTTAACTAGCATATATTTTACATGTAAGGGCTCACCACTCATTGTAAATGCTAGCGAATGTACATCAAAAGGACTTGATAATTATTGCATGTTTAATAGGATCAATGAAGAGCATCCTATACCTCATCGTCTCGCAAAGGCTATCATCAAAGGTTACAGATGATTCCTAAGGAATATGTTATGCGTACCAACCTACCTTTTATTGCTTTTGGGATATGCAATATTACACGCATCTTTACTTAATTCGTTTTTATAACCCAATATTAGTCAACCTTTTCTGCGTACCAATTGGGAACTGGATTTAAGCCTGACATTCGTGTTCTTACGCATTTTTGGTTGTACTATATATGTGCCATTACGACTCCACATCGTACTATGATGGGTCTTCAAAACTATTAAGTAGTTATGTTAGAAATGAGTTCCCAACAGTTATCCGCATTTTTGAAACCTTTGGCAGGAGATCTCTTACCGCTAGATTTGCGGGTTGTCATTTTAATGAGACATTCTTCCCGTCGTTAGGGGGAGATAAGAAAAATTATTTTCTAAGGGAACGACAGGAATTGTCGTGGTGTGTTCCCACTATGTCTCATGTTGATTCTTGTACTCCACAAACGTAAATGTGAAGTGACAAAGAATAATCGATTTTCAGAATGTACACTGATGTCGCTAAAGTGACAAGATCACACATATACCAGCTGCAAATATTCCTGCAAGGTTAGAAATCCTCAGTATGGGGTAAACCATAGACTAAGGTGTTGCAACTACACTTGGTGGAAGTTTAGTTTGAGGCCGTGGCTCCATAAAGGAAGATGGAGAGACCACTAGGTTCGATCAATGCTCACCTAGAAAGGAAGTAGGTGAGTAAGGCACAAATTATTTATATCATCAGAAATCATCTCATTAGATTATCTCTGAATATGTCCATGAATCAAACTGGAGGACGCTCCAAAGTTTAATGATTCCAGAGAAAAATGACATCCCAAGAGGATTATGAAAGTGCACACGAGTCATTGGAAAGATCATGCGAGCATATTGATGATTAATTTCATATACATTTGCTTAAGGAAATAAAGCAAGATGAGATCGAACCAAGCTTCTTATTGCTTAATTTCAACGAAGAGCCTATTTGGCCTATACAATCCAGGTAGAACTTGGTTCTTTGACAAATATACAGGTATTTGGTGTGGTAGTGCTAACCAACCAACTGTAGAACCTATTGTACATACATGATTAATTTGTCACAAAGCATAATAAGAAGAAAGAAGTCTTAAAGTAAAAAGACTCGCCTTGTGGCGGGAGGTTTCTCAAAAAGCCCTGGAATTGTTCTCTTGTAATGAACATTATAGTGTTCCGCTACTTAGTTAGCTTGGTAATTTCAAAAGGACTTGAAATGCAGCATATGTATGTGGTTGTTATGTATCTCTGAAATAATCAAGATAAAAGATATTTACAAAAGTATTTGATAGCCTTTTGTTGCCAAAATCAAATGACTCTAAACCACAGAGTGCGTTTATATTTAGATAGAACGCTCACTTATAGATTCAAGCAATCAGGCGGATGTGGTATACCCGTCTAAGTGGCAATTTGATTTGGAGGGGATAGAAAAGTAAGTTATTTTTCCTTGCGCATTCATAAGAAAGTTCCTGATTTGGAGTTGTAGCTATTTATGTTGATGGTACAAACATGATATGTGCTCTTGATGTAATAAGAGACCTTAAAAGCTATTTAAAATCCGAATTTGATATTAAAAATCTAGGGAAAGCTCGATCGAATACTGAGCTTGTGGTATATTATTCCACCAGTTTGCATATGTCTAAAGTTGTCAGGAAATTTAACAAAGACATGTATCTTGATAGACTCCCATGATTAGTCGAGGTTCAAATGTAAGTAAGTAACCATTTCGTCTAAAGGAAGATTGACGAAGATGTGTTGGGAGATGAAATTCCCATATCTAAGTACAATAGACGCATTGTTGTACTTAGTATAATAATGTACTCGATTAAATTTTACATCCTCAAAGAACTTGTTAGCTAGATATAGCTCCGCGCCAACGCAACGTCATTGGAATGTTATAGTGAATGTAATCATGTACTAAAGTAACCATTGACATAAATTTATTTTATCCCTGCAAAGACATAAAAAGGAATTCTAATGAAAGTGCAATCCAAAAGTTGTTGATTATGAAGAAACAATAATCTCTTCTCCAACGAAAGTAATCAGGGGGAGATATGGTAGACTATTTTCTAAGTCATTACCAATATTCAGTTTCGAAAAATACATGACTAAAGAAACTGTCTGGAAAAACTCTGAAAGTAATCAGGGGGAGATGCCGACATCAGGGGGAGGATCCAAGGATGTGATGTCGACATATTTTACTTCGAAATTGAAGCTGTGTTGTACTCTTTTTCCCTTCGATCGAGAATAGTTTTTCCCAAAGGGTTTTGTCGCTCGACAAGGTTTTTAGCGAGACAACACTAAAAACATCAAGTATGTTGAACGTTGCAGACATAAAGATCACGTTGATATTACTGAAAATGTCTGAATCAAAGAAATGAAACGTGATAGATGTTAAGCAATGTAACTTCCAGAATCAACAACAGGGTCTTATAAACATTCAAGTCACCAATGTAAAGTGTGATAAACTCCTTTTAATTGCATTAGACTAATGAAAATTGTCTGACATCAGGGGAAGCATCTAATGGTGTGTTGAACTATTTTCCTTCACCGAGGTTTCTTTTTCCCACATGGTTTTAATACTCAACGAGGTTTTTAATGATACGAAAACAAACACCAGGAAGTAATTTGCTAACTAAGGATATTGTCTTTCCCACAAGGATTTTCTGCCTTATGAGTTGTGAAGCAACTAATCAACTTCAACGGAGCAAAATGATCATCTGCAATGGATCACCTTTACTTGCATCTGTCACGTTGTACTCTTTTCCTTTCATCAAGGTTTTGTCCCACTGGGTTTTTCCTTGTCAAGGTTTTAATGAGGCGACATATACGCATCCAACTATGTTCTAAGTTTGCTTAATATTGTACTCGTTGTTTAGTTCAGGTTTTATCCCTCTGAATTTTCCTAAAGAACTTTTAACGAGGCAATTAACTTAGACATGTCGGTCTTTGACGATCGTATTGCATGTGATGAACTACATGTAAAGTACAAGACAACATGTGAAGTACTACATGTGAAGAGTTGTACCAAGGTTTTGTCCCACTGGATTTTTCCCTTGTCAAGGTTTTAATGAGGCAACTGATTTCAGCACAAGTCATCAAGGAGAGAACAACATTTGAAGAACTACATTTAAAGCACTATATGTGAAGCACTATGTATAAAGCTTTGTTATTGAACCGCACAAGGGGGAGTGTTATAGGGCCTATGTAATTCTTCAATCTATGAAAAAACTCAATGGACTCAAAACCAAGTTCACCTAAAGTAGTAAAAGCTAGGGTACCAAAATTAAAACCATTAGCTTTACAAACATCAAGGTACTTATTCCGCTTACGCTTAACAGCCTTAGCCAAAGAAAGGCCAGGAGTAAAAGCCTGCACACCGCCCCCAGCAAACATAGAAACCCCAGTCACATCAAAGCAAGTATCGCGGACGTCTTCCCAATTGTAGACTAAAATGTCTGCCGGCCTAGAATCACCACCATCTTTAGAAAGGAACCCCAAGGAAGCTTCAACCTTGGACTGCACACCAGCTCGAAAACAAATATCCACATATGTGTCTCTGTCAAGATCGTGTCGAAACTTAATACCGATCTCACTGGCACAATGAAGAGCATGGTCACCGTATACATCCATATCTCTATTACAGCAAAAACAAGAACTGTTCACAGCAAATAATAGGATACCAAGTCTATAGCTAAGCACTGCACAAAATTGCCGCGGTCCAATCTTCTGTCCAAGCCCGTCAGCAGGAATTGCAAAGAGGTAATCCTGTGCATGTTGAGTTCTATTAAATTGCCATAGAACCAAATCTCGCTTGGACATGTTATAAAGGGAGGGCATTTCCTTAGTCACAATTGCAAAATACTGAACTGCCAATACATGCATAGGGTGGGGGCAGTAATGAGATTACAAAGTTGAGACGAATCAATACCACAAACCTGCATAAAAGTATCAAAAGCATCTTGATATGCTTGGACTTTAACCTGAATACCAGAACACCGTAAAATAGACTCCTGCTGTTGTAAAGTCTGAGAACAAGAAGCCAAATAACAATAATGCATAGTATCCATCATAGAATAAATTCCCAGTCCACTATCTCTAATGGGCAAAGAAACTAACCTCTGCTGCAGCAAACCAAACCCTGGTCCATAACCAGTCACCAAATTCCTCATATAGGTGGAAAGATAAGCATCGAAGTAACCTGTGCAGCTTTCATATAGTTAGGCGCAGTTGTACGCAGGGTAAAATACAGATTAGAGATGCCTGCACAATATCGAAGCAAAAGTAATTCACTTTGAGGGTCACCTAATCTACGAACTGCATCCATTAAATGAGTAGTCTTGTGTACTCTATCTAGAACAAGTTGACTGCAAAAAGAAGTGTCCAAACTCACAGGACCACCAAGAAGTTTAACACCTACTGACGGCCTACCTATATCAGCTGGGAAAACACCGACTTGAGTACTCCTCACATCAAAGGAAGGCTAAAAAAGTTCAGTTTTTTGGATGTTTAGGTCAAGCCCTACAGCAGCACCTTCACTCTTGATGATGTGAAAGGCCTTAGAAACCATCATTATATCTCCTATGATGGTACCATCATCTAAGTACCAAGCTTGCAGGTCAAGATTGCATTGCTGAGAAATTTTCAAAACAATGGGATGCAACGTCAAAGAGAAAAGGAGGGGACCTAACGGATCTCCTTGCTGTACACCCTGCGCAGAAGACAAAGTAGAAGCACCGTAATACAATCTAGCAAGGAAAGCATAACAGAATTCATCCCATCTGGATATGCTAGGGCACTTATTCCTTACATCGCATAACATAGCTGTTCGATCAACTAGATTAAAAGCATTCCTAAAATCAACCAAGAGCATGGACATGGAATTCAGATTACCTTTCTCAGTCAAGATGCGATTGACAGAATGTAAAATAGCTTCCCCTCCGCATGGTACCCCAACACCGAACTGAAAATCACTTAAATAAACAGCCATGTCTTTACTTACAGATAAAGCCGCAACCTTAGATACTAAACGTCTCCAAATAGTACCAACAGCTATAGGCCTAATCCCACCACCAGGTTTAAGCAACGGGGTAAGAGGGGCCTTTGTCAAAGAACATTCCAAGCTCGGAGGGCAATTACCGGCTAAAAGCGATTAACAATTGCAAGAATGGAAGCTAAAATATCATCAACAACAATTGCTTGGAGATCCACTAAGCGCATCAAGAAAATGTTGAGCATGGAGTCCATCTCTCACACAGTAAGTACCCTTGGGAAAACTTCTAATCTCGCTAAGAACAACGTCTGCGCGCTAACATGTCTTTGCGACACCTCATTAGAAACAGTAGGTAGAGTAGGCGGTAGTGCACAAGGATGTTTGAGCTGCAAATCTGCCAAAGTACTATCAGAAAAGGAAGCTACACCATTGGAAGTAAGAATCCTGATAGTAGCATTATAACCCTGACTTAACTTCATTTTACAAAGTCTAAGATTAATGTCTACCTGATTGTCTTTAGGGGTAAAAACCCTATGTTTAGTAGAGGAATCATTCTCCGCCAAAAGATCCAAAATCAAGGAAGAACAACCATCAGTATCACGCCACTTAGCTAAGGCCTGATTTATAGAAGCAATTTGTAACCTCTTACGCATACCCGACCTCTCTTCAACTTTACATTTAGGAGTTTAATTCCTCAAAATACAAATGGGAAAAAGCAATAATTTAATCCAGCAAGAAATATCTTGAGGATTAAGAATAACATTGTCCATTGTTTGTCTGAAAGCCCTAGAAAAACTCAGCCTACACTTGATGGGTATGTGTCTAATAGTATGAAACTGAGCTTGAAAAACCTTATCTAGTAAGTCCACATCGAGACAGAGCATACTATGAACAACAACATTTGTATCATCAGAACAATGACTTATCTCAACAAGTGGTTTTGTAATACCATGGATAAGGAAGTGTGCCTCCCTATCATTAAGAGGAGCAAGAATCACATCACCTACATGTGATTTGCATGACTTACTCCAAGCTTGAAGGTGCATACACTTAGTACACATCCACATTTTAAGTTGCAAAAGAGCCTCTTCCCATAAGGCATAGACACTTCCATTCTGTACAATTCGGTCCCGGCATCTATCATGTTCTGCACCTGTTGATGGTGGATTTTCATTTAAGGTTAAAATTGTAAAAAACCAGACAATCATGCGCTGACATCTTGTAAAAGATAAAGCCATTAATAAGTGTTGGATACTCCTTCACTTTACTAATTCACCTAGAATGGAGCATGTGGCAACAATCCCATTCTGTGAATACACGAAATTCATCCAGGTTGGAGCATGTAGCAACAATCCCATATACCCTGTGAATTTCTAGCATTATTAATTAATGCGCAACCAGCCTTGTATTTCCTGTACTCATTATCAGTGCGGCATGACGACTGAGTGTTACTCTTAGCAGAGCAATACGAACCTCCAAGCATTATAATGAAACCATGTACGAAATACCCGTACAGGCTGACTCTCGGTGTGTTATACTAGCCTGATTGAGCCACTCTCGGTGTGTTATACTAGCCCGATTGAGCATCCGGACCGATCAGATCGGTCCGGATATGATCTGATCATCCAACTCCACAAGCATGATTGGATGACCCAGATCAATTCCATCACCCCCAAGCAGGTATGGAATATTCACTGCCGAACCAACGCGGACCCCGCATGGTCAGCCTCCCCTTTGGCCTATCCTGCCAAAACGTCCAAAACAGAGCGTATGGACGGGAAAACCCTAAATTAGGGTTTGCGGCATATTACATGTGTCGCAAAATAGTCTCAACCATCCATCTTCGCAGGTATAGATGGAGGGTGTAGATGTAGATTCAAAGGGCCCAGAACATGTCAACACAATCACCGTGGGCCCACATACATACCTGACCAATCGGTCAGGACCAACCATGGTTGGTCATCCCATTCGTCGTGCGCCCGAACATAGCATGACGCACGGCCGTGTGAAACCCAAAAATTAGGGTTTTGAGCATCACGAGCGTCCATCTTCTCCGGCACGAATGGAGGGTCCCAGTTAGATTAGCGAGTCCCGGTCATACCAAAGCATGACCACCGTGGTGGGCCCGTCTATCCCCTCACCCGATCGGCCAAGGCATATCATGTCGGCTATCCCAAAACGCGCGTCCAAACTTGCGTGGTTACACTTCCCAAATTGCAAGGCGATCTCGACCACTCAACTTCACTTAGGGACGGGTGGTGGCTTAGATCACGTTTTCATGGGACGATCAGTATAGGCGTGAGCACCGGTCTACCACCTACACGCCAGATCGATCGACCAAGACCGACCAAGATTGGTCGTCTTGGAACGCGCGCCCAAACCGGGCATGTCACGCGGTTTCGATTCCTTTGCGGCAATGGATTTACCGCAAACCGATCTCAACCACTCAACTTTGCCGGTCAAATTGAGTGGCCTAGATCGTACCTTCATGGGACAGTGAGATACGGACGTGTACACCGGCATGCTGTCTATACACATGCCCGGTCGGTCTTTTCCAAAACACCTCCCATGCTTGGATTCGACCAGGCTGAAGAGGGATGCTTGCGCACCTCTTCTAAAACCCTAATTCCATCAACGGTCGCGAGATGAGTGTCTCAAAGATCATCTCGTCCGTCCAACTTCACGGGCTTGGTTATACAACCACGGTCGGGAGTTGATTGGTCAGTGAGGCGTCATGGTAATCACCACCCATCACTCTACCACACCAGGATGCAGTACGTGCATAAAATACACATGATACTTCACAAGTATCAACTTCCTGAATAACGCAGTTATTCAATTTAGCATTACATGCTACCTTTTGTGGATCCCACGATCCACACACTCTAGACATCAATCATGTCACAAATTGGGGATACATACTGGGGTATTGGTGCGGCGGTTTACTGGCGTGCAACGCGCCATCACAAGAACGTGTCAGGAAGTCATGGACGGTTAGAGATGACAGGAGAAGTGGGCAAGATTGGTCGTGTAACACCAGCACACACCTCCACTACTCCATCATTCCACTTCCTCCACTTCCCACGAGAGATGTGAATAAGGCTCAAATGACTTGTATAAATAGATTCTCCTACCTATTTTCCAACACAGGAGAAAAACAAGAGAACAGGAGAAAAAACAACACAAGTCGAGACGAGACAGAAACTAAGTGTTAATTCAAAATGTATTCAAACACCCAGAGCCTGCTTGCATCAATCGTAAGCCTGCTCACATTTCTGTTACAAGTCATAAGCAAGCCAACACCTTCACAATCTCAACACCTTCTTCGCTTCCCTCCCTAAGATCAACCCCATCTCCTTCACTTTGTGACCGAAACAAGTATGGAACGACCATTTCTTGGTTTAGGCCGGACTTGCACAGATTGATTTCCGAATCTACAAGCACTCACCGCATTGAGTGCATTTGTTTAGGGTTTAGATTCATTCCTCATCCACACACCCCAAATTACCAAATCCGGCAGGAATAGTTTTCACCCATAAACAATTGGCGACCACAGTGGGAGGTTGATCTCTCAGTTGCAAAAAATTTAATTCTCAAATTTTCGGTTTTCATCTCGCGATGTATCCTCACCAGGAGACCACAGGTGGTTCAGATATCATGGGAAGTGTAGCTAGAATCTTTGGAGGATGTCTTGGCAAATCAGCCGGGGTATCGCTAGAAGACAGAGCGAGACATTCCGCCTTTTGAATGATATAACAGCACGGTTACAAGAAGGGTCGGCAGGCATCTACTCAAACAGTGCAAGAAACGCTGGATCCTTAGTCAGGAGTCACACCTTTATCAGTGGAGATGCAGAAAGAGCGCATAATCACAGGGGACTCAGGAGAGAAGAACAACATGGTCCAGCCGACAACGAAGACTCGAGGCAACTCCACAGAGGAAAAGACTTGTCCGGGGTACCAAAACGTCTACCGGATAAAGAAATGGAGCCTGCAGCTTACGAATCCCTGCTAGAAGATTTATATCTCAAGACCCTTGTCGAAGCCCTAAGACTGTTCAATCCGCATCGACCTTTCAACTAAGTGAAGAAATGCTTGAGGAAGGAGAGATCAATCAAGGAACACGTGAGTACAGAGGATGGGAACGTTCAATTCGATCACTCAGCAGTGATATTACAACACCTCCCATCACCAGAGCCAGAGAAGCCGCAAATCCCGGCATCTCATCAAGTGTAACACCTCTGGTAGTCACCAGAGCAACAACTTCCACTTCTTCATCAGGACGAGGAGCCGGAGGGACGAGAGGAGGACCATACCCCATTACCATTGCAGACTTGATGGAGAAGCAGGAAGTTCTTGCTAAGACTCAAACGGATATGGCCGCAACTCAGAAAGAGGTACTCACTTTCCTTAGGACATTAACTGATCGATTGCCACAAGACCCGCAATATCCCCTGGAGCCAACAAGGAATGCATTCAACGCACCGGAAAAGGTACTTCAGCGGTGCGGACCTACATGGACCTGATCAAAGAAGCGACATCAGATATGAGCAGTCCTGTCATGGAGACTCCTACACTGGGGACTGATCCTCACAACGATCCTCTTCAAGTCAATAATTTCACTATGAACCAGAGGCCGGTGGATCGGGAAGCGTTTTCTCTAGTAGAAATTTTATGCGAACTTTCACACCTCTCGAAGAATCAGCGCACAGAGACATTTTGCTGCAATCAACCAGAGAAAGGTCACAACCGTGCCCTACATGTCACCGCACGCATCAAGGATTCAGAGTTCAAGACGGTCCTTATCGACACAGGAGCGTCTTCGAATGTGATTACTCTCAAGACTCTCAGGACATCCAAGGTTCTCCAAGGAAAGGTCGTACGGAAGCCAACCACAGTGACGGACTTCGAGGGAAACCAAACCAGCACATACAGGAGAAGCTCCGCGGAAAGAATCAGACAAGTTCGTTGCATCCCACTCCCCACGTGGGCGTCAATTCAAGAATAAGACCGGCTTGCATCATTGAGGGCTAGTACCCACGATGCATCTTTGCTGATGAAGCATTCTTCTCCATCTTGTGAAGCCACGACCCACGTTCACACGAAGAGGGAACGAACTTTTATGGCGATTCGTGACCAGAAAGGGAAAACGGTATGCCGACACTGCCATTATCAATTAGCAGGGGAGACTGTTACCCAGTCTCTCCACCTAATGGAATGCTACAACAGCAACAAACCACAAGAGCAAGTGCTAGATGCTCCACAACAGCTGCAAGAGGGCACCAACTCCACAACTGATGAGATTGAAATTGTTGGGGAATCTCCTAGGCCTATCTCCATCAGCTTAACCTTGAGTACGGATAAACAGACGAAGCTTGTGGAACTTCTCAAAAAGTACTAAGACATATTCGCTTGGAGATATGAAGAAATGCCGGATTTAGATGAAAATTGGTCACCCATCATCTACATGTCATACCTGGATCCAAGTCGGTTAAACAGTTGCAGTTAGGAAAATGGATAGATCAGGTGCTGCATATACTTCAGAGACTTGAACAGGTGCTTCTCCAAAAACGATCCTCCTCAACCTAACATCGGCATGTTAGTAGATGCAACCAGCGGACACGACATGTTCTCCTCCATGGATGGATATAGCGGCTACAACCAGATAAGGATGTACGAGCATGATGCAAGGGCATATATCTCACCAACAGGCGATACAACCTTGACCTTTCAGAAGCGGTTCCCCAAGCGGCAAGAGGAAAACCACCGAGATACAACATCCTGCGCGTCCGTCAACTCCAACTCCGAGTACCACATGCACGACTCCCACAATGATGAAACAATGTCCAAGATATTCCATATCTGGCTCGACAACAACCACTACGAACAAACCATGTAAACCACGCTTAGGGACTGAGGCTCAGCATGAAGTTCCTTCACCATCAGTCAAGGAATTCTTCAACATGAGAGAGATGGTTAGTCAAGAAGCATGGAATTCGCAAGGGTAAATCGAACTGAAGAGGGAAACACTTTAACGCTCCCTCTAGCAGAAGCTTCTTCAATGGTCTATTCAAGAGCCGCCTTAACGCTCTCTCCGGGACCCACGTTCGCTTCAGAATCCTTCTTCAACACTCTCTCCAGGATCCACCTCAACGTTCACACCAGAAACCACTTTAACATCCTCTCGAGCCGTTTCAACACTCAAGCTGCATCAATAATCTGCGCTCTGGTCAAGTTATCTTTGATGTACTCATTGCTCAACATACGTCTCATCCATCCTTCATGAGGGCCCAGCGGAGCATGAAAAACCTTGAAGTCGATAGGAGAAGGGTTATCTTATGGAACGGATATTTTCATATAGTTGAAAGGGCGCGGTGAAAAACTCATCATCAATGTTCAGCATATCTTTGAAGCTGTCAACACCTCATGACTTGGCACCATCATTATCCCCAGAAGACATCTCAACAGGAGTTCTTTTCTTCATTCTACAATAAAATACATGAGTCAATACTTGTATAAAAACGCGTGAGATGTGAGTCACACACGACAGAACACACATTCACGTTGGAGTACACAAGGCTGGTATTGGGTCCAAACACCGGTATTGCTCAAGTTTCAAGTCCGGTATTGATCAAGTCACAAGTCCAGTATTGCTCAAGTTTCAAGTCCGGTGTCGATCAAGTCACAAGTCCGGTATTGATCAAGTCACAAGTCCGGTATTGCTCAAGTTTCAAGTCCGGTATTGATCAAGTCACAAGTCCGGTATTGCTCAAGTTTCAAGTCTGGTATTGATCAAAGTCACAAGGCTGGTATTCGAATAAAACATGCGCACGCAGCAGTCAGTTTTCGAGTCGAAACACGTGGTCGACGTTGATCGAGCAATGCGGGTCCCACTTGATCCTAGCCCCAGCATTGGTCGAAGGCACACGGCCGTAGTCCCCAATCAAAGCTCTCTCTCTCGGAAGAAGGCGTTTCAGCTCCAACACTTCAACGCTCTCCCGGGCCTGCTCCAGAAGCTGCTTCAACGCTTTATACAGGACCCACATTTACATTTGAGCACACAAGGTTCATTTTTTTAAAAGCAAGCTTGCTCACATCGGGTCCCACGTTCGATCAAGCAGGTGCAGTAGCCCCACGAACGAAACAGGCGTAACAGTCCATCGAAGCATGCAAGAATGATATCATGCTAGGGGAACACTCGCCTGGACGCCTCTTGAACGTGACATGCTCCAAGGACAGGATGACCCGTCTCTCATGGTAACATCTAACTTTGTCTCATAAGCTTTGTCTTTAACTGTCACCATCTCATGCCTACCCCACAATGGTGTAACCATTACGTGCTAGGCAGGGGGCTTAATGTTGATGGTGGATTTTCATTTAAGGTTAAAATTGTAAAAAACCAGACAATCATGCGCTGACATCTTGTAAAAGATAAAGCTATTAATAAGTGTTGGATACTCCTTCACTTTACTAATTCACCTAGAATGGAGCATGTGGCAACAATCCCATTCTGTGAATACACGAAATTCATCCAGGTTGGAGCATGTAGCAACAATCCCATATACCCTGTGAATTTCTAGCATTATTAATTAATGCGCAATCAGCCTTGTATTTCCTGTACTCATTATCAGTGCGGCATGACGACTGAGTGTTACTCTTAGCAGAGCAACACGAACCTCCAAGCATTATAATAAAACCATGTAAGAAATACCCGTACAGGCTGACTCTCGGTGTGTTATACTAGCCCGATTGAGCCACTCTCGGTGTGTTATACTAGCCCGATTGAGCATCCGGACTGACTGTATCAGTCCGGATATGATCATAGTCATCCAACTCCACAAGCATGATTGGATGACCCAGATCAATTCCATCACCCCCAAGCAGGTATGGAATATTCACTGCCGAACCAACGCGGACCCCGCATGGTCGGCCTCCCCTTTGGCCTAGCTTGCCAAAACGTCCAAACCAGAGCGTATGGACGGGAAAACCCTAAATTAGGGTTTGCGGCATATTACATGTGTTGCAAAATAATCTCAACCATCCATCTTCGCAGGTATAGATGGAGGGTGTAGATGTAGATTCAAAGGGCCCAGAGCATGTCAACACAATCACCGTGGGCCCGCCTACATACCTGACCAATCAGTCAGGACCAACCATGGTTGGTCATCCCGAGTCGTGCGCCCGAACATAGCATGACGCACGGCCGTGAAACCCAAAAATTAGGGTTTTGAGCATCACGAGCGTCCATCTTCTCCAGCACGAATGGAGGGTCCCATATTAGATTAAGCAGGTCCGGTCATACCAGCATGACCACCGTGGGCCCGTCTATCCCCTCACCTGATCGCCCAAGGCATATCATGCCTGGCTATCCCAAAACGCGCGTCCAAACTTGCGTGGTTACACTTCCCAAATTGCAAACTGATCTCGACCACTCAATTTCACCGGACGAATTGAGTGGCTTAGATCACGTTTTCATGGGACAGTCAGGTATAGGCGTGAGCACCAGTCTACCACCTACACGCCAGACTGATCGACCAAGACCGACCAAGATTGGTCGTCTTGGAATGCGCGCGCAAACTGGGCATGTCACGCGGTTTCCGATTCCTTTGCGGCAATGGATTTCTGCCGCAAACCGATCTCAACCACTCAACTTTGCCGGTCAAATTGAGTGGCCTAGATCGCACCTTCATGGGACAGTGAGATACGGACGTGTACACCGGCATGCTGTCTACACGCATGCCCAGTCGGTCTTTTCCAAAACACCTCCCACGCTTGGATTCGACCAGGCTGAAGAGGGATGCTTGCGCACCTCTTCTAAAACCCTAATTCCATCAACGGTCGCAGATGAGTGTCTCAAAGATCATCTCGTCCGTCCAACTTCACCGGCTTGGTTATACAACCACGGTCGGGAGTGAATTGGTCGGTGAGGCGTCATGGTAATCACCACCCATCACTCTACCACACCGAGGATGCGAAGACGTGCATAAAATACACATGATACTTCACAAGTATCAACTTCCTGAATAACGCAGTTATTCAATTTAGCATTACATGCTACCTTTTGTGGATCCCACGATCCACACACTCTAGACATCAATCATGTCACAAATTGGGGGATACATACTGGGGTATTGGTCTGGCGGTTTACAGCGTGCAACGCGCCATCACAAGAACGTGTCAGGAAGTCATGGACGGTTAGAGATGACAGGAGAAGTGGGCAAGATTGGTCGTGTAACACCAGCACACACCTCCACTAATCCATCATTCCACTTCCTCCACTTCCCACGAGAGACGTGAATAAGGCTCAAATGACTTGTATAAATAGATTCTCCTACCTATTTTCCAACACAGGAGAAAAACAAGAGAACAAGAGAAAAAACAACACAAGTCGAGACAAACCAAGTGTTAATACAAAACGTATTCAAACACCCAGAGCCTGCTTGCATCAATCGTAAGCCTGCTCACCTTTCTGTTACAAGTCATAAGCAAGCCAACACCTTCACAATCTCAACACCTTCTTCGCTTCCCTCCCTAAGATCAACCCCATCTCCTTCACTTTGTGACCGAAACAAGTCCGGAGCGGCCATTTCTTGGTTTAGGCCGGACTTGCACAGATTGATTTCCGAATCTACAAGCACTCACCACGCAGTGCATTTGTTTAGGGTTTAGATTCATTCCTCATCCACACACCCCAAATTACCAAATCCGACAGGAATAGTTTTCACCCATAAACAACACCATGTACCAAATACTTATCATTAACATGCTTGAAGAAAGAACTCCTTACCAAACCCCTGCCTCTAACACCATTGTTGCAACCATCAAAATCCCTAAAAGGACACTGGATGAAACGATTAACACCTTGTGAATCAAAACCATGGGATAAAGAGCTCAAGCATTGCTCTTGTCTAGACCTAGTACACCTAGACATATTTGAATTAAAGTTACAAAAAGAAACTCAAATTACCCTGTAAAACTTGTTCTCAGGGCACAGAGCGAAGGGGGAAATTAGAGTTGAATGGATGGGAATATAAGATTTCAGGAAGAAAACTCAAATTACCATACAGTCAAACGACTAATTGAAACACAATCTTCTTCACAGAGCATAAACAATGAGGGAATGGAGAAACACACAATCCCTACACCTCTGCTGCCTCAAATTGAATTGATAAACAAATAAGGTAAAAAAGCAAATACCCTACATCTTCTTCCCTGAACTTTGGAAGGTGTTCATAGAAAAGAAGAAAAACAACAAACCAAAACCAAAATTCCAACAACTGAAAAACCCCAGGAAGCAAACACAGAAAACCCTAGCAAAATCTCCAAAAAGCTGCACAAACACCTTCCTCAATTACCAAAAGAAACAAACTCCAAAACCAAATTGAAGTAAACACAGGAAGAGCTCCAATCTCTAAGAAGAAGATGACGAATTGAAGAAACAGACCAAACCCACACAAATACCTGTGACAAACTACGAGAAGCACCCTCAAATCCCTTAATCTTCCTCGGAACAACGAAACTCTCAGCTATCATTCACAAACCCAGTAACAATTTCCGGCAAATTCACACACAAAAGCTCAATTGAGAAAGAACCGGAAAGAAACAACAAAAGAAAACCCCAAACTCAGAGAAGAAGAAGTTGAAGAATTGAAGAAAAAGAACAAACCCACGACTCCAAAATCTTCAAAAATTGTTCATGGAAACCCCTAAAACTGTTTCCTCAAAAACAGAAGAAAACCCTAGCCTTGGAAAACGAAATTCCTTACAGAGATTACTACAAAATAGAATCTCAATCAACAATCACACACGAATTCAAAACCCCCACTATCAATTGAGAAAAGCAGGATTTTCAAAATCCTAATTGAAAACAAAAACAGAACCCTAAATCCAATTGACAAAATCCCCTCTACAAACAGCGAAAAATAGAGATCAAAAACCTAATTAGATTTCAAACACAGAAAAATCAAAGAAAACTAACCTTGATTCAGTCACAACAATCACCACACAAAGGGAATCGGTGAACTGGAAGGGAATTTTATATAAAATTAATAATTTAAAGTAGAAAGACAATTACAAACTTTTGGTGGGCAACCTAGCAACAAGCTGGGCACCAACACCTTTTTGAATAGCAATGCCTAACATATGAAAAATAAAACTGCCAAAACCACTGATAACGTCCCTGCTAGCAAAAAATATTTTTTTTTAATAAGAAAGATCAGAGCTTTGAATTAAAACTTAAAAAAAGACCATATAATGTTTTTCTCTTATAAGAGAATTTACATCACTTGGCACATCATTGCCATTCCAAAACTCACTAGCTAAAATACCAGTTCTAGCCTTTTTTGCTATATGATCAGCTACTCCATTGAGGTCTCTACCAACATGAGTACAGACCCAAGAGGTAACATTCCTCAATAATAACTTACAATCTTTGATAATATTGTTATTTGTCCATCTAACAGAACCTACTTTGCCATTTATGGCCTTTATTACATTTAGACTATCTCCTTCCAGATGCAGCTTTAACATTCCTTTCACTTGTGCCATCTTTATTGCTTCATATGCTGCTACAGCCTATGCTTGTTCTTCTTCATAAGCTACTTCTTGAATAATTGCTTCTCAAATACATGTCCCTGCATCAGAAAAAGCTATCAGACCACATCCTATAAGATTGGAATCTTTATGGAAAGATCCATCAAAATTTATTTTTGTAAACCCATTTTCTGGTAGACTCCATCTAGATGTTCTTCTACTTTAAGTACCACCAGTACTAGTAGTATTTTGTTGCCTGTGTTCCAATCTGCAATGTCAGTTTGCACCTGTCTTTTAAACAAATTTACCTGTACTTGCAGATTGTCAAATACTTTTGCACATCTTAACTTCCAGACATGCCAAAAAATAAAACCAACACTCGCAACAAAATCAGAGTTAAGATGTCTACTGCCTAGCCCATTGTCACACCAGGATTCTATCCAATCTTTTATGTTCCTACCATTGTACATCCCTGTAAAAACACTATTCACAGCAGCATACATATTTCTAGTAACATTACAGTCTAGTAGGAGATGATCTACTGTTTCAATATGATTGTTACAGCAACATACATATTCACAGCAACATACATATTTCTAGTAACATTACAGTATAGTAGGAGATGATCTACTGTTTCAATATGATTGTTACATAGAGGACAATTTTTATCTACATGTTGAACATACCTGCCTATATTCCCATTCATAGCAAGACAATCATTAACACACTTCCATAGGAAATGTTTGATTTTTTGTGGCAAATTGAGTTTCCAAAAAGCTTTCCAATTAAAGCTTCCCGAACTGGACCAAAGACTCTATCAGTTACATCTCTATAAGCTTTTTTAACAGAAAACTCATCATTGTATGCAGGAGTCCATCTAAGTTCATCCACAGCTTCTTAAGGGATCTTAATCTTGCAGATGTTTTTGACAGTTTCATTGTCAAAGAGAGCATTCAACATAGAAACATTCCAGGCATTAGTAGATTGGTCAATCAATTGATCTACTATACTAATATTTGCAGACATATAATGTGAATTAACCAAACCATTTTTACCTGGCACCCATCTATCCTTCCAGATTGAGATATTCTTACCATTTCCAACCTCCCAGCAGTAGTTCTCCCTAATGACCTCTAATCCTCTACATATACCTCTCCAAACCCAAGATGCATATTTATCATTAACATAATGCAGAGGGTTATGGTCTGGGAAATTTTTATGTTTGAGGGTTTGAACCCATAAAGCATCAGGTTCTTTTAACATCCTCCAAATAAGTTTTGCTAGAAGAGCTGAGTTTAGGTATTCAGTTTTTTTGATATTAATCCCACCATGAACTATTGTCTTAGCAACATTGTCCCATCCCCTAAGGTAAAGGCCTATATTATTTCCTTTTTTATTCCAGAAAAAATTCCTCTGTATAGAATCTAACCTATCAGTTAACCTTTTAAGCATTGGGAAAACATCAAGATGGTGATTTGCTAGAGTTCCTAGAGTGATCTGAATGAGAGTAGTTCTACCAGATTGATTAACATGCTTACTTCTCCACATTCCTAGTCTTTTTTCAAAGCTATATTCTAAATGTCCAAAAGTTTCCATTTTGTTTCTCTGAATTAAAAGTGGCACACCTAGATACTTCTCTTGCAGTCCTAGCTTTCTAATTTTCAAGATACTGACAACATTATTCTTAATACCATTATCTGTCTTTGGACTAAAAGCTACTCCTAACTTATCATAATTTATTGACTGACCTGAATATTTGCTAAACTGTTGAAGGATGCTATCCAGACTTCTTGCACATTTAACACTGGCTTTAGTAAACACTAAGCAATCATCTGCAAAAAAAAGATGACTAACAGAAGGAGCATTATTAGTAACTTTAATGCCCTAGATATCATTATTATCTTCAACATTTATCAACAATTTAGACAAAACATCCATACATATGATAAACAGAAATGGTGACAAGGGGTCTCCCTGTCTAAGGCCCCTTGTTGGAAAGAATGGCTCACCTGGAGAGCCATTTAGAAGTATAGAGGCTGAGACAATAGTAACACATTGTTCAATCATAGTGCACCAGTGTTCATGAAAACCTAATTGCTTAAGAATAGCCATTAAGAAGGGCCACTCAATTATGTCAAAGGCTTTTGACATGTCTAACTTAAGAGCCACAAGACCAGAGACTGACCTGTGCTT
The DNA here is from genome assembly GCA_023531295.1 of Papaver armeniacum. Taxonomy (NCBI): domain Eukaryota; kingdom Viridiplantae; phylum Streptophyta; class Magnoliopsida; order Ranunculales; family Papaveraceae; genus Papaver; species Papaver armeniacum. The sequence continues at coordinate 789,174 of JAJJWW010001028.1, forward strand.
TCTAAGTGTATCCACAATTTCATGTGTGTAGGATCAGAATATCGCAGCACCAACACCTCTGTGAAATCCATAAACGTTACATAGCGAAGGCGTCGCAGACGAGTAAAATAAGTGACGCAAAGGATGACGACAGCCATAACACGAAAGGTGTGAATACTTAGCGAGAACTAGGAGTGTCGCGAGATTATGCATTTGTACACTTGCGACACTTCGCAAGTCATTCGCGAAAATAAATGACAACTTAGTTGTCATCCATTATGTAACACCCTATATAAAGAGCCGAACATGCCTATTGGGAGGGAGATCTTTTCGAGTGTTAGTCTTTAAGAGAGAGAAAGTTTATAGTGATTGTAATTTCTTTAGCTCTTTTCCATTTTATCTTGTAAACATTCAAGAAATTAATAAACAAAAATTATAATTGTTCATCTTTAATGGTTTGATTGTGTGGAATCTTGTGAGGGGTGTAGTGTAGGATTTCCTGCAACTACATATTGGTGCTAAAAACAGGGAGAGAGTGAAGAATGACATCGTGATTTGAAAGAATTTGGAGTAATAGGGAAGGAATTTCATATAATTTTCAACAATTTACTGAAATTGAGAAATGGCTAGAAGAAGATATGCATCAGAACAACCAACAACTGTTAGAAGAAGTAGGAGACTTATTTGGAGAATGGAGAAATGAAATGGGAGAATCCTCAAGAATGAACACAAGAAATAATGAAGAAAATCAAATTCAATCACCAATTCAACCAGTACCGAATATAACTGTGGATTATGATAGAGTAAGTGTGCATACTTGGAGATCAGATTCTGTGGACGAAAGGGGAGAAGAACAACAATTGATAAACAATGGACAAGAGGAGAGAGACCGAGAAGTGATTAGAGAAATAATTCATGGAAATGAAGAGGTCGCAACATTAGAGACATTGAGACAAACAATACATGAAGAAAGGCAATTAGAAGCAGAGGAACGTGCAAATTTGACAAGGCAAAATCATGAGTTGAGGATGGAAAATATGAGATTACAAAACAGAAGGTCGAGAAGCACTACAAGGTCAAGCTCAAGATCAGTTAGAGAGGAAAGAATGAGAACTTTACCTATAGAAAATGCTAATGAAGAAAATCGAGAGGAAGTGCAAAATCCAGGAGAAGAACGTTACGAAAGAAGAGAAATAATGGAAGATCGTTATATCCCACGTCCCGAGACTCTTCAAAATGGGCAAAATAATGGAAATCAAGGAAATAGGCAGCGCCAGGGGCGGAATAGTCCAGGTGATGAAGAAAATCAGGAAGAAGGAAGAAGAATATTGCATGGGAGAGAAGCACAGAGGAAGCAAAAAGAAATTGAATATGAAATTGAAAGACACTATGTAGAGCAAGCACGTCTAGCTTGCGAAAGAGAGAGATTGAGAACATAAATGGAAGAACAGGAGTTACAAGAGGCAATTCGCCAGAATAATCATGATAATAGAGAAAGAAGGAGAGAACAAAATCGCAACAATGGTAATATCAATGAAGAATATGAAAGAGTACAAAGGAGAATCGAAAAGCAGCAAAGAAGAGAAAATGATAGATATAACGGTGTGCGAATTCAAGAGAGGAATGAAAGAGAAGATCGCAGAGAAAGACAAGAAGAGAATGATGAACAAGAAAGTCAAAACAGACATGAACGCAGAAGAAGAGAGACGGAGTTAAAAAGACCAATGGAGCCAAACTCTGATGTAAATGAACAAATTCTGAGAGAATTGGCGGAAATGAGAGGAATGTTAAATAATAAAAGGGGAGGAGGTAAGAGACAATTGGACGAAGCCATAGAAGAAGCTGCGAAGACTCCATTCACACAAGAAGTACAATTAGGAGGAATACCCCCAAAATGCAACTTACCTACGTTAACCAGCATTTTCGATGGAACAACTTGTGCGATACAACATATCAAAGCTTATGTGAGATGTATGTTACAGTGGGAGAACCATGATGCTATATTGTGCAAATATTTTGCATCAAGTTTGACAGAGAAGCTTTGAAATGGTTTGAAGGATTACCGAGGAATACAATAACATCTTTCAATCATTTGCGAGGCTATATTTTTAGGGGCATACATTAGTAATAACTCCTCGCGACTGGTATTGAAGATGTATTTGGGTTAAAACAAAGGGTTGGTGAAAGTTTGAAGCATCTAACCGTGAGATGGAAGACAATGTGCAGTGATATGGCTGGTCGTGTGTATGAGAGATATCTCATTCTATCATTCATTAATGCTATGTTCGCAACCAATCTGCTATATATTCAAATTTTTAGAATCAAGAATACAATCACAATGACTGAGTTGCGACAACTTCAAGAGGAGTACATTGCTCTAGAGGAAAACAAAAATGAGATGGAATCATACCCCGTTGCGAACACAAGTTCAAAAGCTGCAAGTGCAAGCTTATTACCTAAACTAATAAACACAGTGGCGAGCACCTCGCAAGGTCAACAAGAAACGATAACGAATGATGGTCAGCGAAAACTAGTAGCCATGGGGAGTCGAGATCAGGAGGAATTTGAGAGAGAGAGAAACTTTTATAACCGCGGAGGAAATAATAAAATTCAAAGACTTGATCACCCGCAAGAAACTTATGGAAGTCAGAGGCAGAGTTATCATAGAGGACAGCGAAGTCACAGGGTAGTCTGGGAAGAAATCAAGATGCCACCACTAAATGCTAGTGTGGAGAAAATATGGGAAGCTATAATCTTAATGGAAAATATACCTGCGCTATGGAACATGGGAAGTGAGCCACCTCCGAGTGACAGAAGTCATGAATTTTGTTCTTATCACCATTTTCATGGACACTCTACAAACGATTGTAGAAATGTAAAAAGAATCATCCTCAGAATGATAGACCAAGGGAAACTAAATCAATTTCTAAAAAATCGACCTCAATCTCAACCATTACCACCACCGCCAGAAATTCACAGGGCAAACACAACAAAAGGAGGAGAAACGTTTGTGATAGAAGTTGGAGCGAAAGCCAAGAATTTGTCTTGCAACTCTATTGTACATTCGCACAGGACAGTAGAATATTTTCATGATAGTGTTATCAGTAGGGTTTTCGCAAAAGATGCTGATAATAGATAAATAATGAACATCGCGAAGACATCGCCACTAAAGCAATGGCAAAAGCAGATTATTTCTTTTACCGCAGAAGAAGTACCTGAGGGTGGAGATATACATGACAACCCATTAGTGGTAAGATTGGAGATTAACCCAAAACCTGTTGATGATGAAGATGATGAGGCAGAAAATTCATGGGCAATCAATAGAATCTTAATCGATACTGGAAGCTCAGTAAATATCCTTTTTTATCATACTTACAAGACTATGGGAGGGAAGGACGAAGTTCTAATACCTTCAACTTATAAGATCTATGGTTTCAACGGTACTGCCAACAAGCCTAAAGGAGAAGCTCATATGCGAATACCACTGAAAGGATTATCAACTGAAATTTTGTTCTGCATAGTCGATGTGGAATCTCCCTATAACGCATTGATTGGGCGACTTTGGTTACATGAGATTTTGGGTATAACATCGACTTATCACCAGTGCATCAAATTTCCTCATCCCACTGGTGTCGGAGTCATAAAAGGAGATTGGGTTGAAGGACAAAAGTGCTATGAAGTTGATGTGGAATCTTGCGAGAAAAGAGCTGCTCAGAAGAAGAACTGGAAGCAAAACATCAAAAATGAACAAAGAAGGGAAAGACTAATGTTGGACGCAATAGAGGTGAGAGAAGAAAGTACGTTGCGAAACCAATGCCTGAAGAAAGTTGGAAATTGCGATGATTTCGCAAAAGGGGAGGCAGTATCAGGAAATTTGAATAATGAAGAAGCACAGAGCAACATAAGTAAGAGGCGAAAGGAGTGCATAGTTGATTCTAGATTTGCGAAGGTTGTAAAAAAAAAAAAAAAAAAATTCTTTAACTTTTGAGTGATAAAGACAGGTTAAAGATGTAAAGACTATGATAATCGAAAAAAGAATACGCGAAGCTTTCGCAGGGATTTGAATGATAAAGACAAGCTGAAGATACAAAGATAATGATAATCGAAAAAAGAATACGCGAAATTCTCGCAGAAATGATGACAAGAAACAATCTAAAAACAATGACATATCAGAATGGGACAAATCTGCTATGGCGTACACCCTAGTTCGCGAATCAAAATTTCGTAAGAGGCAAATGTAAGACCTAAAGTACGTCATAAAAGGGGGTATCTGTTAACATGGCTCGGGGAAAAGGTTACACCGCCCCGGAACTGGGTCATGGAGATTTGGGGTCAATAAAGCCCATCCGGGAGAGATACCTTGGATTTCCAACTATATATATAAGGTTATACCCTGGTTGGATGACCGAGGGTCTCTTATAAGGAGTCAGCGTATGATCAAGGCGCCGAGGTACACGGTTGAGCCAAGAGTGCCTGGGGCATTTGAAGTGTCTCGGCCATTCTTGGCAAGTCTTGGCATATGTTGCACTCGGCCCGAAGAAAAATCCACTTAGGGTGCAATCACGTAACCATAAGCCATATAGGTAAAAGGGATAAGAGGCTGCGAAAACAACTGGTTGTTGTTAAGACTGGATGGGAGGAGCTAGTCTTGTATGGCCGATGTACGCCTCCTTGAAGGGGCAACCAGGGAGATGATAAGGGCGGCACCCTCCATTAGGGAGCTGATAAGTGTCTTAAGACGCAAATGTCATGAGGCTTTATTTTCACAAGAAAATTTAGGCTTGTCATATTTGTGCGGTGATCCTGAAGAGGCAATAATACAAAAGATAAAGATAAGACGAGATCAAGGGGTCAGTACATGAAAGTGTAAGGACGTCCTGCGATTTCGTCGCAAGACGACAATGTCATGGGGCTTTATTTTCGCAAGAAAATCTAGGCCTGTCATATTGTCGCAATAAAATTATCCTGCAGAGGCAACAATACTAAGAAATGATAAGGCAAAATCAATGGGTCTTTACATGAAAGTGTAAAGACGTCCTGCGATTTTGTCGCAATGACAAGAAGTGGCGCAATAAGACCTTTAACTAGGAAGGAAAAATAAGACCACACAAAAGAAAAAGAAAAAAATGAGATCTTAAAAACAACCAAGAAATATTCTCTCGCGAGAATTCAGCAGCAACAATTGCGAGGCTGAGGCATGTTATCATCTAAAGGTTATTTGCTTAATCTTTCATTTGAAAACAAATAACAGAGGCAAGTATGGGAATGAATAGATTGGGAATATGTTATTTATTTTCATATGATAGATTTACGCACTCACAATATATTGATTAACTATATTGCAAAAAAGAATTGCTTTTTTAACATGTGCAGAAAGGGACAACAAAAGTAGAATTTGTATTTGGAGATCCAAGAAACTTACAATAAGAGATTATAAAAATGGAAGATTAAAAGGATAAATGTACAGATGTTACAAAAAGAGAAAGAAGAAAATGGAGCTATTTCTTGTGTGATTCTTCTTCTTCATCAAATCCTTCTACTTCATTATCTTCATCAGATTCTTCTTCGCTAGCATCGCTATCAGAGATATCCAAAGAAGGCATGTTTTCAGGAATTTCGTCAAGAAGACAAGGGTATGAAGAATGAGGGATCTTTGTTGTCATATGAGACTATCTTAATAGTTTCATTGCGAAAGAGAACAACATCATTTTGAAGTTCGCCACGGTAATTTGTAGTTGCTTCTTCAACTTGGAATACTTGTCATTGCGAAGAGAAAAGTCCTTTGCAAGTTGCTCTTTTCGGATTCAAGTTCTTCAATTCTTTTCGAAATCTCTTCTCGACCTCTGCGAACATAGAACAATGAATCAAAGCAACTTAATAACAGACTTCATATATAATAAACAATTAAGTAAAGAGGAATGATCAACAACCTTCTCTATCGAAATCATATCCCTAATCAAGGTCGTATGCTCAACTTGAAGACTAACATTAACACCTAAATTATTTCTGGCGTCATCTAGAACTTTCGCAGCCCAAGCGAACTCATCATCACTGTTTATGAGAAGAAGGGAACGAATTTGATTCCTTCTTTCGCTAAGAATAGTATTTTGGCGAATGGATTCATCCCGCTCAACTTGAACTTCAAGAAGAGTTTTTTGAAATTTTGCTAATGCTTGGGCACCTTGATTAGTAATGCGATCTTTGTCATCTATAAGATCACTAACCTTCTTCCTTAAAGTACTAATTTTCTCTTGGAAACTAAGGTGTAGGTGTTTAAGTTGGTTGGCTAAACTTAAACTAGATCTATGATCAGCTTCTAAGAGAAGGAATTTGGATTGAAGTTCATTTAGAGAAAGATGTTTGATTCTGTCATTTGAAAATCTATTTAAAGAATCATTGAGATGGGCAAGAAGAGCATCATTATCCATAGACTCAGGAAATGTGTGAAGAAGAATGGCTTCATCAGAAAGGTTATAAACGTCTGCGAAAATGATAAGTCAGATAAAGAAAAATAAATGACAGAACAAAAGTAAGGAAAAGAGAAGAATTTTATACCATAAAGTTGTTGATTAGCATTTTGAAGGCTAGATATCTTGTCCTTCTGAGAAGAGGACTCAACTTCCAATTGTTTGGTCTTTTCACGAAGAGTAGCAGTTTCATTTTCAAGTTCTTTATCTCTCTTGCGAAGAGAAGCTTGACTTGATCTTCCAATTCTTCATTCTTCTTCTTAAGTTGAAGGTTTTTCTTTTCAAGACTGTTGCGCCTTTTCTCAAGATCTGAGGCAACAACAAAGGAAGCTCTCCCAGACTATAAAGGAAAATAAAGAAATCGTCAAGATAAGGTTTATAATTGAAATCATGCAGAAATAAGGAAATATAGACATACCAAGGCACTAAGTGCATTTAGGAAACTGGGAGTTACTGCTCTGGAAACTTCACGAAAAGAATCATCATCCTCTAGTAAGGGAGCATCGCAGATATTTGCGAGAGCTTCGCATGTGGCAGAAAAATGATCATCTCCAATTCCTTGCATAGAATCATAGAAAACACTAGATAGTTGCGCCATAGCAGATTCGACTGGATGATTCTCCTTCGCAAGAGAGGTGTCAACATCATCATTATCTTCATCAGAGCTCTCACTGGATTGAGGACTGGAGCGAGAAGAAGAATGGAGCTTCCGTTTTTTAGAAGGTGGAGTAGCAGATTTCTTCTTGCGAAAAGGAATTTTACTCTTGCCTTTAACTTTCGCAGCTTCAGAAATATCCTCTTCTTCAACAACTTCAACGCCAACCTTCGCACACGAATGAAGATAAGAAACAGAGGCAACAATATTGTTAAAAATAAAGAAGAAAAGTATTTCTTACTTCATCCGTGATTTGGAGAATTGTCGAGTACTCGCCTTAGGATTTCTCTCGTAACTTTTTCTCAATTTAACAATCTGAAAATTTCGCAAGATTAGTAGATGTAAAAAGAAGTAATAATTACAAAGGCGAGCGAAATTCGGGAAGCACACCTCTTTAGCTTTCTCGGGCCAGTTAAATACCCAAGGTTGATAGTTGGTGAGGTTCGCAGGGAGTACATTCGAACCTGAAATATAAGGTCCATTCAAGAATAGCGGAAAGACACGCCATTTTTCGTCTTTAGAATGGCGAGGAACATTGTTCTTGCCAGAATGCCAATCGATATCCTGCATAAGTACTTTGTCGCTGGGGATATTTTCTCTTCTTTTCAAACGTGCACCCCAAATGAGTTCTATCGTTCTTCATGTTTATTACTTCATAATTCTCAAAGAAACTCTCTACCGAATACTTCTCGGGAATATCTCTAAATCTACAAATTTAGGATCTCTGACTGCATTAGAATAGAGAGACCCCTTACCAGTGTCACGGTTGGTGAACTCAAGCATTAAGCGGATACAATCTCCACTTAATTGGTAAACAGCTCGCGAGAATTTTTCATGAGCAAGAATTTCATAAAACAAAGGAAGTTCAGGGTTGTAGAGAGGAATGGGAAGGCCGGCGAGAATCTGACCTTGTGAGATTATGATCTTTTGATTATCACAACAGTGATCAGTAAATAATTTGGCGGAGAGAATAGATGAAGATTCTTGATGGGGAATAGTGTATAATGTGAAACCTTTCTCTTGTAAATCCTTTTGAGCCTCTCCCAAGAGAACTTCATATCTACGACCAGGTGGAGCCATTTTCAGAGTATGGGAATGATTAAGGAGCTGAAGATCAAAGGAAAAAAAAAATTACAGTAGCAGAAGCGGAAGTTACGGAGGAGAATTGAAGAAAAATTGCAGAGAGAAAGTAAAAAAAGAAGAAGAGGAGGATGAGAAGACTATATATAAAGAAGAATTCTCGAGAAGATAAACGCATTTAATGCGAGAAGAGACGTGAATGGTTGAGAAGTAACGGTTGAAAGGGACGTGTCAAAAAATGGGTGGAAGAAGAGACACGTATTATAGATTTTGTGTAAAAGTATGAAGTCAAATCGCCAAAACAGATAAGGATGAACGGTTGCGGCAGTTTGAAAATAATAATTCTCATGACATTCTCTCCTTCGCAGAGAAGACATGAGAAGAGGCAAGATGTAGGATCGGAATATCGTAGCACCAACACCTCTGCGAAATCCATAAACGTTACATAGCGAAGGCGTCGCAGACGAGTAAAATAAGTGACGCAATGGATGACGACAGCCATAACACGAGAAAGGTGTGAAGACTTAGCGAGAACTAGGAGTGTCGCGAGATTATGCATTTGTACACTTGCGACACTTCGCAAGTCATTCCCGAAAATAAAGGATGACTTTATTTGTCATCCATTATGTAACACCCTATATAAAGAGCCGAACAGGCCTATTGGGAGGGAGATCTTTTAGAGTGTTGAGCAAGTCTTTAAGAGAGAGAAAGTTTATAGTGATTGTAATTTCTTTAGCTCTTTTCCATTTTATCTTGTAAACATTCAAGAAATTAATAAACAAAAATTATAATTGTTCATCTTTAATGGTTTGATTGTGTGGAATCTTGTGAGGGGTGTAGTGTAGGATTTCCTGCAACTACAATGTGCAATGACAATATTATCAGTAATTTATCTAGAAGAAAGAAAGGCAGCCTAGAATGGACTAATGAATTTATCAATGACAGTTTTAAGCCTACTGGTCAATAATTTAGAGATAATTTTATAACTAACATTACTCAAGCTAATGGGCCTAAAAACAACAACATTTTTAGGAGCATTAGTCTTAGGAATTAAAGAGATAAAACTATGATTCATTTGTTTCAGCATATGACCAGAGCTAAAGAAAGCTTTAACCATGTTAATAGTATCAACACCAACAATATCCCACATTTTTTGATAGAACCCAGGAGGGTATCCATCTGGACCTGGAGAGGTCCAAGATTGCATTTGCCAAACAATATTCTTAATTTCCTCATCAATAGGAATACTAATCAGAAACTTATTTTCTTCCTCAGTAATACATGGTTTTAAAACTTTAAGGAATTCACTTGCATCAGGAGGCTTAGTGGATCTACTAATCTTAGAAAAGTGGTTTTTCAATTCAGTAGCAATCATATCTCTATCTGTTAATGATACACATTTTTGTGTCTAAGTTGTCCTCAATTTTCTCTATGTTGGTACTCGATTTGTACTTATTATGGTGTTTTGTGTGTTTGTAGGTATTTTTGGGAAATAAACATTTTTGGAAAAATCGGCTCGAAAAATTATGCGGAGCACCCCCGGAGGACATTTGCTATGCGGACTCTCACTTTGGTTAAGGGGCACCTCAATTACTATTTACATCCAGGGGCGCCAACTGTTATTCGCACCCCCATCTCTGTTATGGGGAGGTCGTCCCCTTTATTTGAATTTCCAGTTTGGGCGGGAAAATGTTCACAGGCTATGACAGAATTAGGGTTCGCAGTTTGGACGGGAATCAAAGAGACTCAATGGTTGGGATTTGCTGGGATGACGTGACTAGTCTTAACAGGCAGGGTATGGTTGATTTCGTACTAAAATTGGCTAGATACTCGGTGAGAAGAAAATATAGGACGGGAGATATTCACGAGTTTGCACGAGATATTCATGGGATTTCCTGTGTGTATTAGAGGATGACGTGTGTCATAACAGAGTTTTACTCCAACTGGGACGGTGTTGGGAGTGTGTCAACACCAGGAAACGCGTGAAGAGCTAAATAAAGAAAATATTATCCGTGAACTGCAGAAAAGGATTTTGAAGATATATGGAGTTATTGCGAAGATTTCTGGGATGTTGGGAGTCATAGAGGGGTTACGAAGTGATTGGGAGCAGTTTAGAACGTCACAGAGCCAAAAATTCAGAGTTGCAGAGAATCGCCATTTTCTGCTGCTGTGAAGAACACCAAGAACATAAGACGCACAAGAGACAGTCGTTTTGCTACAGTGACAACGACAGTTAGCTATTATCGTTCTCTGTAACAGTTCGGTTTGTAACACATATAATTGTTACAAACCCGATTTTTAATTATTTTCTCCCATTTTCATCATTTGTAAACACTTTGAGCAATGAAATCAACTTTTGAGCATGTTTCCAACATGATGATGATCTAATTCTCCCACAACCAAGGAAGTGAGGAAGCTATTGACGCATGAATAATTGGTAACTATTTTATTTTCTCTAATTTATAATTTATAATTCACTCAATCACCTCTTTTGCGGAGTTTTAAATTGTTTGCGTAATTTTCTTAATTAGTTGTGATTCAATCTGATAGGTTATACTTTGTTTAGTCAATTGATAATCTATGCTTAGGGAGTACAATTGATATTTGAGAATTTGCCTGATTATTTGTGAGTTAAGAAATAAGGGACTTAAAAGATAATTAGAGTTTTGGGTTATTTACCATCATTCATTCATGTGTAATAGTGGAATCAGTGTCTTGGTTATTTTTAATATCTTGAAATCAATTTCGCATTAAGTTCTCTTTGTTTTTTTTTTAAAAGTTGTATAAGTCTAAAATCTATTGCTTTCACAAGTCTCAACGAACCTATTACTACAACAACTTTGAAATCACATCAGTTAACCAAATACCAAGACTGTTTTGAATGCAATCAATTTGTGTTCTCTTCTTCCTATATTTAACTTTGTCATGGAAATATTTAGTGTTTTGGTCATCAAATTTCAGGACATGTTCCTTTGCCCTTTGCATATAAAAATCTTGTTGAACTTTGTACCAGTGTTTTAAATTGTTTTCTAGTTCAGCAATATGATCTCTAGGCAATCTATGTTGTTGAGCATCATGAAGTTGTCCTTGAAGATTTTTTTAGAGCATAGCTCGGTTGAACCCACCAAGTGTTGGTATGTCAAGTTTGGTTGTCATATTTTAGTGAACCAAAACTCATTTAAAGAGTTGCTTGATTATTTACTAGAGTCAACTTCGTATAGGTTAGCTTTAAAGTATTAGGATATGAGACATTACAAGTATTACGTGAAGACTTGAAGAATGTGAAGAAGTAAGGAGATACAGCGACAACATCATCCTTCCACTTGAGTTTAGTAATATTTGACTTGAACTGTTTCATTCCCTAACGTATCTTTCAAGTCGTGCATATTGAAAACAAAACTGCGAAGCTATGAATGATTATACTCTAGTTAGACGTAGTATTAAGGATTATAATACGAAGTATAACGCTTATCTTTTGAACTTCGTATATAAGACATCGACATAATCGTTTGAATGCTATTGTGATTATGTATGGGTATGAGGTGAAGATTTCATCATAGGAAACAATGTTTTACATTCGTTTAAAGGAAGTACATTCATAAACTTGTTTTGTGAATCGAAAGGGAAATCACTAGGCTTATTGGTATTGTTATTCATTGCATATCTTTTGAACTACAAATATGTGTGATTAGTATAACCACTCATGACTTGTTTATGTTCTTGGTAAAACTATTCACAAGGCCTGACTTTTGTATTGGTATGACTTTTATTAGTGAAACCGATATCACCTGAGATGGTATGATCGATCTATTATAATTGGTATGACCAACTCTAGTCATTGGGGAACCGATCCTAGTAAGAGGTGCAACCGATCACAAAAGGGGAATCGATCCTTGTAAGAGGTGCAACAAGTTTCTAGTTATTGGGAACCGATCCTATGAACATGTGCAACAGGTTTTTAGTTATTGGGAACCAATCCTATGGACATGTGCAACAAATACAAGTTAGATACCATATATATGTGGGAACCGATCCTAGTACCTAGTCAACCAAGTTTTGGTAACTAGCATGACTAATTCTATAACCCACATGGAGGTAGAACCGAAACTTGTTTTGGTAGAACCGTGAAACCCATGTTTGGTGATTTGATAGGATAATTAATCACATAGTTCTTGGAAGTCAGATGAACCAATTCTAAACTCGTTTTGGAAGTGTGGCAAATCGATTCCAATATAGTAAATATGAAAGATGATTTATTAAGTTAAGATGTCGACATACTTTGAACATGTGCAGTAACACTTATCTTTTATTGTTCAAAGATATTCCTTAATAGCTAAAGGAGAATCCCGGATCGAAATAATTAAATTGAGAATCTTTTAATTAAGGTTTTTAGTTTTATATGCTTTTAATTTCCAGCAATTAAAATGCATATCTTTAGAAAATAAAAATTGGTAATGTGGATTTATTAATTGGAGATTTTCAAATGAAATTGTTTTTAGTCTATTCTGAGATTTATAAGATTCTTTTCGTGTTGTCCTTTATTTTTTCGTTTCTTTGTCGTTTTTGTGACAAAAAGGGGGAGAAATATATGGAATAAACATGTGATGCTGGCATTGATATTTATATTGATTGGCATCTCTAGGGAAAAGAACATTGGTACTTGAATGTTTTTATCTAACGAAAGAGTGAAAGCACAGACTAAGGGGGAGTAACATGTCATATGTTTCGTATAACAAAGATGTGCGGATTGAATATCTACCTATCTTCCTTAGGGGGAGTAATAGCTTTGTTATTATAATGTCAACAGCGACATTTTCAAGGATTGAATGTAAGCAGTTTCACTGTGCTGTTGAATCGGGAATCAAGCGGATTGTAATGAATTATTGTAATTTGTTTATTCATATGATGTAAGAGTTTTGTCACTAAAATTGAAAAAGTGGGAGATTGTTAGAGCATGGCTCGGTTGAACCCACCAAGCGTTGGTATGTCAAGTTTGGTTTTCATATTTTAGTGAATCACAACTCATGTTAAGAGTCGCTTGATTATGTACTAGAGTTAAACTTCGTATAGGTTAGCTTGAAAGTATTAGGATATGAGACATTACAAGTATTGAGAAGACTTGAAGATGTGAAGAAGCAAGGAGCTACAACGGCAACAATCATCCTTCCACTTGAGGTTAGTAATATTTGACTTGAACTGTTTCATTCCCTAACGTATCTTTCAACTCGTGCATATTGAAAACATAACTGCGAAGCATATTTGAACTCTAGATAGACATAGTATTAAGGAATACAATACGAGGTTTATTGCTTAACCATTAAACTTTGTAGATAAGACATCGCCATAATCATTTGAATGCAATTGTGATTATGTATGAGTATGAGGTGAGGATTTCATCCTAGGGAACAATGTTTACATGTGTTCTAAGGAAGTAAGTTCATAAACTTGTTTGTGAACTGAAAATGAAATTGCCAGGTGTTATTGGTTTTGTTATTCATTGCATATCTTATGAACAACCAATATGTGTAATAGAGTATAACCGCTCATAACTTGTTGTGTTCTTGGTAGAACTGTTCACAAAGGCCTGACGTATGTATTGGTATAACTTTTATTAGTAAAACCGATCTTAAGTAATCACCTGTGGTATGATCGGATTTCGCATGTCTGACCTTGTAAGGGAAAGGGAACCGATCCTAGTAAGGGAAAGGGAACCGATCTTAGTAAGGGGTACAGTACATCAAAGGGAACCGATCCTTGTATGGGGTGTAGCAAGTGACCGGTTGTCAGCCGACACAAATATAAATTACACTTTCTTACTACTCAAAATATATAATGAAGCAAGGGCAAGAAAGGATCGTTCCCACAGAGAGGTCTTGGTTGTCAAATTGTTTCGGTTTCCTATAAATAACACCGGGAGTTTTCTGATTTTTATAAACGAAAATAAAATAAAAGCAAAACAATAAAAAGTAAACACGCAAATCAAGGATGAGAAAGTATTGGTCATGGATTTCGTCTTCAATCACAAACATGTTTTCTACACAATAACTAGAATTGATATTTTAATCTCAACTTTTATCAAAGGCCCTAGAATACCTTGATCGCAAGAATATCCCGCTAATCTCCTCTTGTCATCAACAAACACATTAAAATATGTGAATATGAATTCTATCTAAAAGAACAACCTAACGTGTAAAAGCACTAATCAAGTTTAATTCCCTAGATGCAATAGGTTCTATGAAATCAGGCCAATCAAAGCAATCGAACGTGTAAAAGCACTAATCCGATTTAACAAAGGTTATGGTTCACATATGATCATAAGAATATATCACTACAAACTATAATCATATTTATGCTACTTGCAATCAGGAATTATCACTTTTTCGTATAACAACCCTAATCTAGCAATAAAGATGAATGCAAACTCAATCGATTCGCGACTCGACTAAACACGCATTCAAATCATGTAACAATATTAATAGTGAATCATAAACGATAATATGAGAGAAAACTAATTTATTGCACAAAAACTCATGTTTGGAAATCCACTAATCCATAACCAATAATAAAACTCTAGCTCATATTCATGGAGTTCATAACAAGAAGAAAGAGAAAAGACTTCATGGTTCTAAACCCTAGAAAACAAAGTAGAGGCAAAAGATAGATAATAGAGAGTACCCAAAAAATCTATCTAAGCTTCCCTATATATAGAGTTTTGTAACCTCCTCTTGAAGAAACTAGGAAACCTAGTAGAATAGGAAAGTGCACCTCCTTAAGAATTGTGTCCCGTGCATCAAACCCCGTGCAAAGTAGGTTGCCAAACTCGCCTAAACACCAATATCCCACGTCCAAAGTCTGGTTGTGTAAAGAATTTCATCCCAAGCTAATGGGCTTTCGCAAACTGTTAAGTTCAGCCCGCTTTCTCATTATTGGCTTGTCGATTCGTGGGCCGCGACCTATTCTCAGCTCCATCTTTCCATCGATCACAAATCAACCACCAAGCCATCTACGTCATAACCTGTTCCTAAACTTCATCACTGCCACGCTATGTCTCGATACCTCTATCAATGACTGCATTTCCATCATCCATGCATCCTTCACAGCGAGCCCCTTCTTCTCGTTATGAGAATCACCCGCACCATTAACCACCGATCCATCCACCGGCAGCAGCAAGTTCCACTGTCGAATATGATCATCAACATTAACCTCCAACTCCATCGACAGATTCCCCCAATACATCCAAACTTCATCGATGTCTCGATCAATCATAAAGCTCAGCAAAACCGAGACTCTTCCCACTGATATTTGGAAAAACAGCTAAACCCTTAATCTCCTCCATCTTCACCGTTCGACACCATCATATATCGCCTCTCCCATGCTCTTTTCGTAGCTCCATTAGCTTCTCGTCATCATATCACCGAGACAGCATCACAGCACCTCTCATCGATCAATGGCATGTCACAGCAGTACTTCTTCTCGTCACTACCATCATCGTTCTCTGCCAATCATCATCATTACAGGAAGCAAAAGTCGATCAACTCCATTCCCTGTTATTACTCGAGCTCAGCTTCATCTTCTCAGTCACCATCACTACCAGCTTCAAACTCCATTCGACTTCCCTTGAGAATCCATATGGCTGCAGTCGACCTCCAACCATCGTCGATGACAGAAACACTAACGTAATCCCCTGTTCAGCTCAATTCTATCTCGTCTCTAGCACCATATCATCCCTGGCTCCCTACTCGAATCATTAACATCAAAAATCTCCAATCCACCGATATTCGTCACCAAGCTCGGGTTCTTTCTTCTCTGTTACTCTCTCGGTCTCACCTGCATCACCACACTTCCATCATTACTCACCATCAAGCATATTCCATCATTCCTGAGTTAGAAGCTGATGAGACTCGGGAGTGAACTGATGTAACTGCTACAGACATGCATGAATCTGTTTTGGAATCGGAGAAGATGAAGGCAGCCCTGAGTATATTAGCTGAGTGCCTTAACAACTTTTGAATTCCGGCTTCCCCCTAAGTAAAAGACCTTACTGCCTTTAGCAGTTCCCTTGAAACAGTCCACCCCTTAACAGAATGACTGCCCCTTAACGTACGGTAGGGTGGCAATAGCACTTGGCCTAGAAAATGACCATTTTGCCCTTTTAGTCTTTCGAGTTCTTCTTTTGCCCATAACTTCTTCATACGAACTCCGAATGAATCCGTTCTTTCGCCATTGTCTTCATCTTCTCGTCCTCTACACAATGAAAAGTAGAAATCTTGCATTTGAACGAGTTCCAATTGGTCTTTGGCCTTTCTCCATTTGTGACTTCACTTTTGTAGCTATTTCCACTTCTTTTTGCTCCAAATGACTCCATTGCACCTAATAAACTCAAAAGTAAACATAAGATACATAATTTACAATAAAATCATTGTTATTCATCTTCAAATGTCTTAGTTGTGTGGATTATTGTGAGGGGTGTAGTGTAGGATTTCCTGCAACTACATATTGGCGCTAGAAACATGGCTATTTGAGTAAGGATTGACATCGTGATTTGAAAGAATTTGGAGTAGTAGAGAAGGAATTTGATATAATTTTCAACAGTTGTTGATGGGTGAAAATTACTCCTGCAGAATTTGGTAATTTGGGGTGTGGATGAGGAATGAATCTAAACCTTCAACAAATGCACTGCGCGGTGAGTGCTTGTAGATTCGAGAGATCAATCTGTGCAAGTCCGGCCTAAACCAAGAAATGGCCGTTCCAGACTTGTTTCGGTCACAAAGTGAAGGAGATGGGGTTGATCTTAGGGAGGGAAGCGAAGAAGGTGTTGAGATCGTGAAAGTGTTGGCTTGCTTATGACTTGTGACAGAAAGATGAGCAAGCTTACGGTTGATGCAAGCAGGCTCTGGGTGTTTGAATACGGTTTTTGTATTAACACTTGGTTTCTGTCGACTGAACTTGTGTTGTTCTCTGTTATTCCCTTGTTGTTTTTGGAAATAGGGCGGAGACCCTATTTATACAAGTCATTGAGCCTCATTCACGTTTCTCGTGGGAAGTGGAGGTAGTGGAATGATGGAGTAGTGGAGTTGTGTGTCGGTAACACACGACCAGTCTTGCCCACTTTTCCTGTTCATCTCTAACCGTCCATGACTTCCTAACACGTTCTTGTGATGGCGCGTTGCTGCACCGCACGCTGTAAACCGCCAGACCAATACCCAGTAAGTATCCCCGGTTTGTGACATGATTGATAACGGAATGTGGATCGTGGATCCACGAAAGATAGCATGTAATCTTTTTGAATTGAATAAGCTGCGTTATTCGGAAAGTCGATACTTGTGAAGTACCGTGTGTATTTTATGCGAGTCGCATTACGGTGTGGTACAATGATGGGTAATGACTCCTCACTAACCAAACAACTCGACCAGGGTTGTATAACCAAGTGGTGAGGTCGGACGGACGAGATGATGTTTGAGACACTCATCTGCGACCGTTGATGAAATTAGGGTTTTTAAAGAGGTGCGCAAGCATCACTCTTTTAGCTTGGTCGAAACCAAGCGTGGGAAGGATTTTGGAGAGGACCGACCATACATGCGTGTTGGCGGCATGATGGTGTAGGTGCCTGTATTCCGTTCCCTCATGAAAGCGCGATCTGGGCCACTTGATTTGACCGTCAAAGAGGAGTGGTCGAGATTGATTTTGCGATAAGAGTTTGATACCGCAAGAAGCCGCGCGCCATACCCTTTTCCGGCGCGTTTTCCAAGACGACCTAGCTTGGTCGGTCTTGGCCGGCTGGTTTGGCGTGTAGACGGTAGGCTGATGTTCACGCCTATGTCTTACCGTCTCATGAAACGTGATCTAAGCCACCCAATTCGTCCGGTGAAGTTGAGTGGTCGAGATCGATTTGCAATTTGGGAAGTGTAACCACGCATGTTTGAGCGGGCGTTTTGGATTGGCCAGGCATGATATGCCTTGGCCGACCGCATGAGGAGGTAGATGAGCTCACGGTGGTCATGCTGGTGTGACCGACCCTTGCTCAATCTAATCTGTGACCCTCCATTCGTGCTTAGGAGAAGATGGACGCGCGTGATGGCTTGAACCCTAATTTTGGCTTGCAAAGCCGTGCGACCATGCTCTTTCGGGCGGACGAATTTGTTGTAACCAATCATGGTTGGTTTTGACCGTGGTCATGTATGTAGGCGGTCACATGGTGATTGTGTCGACATGCTCCGGGCCCTTTGAGTTCTGCATCTACACCCTCCATCTATACTGCGAAGATGGATGGTTGAGACCGATTTTGCGGCACATGTAATATGCCGCAAACCCTAATTTAGGGTTTTCCGTCCATAATGCTTGGTATGGACGGTTTCTTTGCAAGCGAGGCCAATGGCCGACCATGCGGGTCATTTGTGTGTATTCCATACCGCTTGGGGGTGATGGAATTGATGCGTGGTCATCCAATCATGCTTGTGGAGTTGGATGACTGCGATCGATCATATCACGGCAAGCTAAGGCCGTGGGTATTCCATACCATGCTTAGGGTGACGGAATTGATCTGTGGTCATCCAATCATGCTTGTGGAGTTGGATGACTGCGATCAGATCATATCCGAGACCGATACTGATCAAGTCCAGGATGCTCAATCGGGCTAGTATAACACACCGAGAGGGGCTCAATCGGGCTAGTATAACACACCGAGAGGGCTCGGGCTAGTATAACACACCGAGAATCGGCACATACGGGTATTTCGTACATGGTTTCATTATAGTGCTTGGAGGTTCGTGTTACTCTATATGAGTAACACTCAGTCATCATGCCACACTGATAATGAGTACAGGAAATACAAGGCTGATATGAAATTCACAGAATGGGATTGTTGCTACAAGTTCCATTCTTGGTGAATCAAGTGAGGGAGTATCCAACACTTATAGATGGCTTTATCTTTTACAAGATGTCAGCGCATGATTTTCTCTGGTTTTTACAAATATAACCTTAAACGAAAATCCACCATCAACAACAGTTTACAAAAATTAAGAAATGGTTAGAAGGAGAAATGCATCTGAGCAACCAACAACTGTTAGGAGAAGTAGGAGACTTGCTGGAGAAGAGAGAAATGAAATGGGAGAATCCTCAAGAAGGAACATAAGGAATGATGAAGAAAATCAAATTCAATCACCAATTCAACCAGTGGCGGATAGAACTGTGGATTATGATAGAGTAAGCGTGCATACTTGGAGATCAGACTCTGTGGACGAAGGGGAAGAAGAACAACAATTGGTAAACAATGGACAAGAGGGGAGAGACCGAGAAGAGATTGGAGAGATAATTCATTGAAATGAAGAGATCGCAGCATTAGAGGCGTTGAGACAAACAATACATGAAGAAAGACGATTAGAGGCAGAGGAACGTGCAAATTTAACAAGACATAATCATGAATTGAGGATGGAAAACATGAGATTACAAAGCAGAAGATCGAGAAGCACTACTAGATCAAGCTCAATATCAGTTAGAGAGGAAAGAAGGAGAAATTTACCTACAGAAGCTGTTGATGAAGAAAACCAAGGTGAAGCGCAAAATCCAGGCAGGGAACATTGCGAGAGAGGAGAAATGATGGAAGATCGTTATATTCCACGTCCCGAGACTCTTCAAAATGGGCAGAATGATGAAAATCAAGGAAATAGGCAAGCGTCGGAGGCAAAATAATCCAGTTGATGAAGAAAATCAAGAAGAAGGAAGAAGAATATTGCATGGGAGAGAAGCACAGAGGAGGCAAAAAGAGATTGAGGATGACATTGAAAGACATTATGTTGAACAAGCACGTCTAGCTCGCGAGAGAGAAAGATTGAGAGCAGACATGGAAGAACAAGAGTTAGAAGAGGCAATTCGCCAGAATAATCATGATAATCGAGAAAGAAGGCGAGAACAAAATCGCAACAATGATAATATTAATGAAGAGTACGAAAGAGCACAAAGGAGAACTGATAGGCACCAAAGAAGAGAAATCGATAGATATAATGGTGTGAGAATTCGCGAAAGAACTGAAGGAGAAGATCGCAGAGAAATGCGAAAAGAGAATAATGAACGGGAAAGTCAAAGTAGACATGAACGCAGGCGAAAAGAAGCGGAACTAAAAAGACCAATGGATTCAAATTCTGATGTAAATGAACAAATTTTGAGAGAATTAGCAGAAATGAGAGGAATGATGAACAATAAAAGGGGAGGAGGAAAGAGACAGTTAGATGAAGCAATAGAAGAAGGCTGCGAAAACCCCGTTCACACAAGAGATACAATTAAGAGGAATACCACCGAAGTGCAATTTACCAACATTAACAAAGCATTTTCGATGGAACAACTTGTGCGATCTGACATATCAAAGCTTATATGAGATGTATGCTACAATGGGAGAATCATGATGCTATATTGTGCAAATATTTTGCATCAAGTTTGACAGGAGAAGCTTTGAAATGGTTTCAAGGGCTACCGAAAAATACAATAACATCTTTCAATCACTTACAGGCTATATTTTTAGGGGCATATATAAGTAATAATTCCTCGCGACCAGGTATTGAAGATGTATTCGGATTAAAGCAAAGAGTTGGTGGAAGTTTGAAGCATCTAACTGTGAGGTGGAAGACAATGTGTAGCGAAATGGCTGGCCGTGTAGAGGAGAGATATCTCATCTTATCATTCATTAATGCTATGTTTGCGACAAATCTGTTATATATTCAAATTTTTAGAGTCAAGAATACCATCACAATGACTGAGTTGCGAGAGCTTCAGGAGGAGTATATTGCTTTAGAAGAAAAGCAAAATGAGATGGAATCATACCCTGTCGCGAATACATGTTCAGGAGCTGCGAATGCAAGTTTGTTACCCAAATTGATAAACACTGTGGCGAGTACCTCGCAAGGTCAACAAGGAGTGAGGATACCAAATGATGGTCAGCAAAAGTTGGTAGCAATGGGAAGTCGCGATCAGGAAGAATTTGAAAGAGAAAGAAATTTATACAACCGTGGCGGAAATAATAAAATTCAAAGACTTGATCAACTGCAAGAAACCTATGGAGGACAGAGGCATAATCCACAAGAGACCTATGGAGGCCAGAGGCAGAATTATCATAGAGGACAGCGAGGTCATAGAGTCGTATGGGAAGAAATCAAGATGCCACCACTAAACGCTAGCGTGGAGAAGATATGGGAAGCTATAATCCTGATGGAAAATATACCTGCACCATGGAACATGGGGAATGAACCACCATCGGGTGTGAAGTCATGAATTCTGTTCCTATCACCATTTTCATGGACACTTAACGAATGATTGTAGGAATATAAAAAGAATCGTCCTCAGAATGATAGATCAAGGGAAGCTAAACCAATTCTTAAAATGTGAAGAGAAGACTCAACCATTACCAACACCTCCAGAAAATCACAGAGTAAATACGACAAAAGGAAAAGAGACATTTGTAGTAGAAGTTGGAGCAAAGGCCAAAAACTTGTTCTGCAACTCTATCATTCGTACAGGACAATTGAAGATTTTCATGATAGTATTCTCAGTAGGGTTTTCGCAAGAGATGTTGACAATAGAGAAGTAATGAATATCGCGAAGTCATCGCCACTGAAAGAATGGCAAGCGCATATTATTTCTTTTACCGCAGAAGAAGTACCTGAAGGTGGCGAGTTGCATGACAGTCCATTAGTGGTAAAATTAGAAATTAATCCAAAACACGTTGATGATGAAAGTGATGGTGCGAGAAAATTCATGGGCAATAAATAGAATCTTAATCGATCAACGAAAGCTCTGTAAACATCCTTTTTTACCACACCTACAAGACTATGGGGGGCAAAGATGAAGATTTGATACCTTCAACATATAAGATTTATGGTTTTAATGGTACTGCTAATAAATCTAAAGGAGAAGCTCGCATGCGAATACCATTGAATGGATTATCAACTGAAATTTTATTTTGCATAGTCGATGTAGAATCCCCCTATAATGCATTAATTGGGCGACCTTGGTTGCATGAGATCTTGGGTGTAGCATCAACTTACCACCAGTGCATCAAATTTCCACATCCCAGTGGTGTTGGAGTTATAAAAGGAGATTGGGCTGAGGGACAAAAATGCTATAAAGTCGATGTGGAGTCTTGCGAGGAAAGGGATGTTCAACAGAAAAATTGGAAAAAGAATATCAAAGAAGAACAAAGAAGAGAAAGATTGATGGTGGACATAATAGAAGTGAGAAATGAAGATATCTTGCGAAATCAATGCTTGAAGACAATTGGAAATTGCGATATTCTCGCAAAAGGGAAAGAAATATCTGGAAATTTGAATGAAAAAACAGAGAGCAGCAGGAGTAAGAAGTGCAAGAAGTAAGTAATTGATTTTAGAGTTGTAAAAAAAAAAAAAAAAAAAATGTGATGATCGAAGAAGGAGTACGCGAGAGTCTCGCGATTCATGAATGTAACGAAAGTTTAGTTAAATAATTACAGCGAGATCACGGCAAATGAAGCAAGATTATGTGGAAATTTCACAAAGAAGACGATAAGAAATAATCAAAAATCAATGAATGATTACAAGAATTGACAGAAATGAATGAGTGAGTGAATGGGACGAACCTTTATGGCGTACACCCTAGTTCGCGAATGATATTTCGTAAGAGGCAAATGTAAGACCTAAAGTGCGTCATATAAGGGGGTATCTCTTGACATGGCTCAGGGAAAAGGTTACACCGCCCCTGGAACCTGAGTCATGAAGATTTGGGGCCCATGAAAGCCTATCCGGGGGAGATGCCTTGGATTTCCAACTATATATATAAGGTTATACCTTGGTTGGACGACCGAGGGTCTCTTCCAAGGAGTCAGTGTATGACCAAGGCGCCGAGGTACACGGTTGAGCCAAGAGTGCCTGTGGCATTTGAAGTGTCTCGGCCATTCTTGGCAAGTCTTGGCACATGCTGCACTCGTTCCGAAGAAAACTCCACTTAGGGTGCAGTCTCGTAACCATAAACCCTATAGGTATAAGGGATAAGAGGCTGCGAAAACAACTGTTGTTGTTAAGACCGGATGGGAGGAGCTAGTCTTGTATGGCCGATGTACGCCTCCTTGAAGGGGCAACCAGGGAGATGATAAGGGCGGCACCCTCCATTAGGGAGCTGATAAGTGTCAAAAGACGCAAATGTCATGAGGCTCTATTTTCGCAAGAAAATTTAGGCTTGTCATATTTGTGCGATGATCCTGAAGAGGCAATAATACTAACGCGAGGGTAAGACGATATCAATGGGTTTTTACATGAAAGTGTAAAGACGTCCTGCGATTTCGTCGCAAGACGGCAATGTCATGGGGCTTCAAGTTCGCAAGAATATTTAGGCCTGTCATATTGACGCAAAATGAGGGGTGGCAAAATAAGACCTTTAACTAGGAAGGCAAAATAAGACCACACAAAAACAATGATAAGACAAGATCAATGGGTCATTACATGAAAAGGACGTCCTGCGATCTTGTCGCAAGACGGCAATGTCATGGGACTTTATGTTCGCAAGAATATTTAGGCCTGTCATATTGACGCAAAATGAGGGGTGGCAAAATAAGACCTTTAACTAGGAAGGCAAAATAAGACCACACAAAAACAATGATAAGACAAGATCAATGGGTCATTACATGAAAATGTAAAGACGTCCTGCGATCTTGTCGCAATGAGATAACACAAGAAATTGAGTAAGAAAATAAGCTTGCGAATACGACTATATTTCTTCATTTATTTGTGGAGAATTAGTAACAGCAGTTGCGAAACTAAGAAGTATCATTACTTAAAGATTATCGACTTAATTTCTCTCATGTGAAAATAAATAACAGAGGCAAGTATGGGAATGATTAGAGTAAAAACTTGTTATTTATTTTCATATGATAGATTTACAGTAAGGGATTACAAAAATGGAAGGTTAGAAGGATAAATGTACAAGTATCACAAGAAGAGAAAAAGGAAAATGGAAAAATCTTTCGACTTATTCTTCTCCTTCATCAGATTCTTTATCAGATTCCTCTTCTTCGCTTGCATCACTATCAGAGACATCTGAGGAAGGCATATTTTCAGGAATTTCATCGAGAAGACAAGGATATGAAGAAAGAGGAATGTTGTGGTCATTGCAAACTGTTTCAATAGTTTGATTGCGAAAACGGACAGCATCATTATTGAAATTCGCTACAGTAGTTTGTAGTTGCTTCTTCAGTTTAGAATATTTGTCATTGCGAAGAGAGAAGTCTTTTGCAAGTTGTGCTTTCTCAGATTCAAGTTCCTTGATTCTAGTTTGAAACCTCTTCTCAGATTCTGCGAACAAATGACAATGAGTTAGCAACTTAATAGTAGTTTCATAAAAAAGAGGCGGAAAAGTAATGAAGAACAGTAAACAACCTTCTCTGTCAGAAATCATATTTTTAACCAAGGCAGTATGCTCAGCATGAATACTGACGCTAACACCTAAGTTATTTCTGGCATTATCTAGAACCTTCGCAGCCCAAGCGAATTCATCATCATTGTTTATGACAAGAAGTGAACGAATTTGATTTTCTCGCTCATTAAGTATGGCATTTTGGCGAAGAGATTCATCTCGTTCAATTTGGACTTCAAGAAGAGTTTTTTTGGAATTTCGCTAATGCTTGTGCACCTTGATTAGCAATGCGATCCTTCTCATCTATAAGGCTGCTAATTTTCTTCCTTAGAATATTATTATTCTCCTGGGAGCTAAGATATAAACGTTTAAATCGATTGGCTAAACCTAAACTAGATCTATGTTCAATTTCTAAGAGATGAAATTTGGTTCGAAGTTCATTTAATGAGAGAGAATTAATCTTGTTTGAAGAACTACTTAAAGATTCATTGAGATGAGCGAGAAGAGCATCATCATCCATAGGTTCAGGGAATGAATGGAGAAGGATGGCTTCGTCAGAAAGATTATAAATGTCTGTGAAAATGATAAGTCAGGCAAAGAAAAATAAACGACAAAGTAGAAACGAAGAAAAGAGAAGGGTGTTATACCATAAAGTTTCTGATTAGCACTTTGAAGAGTAGATATTTTGTCCTTCTGGGTAGAAGACTCAACTTCCAACTGTTGAATTTTTTTCGCGAAGAGCGGCAGTCTCACTTTCATCCTTCTTGCGATATGTCGCAACTTCAACTTCTAATTCTTTGTTCTTCTCCTTAAGTTGAAGATTTTTCTTTTCAAGATTGTTACGCCTCTTCTCAAGATCTGAGGCAACGACAAAGAAGCTCTCCCAGACTACAAAGGAAAATAAAGGAATTGTTAAGATAAGGTTTATAATCGAAATCACAAAGAAATCAAGAAATGTGAACATACCAAGGCACTAAGTGCATTTAAGAAACTGGGAGTCATTGTCCGGGAAACTCCACGAAAAGAATCATTATCCACTAGCAGGGGGCATCGCAGATATTTGCGAGAGCTTCGCAAGTAGCAGAAAAACGATCATCTCCCAATCCTTGCATAGAATCAGAGAAAACACTAGACAATTGCGCCATAGCAGATTCGACCGAATGATTCTCCTTCGCAAAAGAAGTATCAACCTCATTTTCATCTTCATCAGAATTTTCGCTGGTTTGGGAATTAGAATGAGAAGAGGGAGGGATTTTTCGTTTTTTAGAAGATGGAGCAGAAGATTTATCCTTGCGAAGAGTGATTTTATTCTTGCCTTTAGTCTTCGCAGCCTAAGGAATGTCAACTTCCTCAACGCCAACCTTCGCACACGAATGAAGATAAGAAACAGAGGCAACAATATTGTTAAAAATAATAAGGAAAAATATTTCTTACTTCATCCGTGATTGAACGAAGTATCGCCAGAGTACTCGCTTTTGGATTTCTTTTGTAGCTCTTTCTTAATTTGGTGATCTGAAAAATTTGCAAGATTAGATATAAGAGGGAGTGAAGATTGTAAAATAAGTAAAAGTTAGGATGTATACCTCTTTTGACTTTTCGGGCCAATTAAATACCCAAAATTTGGTAATTTGCGAGATTCGCAGGGAGTATATTAGAACCAGAAACGTAAGGTTCGCTCAAAAATAGTGGAAAAACAGACCACCTCTCATCTTTAGAGTATCGAGGAACGTTGTTCTTGCCAGAATGCCAGTCAATATCCAGCATGAGTATCTTATCGTCGGGAACGTTCTCTTTTCTTTTCAATCGGGCACCCCATCGAGATTTATCATTCTTCATGTTTATTACTTCATAATTTTCAAAGAAGTTTTCTACAGTGTATTTTGCAGCGACTATCTCTAAACTTGCGAAGTTAGGATCTTTAACGTTATCAGGATATAGAGATCCCTTACCAGCACCGCGATTGGAAAATTCAAGCATTAGGCGGATGCAATCACCACTTAATTAATAAATAGCTCGTGAGAACTTCTCATGAGCAAGGATTTCATAGAACAAGGGCAGTTCGGGATCGTACAGGGGAATGGGAAGACCTGCGAGGATTTGACCTAGCGAGATTATGATTTTCTGATCATCACACTGATGATCGAAGAAACAACTTTGCAGAAAGAATAGATGAAGATTCTTGATTGGGAATAGTAGACAAGGTGAAACCCTTCTCTTGTAATTTCTTTTGAGTTTCATCTAAAAGGGTTTCATATTTACGACCAGGAGGAGCCATTCTTAGAGTATGGGAATGATTAAAGAATTGAAGATCAAGAGAAAGAAGAAAAAGAAGATTTGCAGTAGCAGAAACGACGCAAATTGCGGAGGAAGAGAGTTGAAGAAAAGTTGCAGAGGGAAAGTAAAAGAGAAGAAGAAGAGGGTGAGAAAACTATATATAGAGAGAAGAATTCTCGAGAAAACAAATGCATTTAATGCGAGATGGGACGTGAATGGTCAAGAAAAAACGGTTGAAAGAGACGTGTCAAGAAAAGAGTGGAAGAAGAAACATGTGTAATAAATTCCGTGTAAAAGTACGGGATTGTAACAGATAAAGACGAACAGTTGCGGCATTTCAAAATATTGGTTCTCATGACATTCTCTCCTTCGCAGAGAAGACATGAGAAGAGGCAAGATGTAGGATCAGAATATCGCGACATCTATACTTCGCGAGATCAATAAATAACGACATTGCGAAGGCGTCGCAGAAGAATAACATAAATGACGCAATGAACGACGACAGCCAGAACACGAGAAAGGTGTGAAGACTTAGCGAAGTTTAGGAGAGCTGCGAGATTATATGTTTGTACACTTGCGATATTTCGCAAGTCATTCCCGAAAATAAAGGACAACTTAGCTGTCATCCCTTGTGTACTACCCTATATAAAGAGTTGAATAAGCCTGTTGAATGGAGAGATCCTTTTCGGAGTGTTAAACAAGTTATTAGGAGAGAGAAAGTTTGTGGTGATTGTAATTTCTTTAGCTCTTTTCTATCTTATCTTGTAAACATTCAAGGAATTAATCAATAAAATCATTGTTATTCATCTTCAAATGTCTTAGTTGTGTGGATTATTGTGAGGGGTGTAGTGTAGGATTTCCTGCAACTACATACCCAAGGCCTCACCGCATTACAAGGCGGCGCAGTCACGCATTCAACTCACAGAAACCATCATGAACTTCGAAGTATGCTTAAAGAGTAACCAATATTTTTCGAATGAAGAGAACGGTGATGAAATCCGAACTCTTATCTTGTATGGCCAGTCCTTGCCCTTCACTAGGAAATTAAAGCAGCCGGATTCAGTTCCTCGACATATATTCACACGAAATCATCCAGTAAACTCGCTGACAGGGGATTCGCAGGTGTTTAGAATTCTTACCTCCCGTTCCAGACGGGGGATGAACCGTTGAAGTCGACTCGGGCCACGACTCCTATGTCATGTACGAACCCGAGGGGCCGAGACGATATCGTAATCGTCGTCCTTCCCTGTGCAGTTTATATTTAAACCAACCCTTCTTTAGGGTTTTAAAAATAAAGTCCAATGTTCAATGTCCCAAAGAAAAAAGAATGTCCAAAAATAAAATATTACAAAAATAAAAACCTTAATTACAGTTTCTAAAAAAATAAAATAAAATAAAATACAAAATCTTCTTCTTCACTCCTTTTGGATTCCTCTTTTCTTTCCTTCTTTGGCTTCGCTTTTGTTTTCAGCGCTTTCTCCCTTTTTCTTTAGCTTAGTTCCAAATCTGAAAACAAACAAGAAAAACCAAAAGGCGTAACAAAGAACAAAAATAATAAAAATAAAACCTAAAAACAAATCTATACACAAGTCCGCGTCGGCGGCGCCAAAAATTGATGGTTATTTTCAATGATGTTGTAGTAATAGGGGTTGTCGTTCACTCGGACTTGTTGAAATCGATTTTAGGATTTAATAAAGAAAAATAATAAAAATAGAGAATATATACAATTTATGTCACAAGATGAAAAGAGTTACTGGGACTCGGGATTCCACCGATTCTCACATTCATGCGGTTCATCTATTAATTCCGGACAATTAAAGCTCATAAAATAACAAACATCGACTCTAATTCTTTGCCAAGGTAGATTTTATAAAGAATTATATGTAATTCACAAGAATGTCGCATCTAAAGTACCTAAGACTAAGCATGCGACATCTAACGAATTCACAAATAATCAAGAAAAATCATAAATCAATTATAATAGTGCAAATAGTCATAAAGGAATTAAATAGAATTACCACAAGGGTGCAAAACAGCTTCCTCCGTCGTCCCAGTGATGGGTTCTAGCTCCGCATGGTAAAAACACTCTCAAAGGATTTTTTATTGCTCAAAAAGGTGTTTACAATGATGAAATAGAGAGAAAATGATGAAAATCGAGTATTTGCAACACTTATAAGGTGTTGCAAAACGCTGTTACAATATACGATAAAAGAAAAGTGCTGTAATCACTGTTGATATGTCGCTGCAAAGACTGTTGCAAAACCGAGAATAAACCACAGTTTTTAACGACAGGCTTTGGCAGCTTAATGTTCTTCGTTCTTTCTTCCCAACAGCAGCAGCAGAAAAAATACTGCAACTTGATTTTTCTTCACTCTGCAACTCTATCCTTTGGCCCAAACTCTCTCTCCCACTCCGTGAACCCTGTAATGCCTTTTTATAGCCAACTTCACCTCCAAATATCCATCATAAATTCGAATAATTCTCCGTTAATGATTTTTTGTTTTCACGGGAATATTTTCCTTTTTCTTCTCCTGCACGTGCCTACAGCAGTTCAACTCTATCAAAACACGTCATATAAGTTCAGCAGAGTTCAAACTCTCCAGAAACACACGCCAACTCCAACTACAGCTCATACATTCCAAAAATAACCGAGAAAATATCTTCCCTGTTTTATCTCATCCCTGTCTCGTGAAAACATTCCTTTTTTTTTTATCAAACTTTATTACCAACCCTGTTTTGCGTCAATAGAGTAATCCCAATCCGAAACACGAGCTAACTCCGACTAAAACTCGTGCAAACTAAATCCAGGGAATTATGTTTTTCTTTCCCGCCAAAATCAGTTTCAAAAATGAAGAAGGAGATGGTAAGCCCTTAACCAGAGATGGGGTGTGAATAGCAGGTGTCCAATTGAGGTGCCCCTTATAAATTGGGTTACCCCTTATCCAAAGTGGGAGTCCGAATAGCAAATGTCCTCCGGGGGTGTTCCAAGCAACTTTTCGAGCCGAATTTTCCAACAATCTTTATTTCCAAAAAATACCTACAAACACACAAAACACCATAATAAGGACAAAAACGAGTACTAACAATACGAAACATTGAGGACAAATTAGGCACATAAATGCGTATGTCTTACAAGATTTATCAAACAGCCAACATTTGTTAAATCTTCTAGTTTTTTTTGTATTATTACCATTCCTAGAAGTAACCATAAGTATATGAACATGATCACTTCCTAAGCAGACAAGATGATAAATAATAGCAGCAGGAAAGAAATTAGCCTAATCATCATTCACAAGAGCTCTATCTAGTCTTTATAGAATAAGGGAATCTCCACTTCTTCTATTAGTCCATGTGAATATATTGCCTACAAAATTTAGATCATATAAGCCTAAATCATTCAAGTGATCCTTAACATTATCTAAGTGAGTCTGAGATAAGGGATTTCCTCCACTCTTTTCTTCTCTTCTACTAACAAATTTAAGGTTACCAATTATCATCCAAGGACATTGATACCTATTTGCCAAATTTCTCAAGTAACCCCATTGATTATCCCAACCCATATCATCCAAGACACCATACATACAATTTAATAAAGTTCTATCACTCCTCGCATCCATTCTAACTAAGACAGTGATGAAATTATGATTCATATCAACAAATTCCACATCAATAGCATCTTTCCATATAAGATACAAACCACCAGATACACCCACAGGGTCAACATAAAGGTAATTAGGATAATTGAGACTCCTAGTATAGTTAGCCATTTTTTGATTTCTAGTTTTAGTTTCAGAAAGAAACACAATATCAGGATCATTGGATTTAACTAATTCCCTTAGGTGTTGCCTAATTACCTCATTCCCAAATCCTTGGACATTCCAAGCAAGGATCTTCATCTTAAAACTATTATAGATTCTAAGACCAAACACTGTATGTATATTTAAAACTCTACTAATCCAGGTTCCGACAAAACCAGTATTGATATTGGGCAAGAACAACATTATAAAGCACTAATTTACGCAACATAGACCTAAAAAATTCAGAAAACCAAAACAACTAAAATTGGGGGGGAAATTAGGGTTTAGAAAAATTACCAAAGAATTTGCAGACCCCTCATGCTGATTTTGTGTAATCATCCGACCATCCTGAGTGACAGAACTAGTCATTGCTTCTTTTCCTCCATAGTTGTGATAATCCATCTCCGAATCCATCTCATTTCTGCTTCCATCAGTTCCAGCTTCTTCGATATTAATATCATCATGTTGATAATTGGGTTACTGTGGGATATTTGATTGGAAGAGCTGTTTGGATCTGAGATATTGTGAATTTCATCCTCCCTAACTCTCTTACTCTTTCTTATTTCTATTTCACCTGATGTTTCTACCTCTGAAGAAAGCCCCGTCCCATTATCATTTTGGTTCAATGCCATATCCATATTACTAACAGCACCCTCTTCTAAGATATATCCTGCCAAAAAAGCTTTCCCTTCTTCAGTTTGGATATACTCAGCAAACCTAACTTCATCCATTGCCTCCACTTTGTGTTCTTGAGCTAGTCTTTTGCAATTTTCCTCGACATGCTCCACAACCCAACATTCCTTGCAGATTTCATAAGGCTGCATTCCAAAATGATAAATAACCCAAGTTCTTCCTCCTGATGGATTGTCAATCCATCCTCCTCTTCTTAGTGGATCCTTTAAATTCACCTCTATGTAGACTTTATTAGTCACATGACCCAATGGGATTCTTCTTCTTCCTTCTGGTGTAACTTTTTTGCCTATATCCAGGCAAATATCCTTAACCAATCTTTTATTCAAGACCACCTCCTTAAGATTCCTAAGCCTCACATACCAGACCTGACTTATAAACTTATGATCTTCAAGGGGAATATCTGGATTATATTTATGAAAGCACAGCAAGTGTCCTAACATTGATCAAGGAACATTTGCTAAAATACCATCATAAGCATGTTCCCTTTCAAATTTGAAAAAGAATAAGTTGGTACCTTTGGATATGATTTGATACCTTCTGTAGCAATTCCACCTTGTATTCACTTCTTTCTTAACCTCCTCATGACTCAGAGGATCTTTGGCAATGATTTTCCCAGTAGGCTGTAAGAGTATTCTTCAGTAGCATCCTTCACAACTTGAGCTGATGTTATTGCTCTTCTAAGATGTTTTGAAGGGCCGACACCAATACTTGCAGTTTGCATTGTTTTGGATAAGTTTTCCATTGGAAATTTCTTTTAGAAAATAACTGATAGTGGTTTTGTGCATTCTCTTCCAACTTTCTGTAGTATTTGTATACAGTGAGAATTAGGGTTTGAATTTAATGGAGGATATTTTATTGGCTTATGGAGAGGTTGAAGATAATCTATATTAAAATGTTTCCTTATTTGTAGCTTATGATAAATGTTTAACCAGTTTTCCGAGATTATAGGATTGACAAAAGTTTGAAATTTTAGTGGGAGGGAAAGTTTCTCAAAATTGTTGCTTAATTTACGCTGTAATATGTTTGACAAGTTGACCTTGATACTCCATTGAAGATGGCTTTGGTAGAATAACCCCATGATGAAAGAAACTCAGATGATAATGGAGAAACTGTTTGATCTAATGAACAAAAGAACGTGAAGTCAGACAAGATGTTGATATCGGAGATATAGGATTAACTCAAACGACTTTTGAGACACAATGTGCAGGAAGAGACACGACTTGTTGGAAGCAATCTCTATTTCAAAAAATTTAAATTAAGAAATAGGATGTAGACCACGACTGGATCGACAATGATGATTATACAAAAATCAACTGTGGGATCTGCAAAAAAGATTTAAAATCTCATTAGCATTAGTAAACCAACCAATAAAATGAACAAAACGTTCAGGAAGAAAAAAAATTAAGAGAAAAAACAAGAGAAACTTAGATTCCTTCTACAAGTTAATCTAAGATTAGAACATAAATCAAGAACTGATCAACTATTCAAAAACAAAGAGAAAAAACAAGAGGATTATTATTTGACGAATCTTGATCTATGAGCTCTTTCAAAGCCAGACGACACATGCATCACCCAAAATGAAGCTTTAGAAAAGGCAGAGAGTAAGTGAAGATAAATGATTCGTACAAAACTTTGGTTGGAAGCTTAACAACACCTAATGTATAAAAACAATTTAACCTACACCACTACTGGTATCATTACTAACTAGACAATTCTTTATTTTTTTGATTAGTTTTAATTAATTTAATTAATTTTTAGTAAGAAATATGATTTATGAAAATAAGTTAGAAAAAAATTTCTGTTTTTTTTTTTCTAAGGAAACATCTTGATTTCATGAAAATTATAAAATTGAATACATCAATGTCAAATACATCAAAGATGGGAATAATAAAAAATTACATATATTTTGTTTCATGGATGAAACCGATATTTGAAACTTAGCGTTTGAAATAAAATTCTACCATTAATATTTGTCTCCACCACTAAAAGAAAAATGCCCCAAAAGGGAGTAATCTGTCCAATTTATTGTCTTCGCAATCACTTCTTGTAGCCATTTATCTCCAAAAAAATTACAGAACAATGAGCACTTCTAATAAACCATTCCCGATGATGTATCTATGATGAAAGCACTCAATGGAAACGCCATTAAGGATGTGATATTCCTCTAATTGGCATAAACAAGTCATTAGATATGAAATCAATTGATTAAAAAAATATAATAATCATAAGTAATATTATTATCGTTTTAAGGAAAACGATAATTTTTATTTAATAATACTAAAAACTAATAATAATAACCAAATCAATCAGAAAGATCTGGAAAAATCAGACCAAATCAGATAGATTTGGATCATAGTTGAACAAAATCAAAAGATTTGCAAACCAGGGAGAGAAAAAGTGGTTATGAGAGAGAGGATGAGATAGAGGGGTTTACCATTATAAGATATATTGTTAAGATCTTGCTGCAAAATGTCAACCATCTGGTTAGGAACTTCGTCATACCAATTATACCTAATAAAATTAGAAGTTGCATACTTTGCAATTTTATGTGCTGCATTATTTGCATCCCTTGGTTCCAAAGTACGAAACCAGAATCCAAAAGAGTTACATAATAGAGCAATTATGTCTTCAATCTAAGTGTTGGTAGTCCACCTCACTGCAAATTTTTCACCATTAATTGCTTTTATCACACAACAACAATGTCCTTTTAGATGCACTCTTCTAATCCCCAACTCCTTTGTACATCTTACCGCCATAAGAGATGCTTCAGCTTCTTCAAGTGATACTGTTGTTGTTGACCAAATTTCAACAACACAAAGCCCTGCAAATATTCAAACAATAAATGCCGTTGTTGAAGCATTTGAATAACAAAAAAAAAGCTTTACTCCACCTAAAAGAAAGCTAGGTATATATTCAATCCGGACATATTTTTGTTCACTTATTACAAAGCATGATAAGTTTCCTCATTTATCAATGCTTTACTCTTTTCTGTTTAGATGTATACTTTTCAGCACATATATCTTCTCCTAGTGATTATGAGTCACGAAATGACAAGGGAACAAAAATACAAAAAGTATTTCGAAAGGTCCCTCAAGTTCGAAGAACTCGATAGAACTTATAAGAGCTAAGCAAAAAAGTCCTAACATGCCACTTTTGATAAGCAACAATAAACCCGAAACTACATATGTAATTTTTCTTAGCATCTTACCAAGGAATGACCCCCCAAATATTAAATATGCTTAGCTAATAGGATTATAACCTAATTGA
Source organism: Papaver armeniacum (assembly GCA_023531295.1). Classification (NCBI taxonomy): domain Eukaryota; kingdom Viridiplantae; phylum Streptophyta; class Magnoliopsida; order Ranunculales; family Papaveraceae; genus Papaver; species Papaver armeniacum. Next base: position 823,754 of record JAJJWW010001028.1, read on the forward strand.
AGCATCAAATCTAGATTATCGATCTTAAGAATCATAACCATATAAAGTAAACTAAAACAACCCAGTCTCTTTGATGCTATATATAAATGAAAATCTCTCGAGAGATATGAACATATTATTGTATTGTTTTAAATACATATACAAAAGATATACAACATCTCTAATTTGATAAAGCTTTAAGTTACGAAAACGAATGTCTTCATGTACACCATTTCTTTTGAAAATTGAAACTGAAGTGGAAACAAGTGAGCACATCATCCCAAAGGGGTTCTCAATGGAAACATATAAATCTCAAGTAATCACTAACATGCTTCACAAACCGTAAAAGAATAATTACTGAAAGGACAACAATGAATTAAATCATTCAGCAATTCATGCATCAAGAAGCAAGTGTTACTCTAACCTCTCCAAACTCATTGGAGAAGAAGATGCAAGAACAACCTCAATCAATAATAATAACATCATTTACATGAAGTGCTCAACCCAAATCATGATTCAGAAAATTACCATCAAGATTAGAAAGTTAGACAATCAAGCATAACACGAATGATTTCCCAAAATATAATTATTTACATATATATATATACTAGGTATCACCCCGGCCTACGGCCGAGGCTCAACCTATTTTGAACTTTTTTGTTGTCTGGTCGGCTGGTCGGTATTCTCCCACAAAATTTTATTCATTAACAAAACTTATTAGATTGGAACTGTTAAACATCGAGCCTATAAGTTAATTGGGGCATGCGACCCTAGTGTTTTGTGGTCGTGTCAAATCAGCCGGGGCCTACATCCCCAGCCGTGGCCCCTTAAACATGCCCTAATGTTTTGTTGGTCATGTCAAATTGGTCGTAATCAATAGACTTATAGAGAGTCTCTCCAAATCTCTTACAAAAATATTCCCTCGATATCTCTAAAAATCCCAATTGACTAACCCCATGTAATGCTCATCTAAATTCCATTTCAGGAAACACTACATAATAGACTTAATTCTCCATTAGTTCATTTATACTCAACTTCTACTATTACCATATTTGCACTTCATAGATCAGCTCATTCTCCACAACAACCCAACCCATACATCCACCTCAAATCCACCAAACCCTAATTTGTAATTTTCCAATTTATGCACAAAAACCCTAACTTCTTGATTCACTTTACAGACTCAAAATACATTGATGATTCTTCACCCTTGATCTAAAAAACGAAAAGTTATTAGGTCAATTCATAAATAATCTCACATAACATATATCAGCTGTAGAAACCCTAAAATACTTCAATAGACTAATTTATATTGAAACTTCTAAACTATGATGTAATTAGTTTCAAACTACTATTTTTACTTCTGAAAATGTATGCTCATAACGAGAAAACGAATCAGTCAACCAAATATCTTTTAGTTCTTGATAGCTTTTTAGTGATTAATATTTATCTCACAACCCAACTTGGAATCTAGTTATCTATCTTTCTGGCGCTGAGTATTGTTTATTATTTCCCATTTAAAATCTTATGGTAAGCTCTGATACCAACTTGTGACGCCCCAAACATTAAACCTGCTTAACTGATAGGTTTATAACTTAATTGAAGCATCAAATCTATAATATCGATCTTACGAATCATAATTGCATAAAATAAACCAAAACAACCCAAATTTATCTGAATATATATATCTATCTCTAGATATAAATATATTAGTGTGTTGTCTTACAAAAAAAGAAACAATACATATATAAAATATATACAACATCTTTAATTCGATAAAGCTTTAAGCTACGAATACGAATGTTCATGTACATCGTTTCTTTTGAAAACTGAAACTGGGGAGGAAACAAGCTAGCACATCATCCCAAAGGGGTGCTCAGTGGAAACATATAACTCTCAAGTAATCAATAACATGTTTCACAATCCTAAAAGAATAATTTCTGAAAAGACAATAATGAATTACATAATTCAGCAATTCATGCATCAAGAAGCAAGTGTTACTCTAACCTCGCAAAACTCATTGGAGAAGACGACTCAAGAACAACCCCAATCTGTACATCCACCTCAAATCCACCATAAACCCATTTTGTATCAACAAACCCTAATTTGCGATTTTCCAATTTATGCACAGAAAATTGAGCTTCTTAATTCACTCTATAGACTCAAAACCCATTGATGATTCTCCATCCTTACTCTCAACAACGAAATACTCATCCTTATTAGGTCAATTCATAAATAATTTCACATAACATAAATAAATTCTAGAAACCCAAAAGTACTTTCCAACCATCTCTTCTCTAATTCAAACTCAAAACATCAATCCAAATTTTCTAATTAACCAAACCCATACTTTAATATCTCAATTGATAATCAATTTTATAGTAAATTGACTATCAATTCAAAGAAACCTAATTTTATACCCCATGAATTACCCTTTATTTTGTGTCTGAATCACCCACTTGAATCATCAGCACCACTACCTGGTATTCCTTAATCTTTCTCCTCTTATCTCGATCTCAAATTTCCATTTTATTTCTCAGATTTATCAGTAGACGAAGAACATGAAAAGAAAAGGAGGAGAAGAAGAAAAAGGCGAAGAGAAAATGATTATCTCTTCGGCTTGATTTTAGATAAAACCAAATGAAATTGATGAGGCACTCATTCAAATAGATATGGGAAACCAAATGATTAAACATACTAGTTGAGATAGGAGGTGTCCTGAGAAGAAGTCTCGATTCCCTTAATAACTTGTATATATAAAATGACCATTTTGTCTTTTGTACAAATTGAATATTTTCTTCTTAGTCCGACATCCAAATGACGCGTTCAAGTAATCCATTTCGCACAACTTTTTGAGATCTATCCAATTGTACCAGTTTAATGACCAAATTCTTGATTGATTAATTCTATTTTATCGTTCATATTTATGTAAATTAAGTCATTAGCGGCTAAATTATCTCTTGATCAGTCAAATATTGTTGACGAGCTTGTGAGTCCTTGCACAATTACCCGAAGTAATTTTCCTTTATTTTGATAAGCCTAACCAGGTTAGATAACTAGTTTCTTATCAGGAACCGATTATACATATGTATAATCGTACTATTTCGATAAGCCTAAACTAAGATTAGAATTAACTTAGTTTTTCTTGTCATGATCCAATTATTTCCAAACCAGGTTAGATGACTAGTTTCTTATCAGGAAAACGATTAACAGAAATAATTGTTACCTCACTTTGATAAGCCAAACTAAGATCGAAATCGATCTAGTTACTTATCAGGAAAGAGATTATCAGAAATAATTATTCCCTCGATTTCCACAACTACATACCCCAAAAAAATATATCATTTAAGCACCAATTATAATCATAAAACTCTTCCCCATTGTTTTGTTATCCCTGCAAAGCAAAAGAATAATAAGAAGATAACATTTTCGAGAAAAGAGTCGAAAGATCTTAGTTATTACCATCCACAAAGTAAAAGCTAAAACCAAAACTCATATGTATACTAAATACATAACTTATGAAATATAAATTGATAATAGTATATATATGACTTCGCTCATGAGTTTATCATCATCATCTTCTTATGATTATTTGATAAAGCAACCCTAAAGGTTAGATATAAAATCTGCTAAATCAAAAGGTCACATAAAAAAAAAAACTAATATGAGACCAAAAATTAATGTTAATAACTAAATAAAGTTAATCTCGTTAACGAAAGCAAAGCGAAAAGATCTTAAATGAGAACATGCAATGCAATCTCAACTATCAAAAGAATGACACAAGGATGTAAAAATAAAAGCTTATCATTCATATTTATTGATAGTCTTAGATAGGCTTTACATAGTAATTGAAAATAATCAATAATTAGTCTCAAGGGAGTGTTGACGACTTCACTAACTTGATCGAACTCAAGATTAAAATCTTTCCAAATATACCCCTTACTCGTTGAAAAATTATCTATCTCAACAAGTTGAGATTGAAAATCGTTAAGAATCCAATTTGAATCCCTGAGCATATGTTTATAGTACTTGAAAAAGCGAGGGTCTAACAACCACACCCAACAATTCTATTAGCAATATGTATGGACAAACTCCAATATACTTTCTAGAGAATCAACTAGACAGTCAGACTCAATCTAGATAAAAATTATATCAAAGAGTTTACATCTCAATCTCTCGATTTGATCTTTACTCAAGCAAATAGAAATCTGCGAGTCTTTATCAAAGAGAGATAACTCGGATGGTACCAAAGACCAATATCCAAGTGCCAATCAATTTAAATCAACAACCCAAAAGGTCGGATATTCTAATTGATTGAACAACGCACAACCTGTGATATTTCAATTATATAAACAAATATAATGCGGAATAGAAATAACACAGATACCGGAATTTTGTTAACGAGGAAACCAAAAATGCAGAAAAACCCCGGGACTTAGTACAGATTTAACACACACTGTATTAAGCCGCTACAGACTCTAGCCTACTCCAAATTAACTTCGATCTGGACTGTAGTTGAACCCTAGTCAATCTCACACTGATCCAAGGTACAATTATGCTCCTACGCCTCTGATCCCAGCAGGATGCTACGTACTTGATTCCCTTAGATGATCTCACCCACAACTAAGAGTTGTTACGACCCAAAGTCGAAGACTTTAATAAACAAATTTGTATCACACAGAAAAGTCTACAAAATAGATAAATCCGTCTCCCACGAATAAACCTATGAGTTTTGTTCCGTCTTTTTATAAATCAAGGTGAACAGGAACCAATCAATAACCCAGACTTATATTCCCGAAGAAAAACCTAGTATTATTGATCACCTCACAATAATCTTAATCGACGCAGCGAAAAAAGATATCGCGGAATCACAAACGATGAGACGAAGTTTTTGTGATTTCTTTTCTATCTTGCCTATCGGAGATATAAATCTCAAGCCAATTATTTCAATTGTACCCGTACGATAGAAACAACAAGATCATATCACACAACTACAAGAAAAGTAGTATCGGTCTGGCTTCACAATCCCAATGAAGTCTTTAAGTCGTTAACCTGGTTTTAGAAGAAGAAAACCAAAGGTTAAGGGAGAATCGACTCTAGCTTAGCAAACTAGTATCACACGTAAGGTGTGGGGATTAGGTTTCCCAGTTGCTAGAGTTCTCCGTTATATAATCTTTCAAATCAGGGTTTGCAATCAATGTTAGCTTGGTAACAAAGCATTCAATATTCATATTTTAATTAAAAGTGCGTCGATACGAAAATCTCTTTATCAGAGAACGATGCAGCCTGTATAAGTATTTTGTGCAATCCCAATACTGGCACTTCGGGAGATTCATGCTACTCTGCTGAGAGTGAGCGTTGATCATCATGTCATGTCAATATTGAGAGTTCGGCTGGGAACATAGCGTATGCAAATACTAGGCGAGTCATGCATTAGTTAATAATGCTGGCAGAAAATAGAATTCACAGAATATTTGGGATTGCTATTACACGCACCATTATGGGTGAATTTCATATATATATTGAGTTGCTCAATGAGAGAGGAGGTTTTTTGCACTCGTCGCTTCTTAAATGGCTTTACCCCTTGCAGGGTGATAGCGCACTAAACACAGGTTTATGCACTCATCACTTTTAAATGGTTTTTGTTCCTTTGCAGGATGACAGCGCATTAAATACAGGGTTTACGATTTTAGCCTTGAACTAAAAACCACCATCAACATTAAGTCCCCTGCTTAGTACGTAATAGTGACATTGTTGCGGGGTAAGCACTAGATGGTGACAAATAAAGATAAAACTTATGAGACAAAGTTAGATGTTACCAGGAGAGATGGGTCGGCCTGTCCTTGGAACATGTCACGTTCAATAGGCGTCCAGGTGAGCGTTCCCCTAGCATGATGTCGGTTGGCCCCTCGGTAGATTAGGCATACGGTTGGTTAGGATCTTAAACTGCATTTCAAGTCCCTTGTTCATCTGAGTATCGTTCGAGAGCGTGTCCAAGCTTTCCTAGCTTCGGTTAGCATGGAGGAAAAGTGGAGGCGCGAAGCATCTCAGCTAACAAGTGCTAGGGCCGAAAGGTTTGATGCCCGGATAAAGTGAAGGAGGGTGGAGCATAACATGAATACCATATTCATGACGACGTCATAATCCTCGACTCTAATGTGGACGAGCCCTATTATGAGGAATATCCTTAAAAGGCTGCCGAAGCAATTGAAATATCTCCCAAAGAGAATGTTGATGCAGCTTCCGAAAAGGGTGTTGAAGCGGCTTGAGAGGATGTTGAAGCAGCTCCTGTAAAGGACTCTAGTGAAGGTGCCATTGGCCTTGGCGTTGACGACACTTCTTTGATGTTTAGTAGTTTTTGTTTCATGCGGCTGGAGCCAGGGCTTAATCGAATAATAATCCCTCATTCATGCTGCTTTGATAATTTTATGTTTTCCATTGGATGAATGAATGAAATCTCCCGACTGAGAAATCCAAATTCTTGGAAAGATTGCGGTATCTTGAAACTCAAGATGTAGCACTCTCCGGTAGGGTTACAATAGAATCTCTTCATTCTATCGAGGTGATGTGGCCGATGGGAAGGCAACACCCATAAGTGGTGATGTGTTTTCCTTTCATGTGGCCGGATACCGTTTCCACGATGATACTTGTTATATGTAACCCTAATAACAATAGCTTGAAGTAGGGGATACAATGATGAAAATTGGGATTCGGCCAAGAACCTGTAACTTCCATTTGTTATATCACGTGTGTTGTGCTTCCGTGAACAGGAGATCCAAGAGTCGTATTTGTTAGGTGCGAAGGCTTTATCTCAAATTAATAGCGCGTGTGACGTGATTGGACACGTCTGAAGAAGTAATTAATTGCAATCTGGGAGTACCACGTGCACTAGCTCGCTGCTTCCTGATTTCGTGAAGGTATTTTCCAAAATATGAAAATTACAGATGGTGAAACTTCTTTATGGGATCTAGGTGTTTGTGGGTGAAAACCGTTTCTGCTGATTTTGGTAAATCCGGGTGTGTGGATGAGAAACGAATCTAAACCCTAAACAATTTACTGCACGGGAGTACTTTTGATTCGAGAGATCAATCTGTACGATCCTTGCCTAAACCAAGAAATGGTCGTTCCAGGCTTGCTTCGGTCACAAAGTGAAGGATAAGGGTTGGTCTTAGGGAGGGAAGCGAAGAAAGTGTTGAGACTAGAATCGTTGATTCTGAAGGTATGGTTTGTTTTATGACTTGTATCGGAAGTAGAACTGGTTAGCAGAATGGAAAGCTACCAGGTGATTTCTAGATATTGTATTGTTGCCTACCCAAACTTGTTCTTTGGTGAAAATAGGTGAAGCCTATTTATACAAGTCATATTGAAACGTACCCTGGTCTCGTAGGAAGTGGAAACGATTGAGTGGTGGAAGAATAGAGTAACGTGTAACCGTCGGACGTTATGCTTCCATGATGAGGGAAGTGAATTCGTGTAACCTTCATTCATTACGCTTCCATGATGAAAAAAATGAATTGTTTACACCATTACTTTTCACCACCACTAATTGTCCTACTTCATGATACTTTCTTGTAACGGGCGCATTGCACGCCGCACGCTGTAAACCGCCAGACCAATACCCTGATGAGTATCCCCCAGTTTGTGACATGTTTGATGTCTCGAGTGTTTCGTGGAAAACGTGTAGCAGGTTGCTATGTGTGGCAAGTAAAAGTCAAGAGACTTTGCCATAGGAAAATAACATGTAATGCTATTAGGCTTGCCTTGGTCGACTGCCTAAAACTTGCCACAAGTCCGTCAGTTTGGTGGCGAACTTGAATGGCTGATATTACATCTCATGAGGAAGGGTAGCCGTTGATTATGGCCACATCTTTGTTGTGTAACAAAGTGGCGCCATTAGCATAGTGGCGCCTGGCGTAGCCGTGGCGTAGCGGGTTGCCTAGGACTTGCCGCAAGTCCGTCAGTTCAGTGGCGAACTTGGATGGCTGAGATTGCATCTCATGAGGAAGAGTGGCCATTGATTATGGCCGCATCTTGTTGTATAGCGAAGTGGCGCCATTGGCATAGTAGCGCCTGGTGGAGCCATGTCATAGCGGCATGCTAGTGGCGTAGCCATGGCATACCAGCATGCAAATAGCGTAGCCGCGGCATAGCGGCATGCTAGTAGACGTGGCATGGAATATCGGCATGCCGGTGGCGTGGCATAGCGGCATACTAGTAGCCATGGCATGGCGGCATGCCAGTGGCGTTGTAGCATGGCAAAAGCTAAGGTTTGGCTCCGTGGCCAAAATTAGGGCTTGGTGGCGTGGCCAAGGTTAGGATTCGGCGCCGTGGTAAGAATTAGGGCTTGGCGGCGTGGCCAAGGCTAGGTTTTGGCGCCGTGGTAAGAATTAGGGCTTGGCGACGTGACCAAGGCTAGGATTTGGCATCGTAGTAAGAATTAGGGCTTGGCGGCCTGGCCAAGGCAAGGTTTTGGCGCCGTGGTAAGAATTAGGGCTTGGCGGCGTGGCCAAGGCTAGGTTTTGGCGCCGTGGTAAGAATTAGGGCTTGGCGTCGTGGCCAAGGCTAGGTTTTGGCGTCGTGGTAAGAATTAGGGCACGCTTGGTGGTGTGGCCAAGGCTAGGTTTTGGCGCCGTGGTAAGAATTAGGGCTTGGTGGCGTGGCCAAGGCTAGGTTTTGGCGCCGTGGTAAGAATTAGGGCTTGGCGGCGTGGCCAAGGCTAAAGTGGCATGCTACCGCGACAGAGTGGCATGTTGGCATGCCGATCAATATGTTATTGTGGTAAGGCGCGTTTGGCTGCCAGTTAGTGTGGTGGCGCGGCAGGGTGCGTTTGCCCTTTAATGTATGGTGGAAAGTTTGGAGCGACTTGATAGGCCGAGGAAAGGGGGCGGCCAAACATAAGGCGCGGCTACACTTCTGGTGTGAGTGTGGCTGCTTTAGAGCGACCTGATTGGTTGATGGCAAGTGGGGCCGGCAAGTATGGGCCCAACCACAACTTATGTGCCCGTGGCTAATTTGAGGCGACACGATTGGTCGAGAGAAATAGGGCCGGTTGAGGAAGGGGCGTGGCCAATGGCAAGTGGCGCTAGTTGGCCTAAGGCATGGCCACGCCTCCCTTTGTTGCTGCGGCTCCCTGTTTTCTGATTCTGAGCAAGGTTTTGCACCTGAAAATCCATGGCGAATTAATTACCTAGTTTTCATAGGTTTAATTTCGACAAGCAAGGTCTGATATACACCGCGAGGCGCAAAAATCCTAACTTATGCAAGTTAGTCAGGTCAATTGATTGTATTCTATGTGTTGACATAGAGTTATTTTAAGTTCATTTCCAAAGAGCATCATGCTTTTATGATTGAATACCTTATGCAAAGACCTTATCCTTGATACTTGGAAATTCGTGCTACTCTGCTGCGAGTGAACACAAATCGTCATGCCATATCAATATTAAGGGTTTAGCCGGAGAACATAACATAAAAGGAAATCAAAGGAACTTATATTAAGTGAATATAGGCGAGGCGCCAAAATTTACAGAACATCTGGGATGGTTGCTACATTCGCCAGTCTGGGTAAATTTCATGTAAGTATATTGAACGGCTCAATAAATATGCCGGTGGAGAGGTTAGCACTCACGGCACCTTTTCCTTACAAAGTGACGTCACATCAGATGCAAGGTTTTACGATTTCAACCCTAAGCTAAAAACCACCATCAACATTAAGTCCCCTGCTTAGCACGTAACAGTGGCATTGTTGCGGGGTAAGCATGAGATGGTGACAGACAAGAGTAAAATCGAAAGGCTAAGATGTGAAGAGATTGCCGAGGAAATTCAACTAACCTTTAGCGGAAGGCATGAGGAATCCGCGATCTCTGTGTTGGCGGCTCTGCGTAATTCTGTCTTGGCCATAGGGTGTTGGCGTCGGCGCTGAAACTTTGGCTATTGATCGGCAGAGGCGCCATTGCAACTTGGCCCACAGAACGGGCGCTAGTTTGCTAGGGAAGGTAGATGGCGCGGCTAGCTTGAAGTGGTTGATGGCGTTGCTGGCTTGGATGCGAACTTCTGGCACGGTTATGGTGCTGCTGGCTTAGCTACGTTCGTGACATGGTGGATGGCGCGGCTAGATTGGAGTGGCGGATGACGCGGCTAGCTTGGAGTGGCGGGTGATGCGGCTAGCTTTGCCGTACAGAGATGGTGCCGCTGGCTTGGGCCACGAAGCGCTGGCGCTTTCATATATATATTGAGTTGCTCAATGAGCGAGGAGGCTTTTTGCACTCGTCGCTTTTTAAATGGCTTTACCCCTTGCAGGGTGATAGCACACTAAACACAGGTTTATGCACTCATCACTTTTAAATGGCTTTTGTTCCTTTGCAGGATGACAGCGCATTAAATACAGGGTTTACGATTTTAGCCTTGAACTAAAAACCACCATCAACATTAAGTCCCCTGCTTAGTACGTAATAGTGACATTGTTGCGGGGTAAGCACTAGATGGTGACAAATAAAGATAAAACTTATGAGACAAAGTTATATGTTACCAGGAGAGATGGGTCGGCTTGTCCTTGGAACATGTCAAGTTCAATAGGCGTCCAGGTGAGCGTTCCCCTAGCATGATGTCGGTTGGCCCCTCGGGAGATTAGGCATACGGTTGGTTAGGATCTCAAACTGCATTCCAAGTCTCTTGTTCATCTGAGTATCGTTCGAGAGCGTGTCCAAGCTTTCCTAGCTTCGGTTAGCATGGAGGAAAAGTGGAGGCGCGAAGCATCTCAGCTAACAAGTGCTAGGGCTAAAAGTTTTGCTGCCCGGCTAAAGTGAAGGAGGGTGGAGCATAACATGAATACCCTATTCATGACGACGTCATAATCCTCGACTCTGATGTGGACGAGCCCTATCATGAGGAATATCCTTAAAAGGCTGCCGAAGCAATTGAAATAACTCCCAAAGAGAACGTTGATGCAGCTTCTGAAAAGGGTGTTGAAGCGGCTCGAGAGGATGTTGAAGCAGCTCCTGAAGAGGACTCTAGTGAAGGTGCCATTGGCCCTGGCGTTGACGACACTTGTTTGATGTTTAGTAGTCTTTGTTTCATGCGGCTGGAGCCAGGGCTTGATCGAATAATAATCCCTCATTCATACTGCTTTGATAATTTTATGTTTTCCATTGGATGAATGAATGAAATCTCCCGAGTGAGAAATCCAAATTCTTGGAAAGATTGCGGTATCTTGAAACTCAAGATGTAGCACTCTTCGGTAGGGTTACAATAGAAACTCTTCATTCTATCGAGGTGGTGTGGCCGATGGGAAGGCAACACCCGTAAGTGGTGATGTGTTTTCCTTTCATGTGGCCGGATACCGCTAACACGATGATACTTGTTATATGTAAACCTAATAACAACAGCTTGAAGTAGGGGATACAATGATGAAAATTGAGGATTCGGCCACGAACCTGTAACTTCCATTTGTTATATCACGTGTGTTGTGCTTCCGTGAACAGGAGATCCAAGAGTCGTATTTGTTAGGTGCGGAGGCTTTATCTCCAATTAATAGCGCGTGTGACGTGATTGGACACGTCTGAAGAAGTAATTAATTGCAATCTGGGAGTACCACTTGCACTAGCTCGCTGCTTCCTGATTTCGTGAAGGGATTTTCCAAAATATGAAAATTACAGATGGTGAAACTTCTTTATGGGATCTAGGTGTTTGTGGGTGAAAACCGTTTCTGCTGATTTTGGTAAATCCGGGTGTGTGGATGAGGAACGAATCTAAACCCTAAATAATGTACTGCACGGGAGTACTTTTGATTCGAGAGATCAATCTGTACGATCCTGGCCTAAACCAAGAAATGGTCGTTCCAGGCTTGCTTCGGTCACAAAGTGAAGGAGAAGGGTTGGTCTTAGGGAGGGAAGCGAAGAGAGTGTTAAGACTAGAATTGTTGATTCTGAAGGTGTGGTTTGTTTTATGACTTGTATCGGAAGTAGAACTGGTTAGCAGAATGGAAAGCTACCAGGTGATTTCTAGATATTGTATTGTTGCCGACCCAAACTTTTTCTTTGGTGAAAATAGGTGAAGCCTATTTATACAAGTCATATTGAAACGTACCCTGGTCTCGTAGGAAGTGGAAACGATTGAGTGGTAGAAGAATAGAGTAACGTGTAACCGTCGGATGTTATGCTTCCATGATGAGGGAAGTGAATTCGTGTAACCTTCAGTCATTACGCTTCCATGATGAAAAAAATGAATTGTTTACACCGTTACTTTTCACCACCACTAATTGTCCTACTTCATGACACTTTCTTGTAACGGGCGCATTGCACGCCGCACGCTGTAAACCGCCAGACCAATACCCTGATGAGTATCCCCCAGTTTGTGACATGTTTGATGTCTCAAGTGTTTCGTGGAAAACGTGTAGCAGGCTGCTATGTGTGGCAAGTAAAAGTCAAGAAACTTTTCCATAGGAAAATAGCATGTAACGCTATTAGGCTTGCCTTGGTCGGCTGCCTAAAACTTGCCACAAGTCCGTCAGTTTGGTGGCGAACTTGAATGACTGATATTACATCTCATGAGGAAGGGTAACCGTTGATTATGGCCACATCTTTGTTGTGTAACAAAGTGGCGCCATTAGCATAGTGGCGCCTGGCGTAGCGGGTTGCTTGGGACTTGCCGCAAGTCCGTCAGTTCAGTGGCGAACTTGGATGGCTGAGATTGCATCTCATGAGGAAGAGTGGCCATTGATTATGGCCGCATCTTGTTGTATAGCGAAGTGGCGCCATTGGCATAGTAGCGCCTGGTGGAGCCATGGCATAGCGGCATGCTAGTGGCGTATCCATGGCATAACAGCATGCAAATGGCGTAGCCGCGGCATAGCGGCATGCTAGTAGCCGTGGCATGGCATAGCGGCATACTAGTAGCCGTGGCATGGCGGCATGCCAGTGGCGTTGTGGCATGGCCACGCCTGTGGCATTGTAGCATGGCCAAAGCTAAGGTTTGGCTCCGTGGCCAAAATTAGGGCTTGGTGGCGTGGCCAAGGTTAGGATTTGGCATCGTGGTAAGAATTAGGGCTTAGCGGCGTGGCCAAGGCTAGGTTTTTGCGTCGTGGTAATAATTAAGGCTTGGCGGCGTGACCAAGGCTAGGATTTGGCACCGTGGTAAGAATTAGGGCTTGGCGGCGTGGCCAAGGCTAGGTTTTGGCACCGTGGTAAGAATTAGGGCTTGGCGGCGTGGCTAAGGCTAGGTTTTGGCGGCGTGGTAAGAATTAGGGCTTGGCGGCGTGGCCAAGGCTAGGTTTTGGCGCCGTGGTAAGAATTAGGGCTTGGTGGCGTGGCCAAGGCTAGGTTTTGGCGTCATGGTAAGAATTAGGGCTTGACAGCGTGGCCAAGGCTAAAGTGGCATGCTACCGCGACAGAGTGGCATGTTGGCATGCCGATCAATATGTTATTGTGGTAAGGCGCGTTTGTCTTGCCAGTTAGTGTGGTGGCGCGGCAGGGTGCGTTTGGCCTTTAATGTATGGGGGCAAGTTTGGAGCAACTTGATTGGCCGAGGAAAGGGGGCGACCAAACATAAGGCGCGGCTACACTTCTGGTGAGAGTGTGGCGGCTTTAGAGCGACCTGATTGGTTGATGGCAAGTGGGGCCGACAAGTATGGGCCCAACCACAACTTATGTGCCCGTGGATAATTTGAGGCGACACGATTGGTCGAGAGAAATAGGGCCGGTTTAGGAAGGGCGTGGCCAATGGCAAGTGGCGCTAGTTGGCCTACGGCATGGCCACGCCTCCCTTTGCTGCTGCGGCTCCCTATTTTCTGATTCTGAGCAAGGTTTTGCACCTGAAAATCCATGGCGGATTAATTACCTAGTTTTCCTAGGTTTAATTTCGACAAGAAAGGTCTGATATACACCGCGAGGCGCAAAAACCCTAACTTCTGCAAGTTAGTCAGGTCAATTGATTGAATTCTATGTGTTGACATAGAGTTCTTTTAAGTTCATTTCCAGAGAGAAACATGCTTTTTATGATTGAATACCTTATGCAAAGACCTTATCCTTGATACTTGGAAATTTGTGCTACTCTGCTGCGAGTGAACACAAATCGTCATGCCATATCAACATTAAGGGTTCAGTCGGAGAACATAGCATAGAAGGCAATCAAAGGAACTTATATTAAGTGAATATAGGCGAGGCGCCGAAATTTACAGAACATCTGGGACGGTTGCTACATTCGCCAGTCTGGGTAAATTTCATGTAAGTATATTGAACGGCTCAATAAATATGCCGGTAGAGAGGTTAGCACTCACGGCACCGTTTCCTTACAGAGTGACGTCACATCAGATGCAAGGTTTTACGATTTCAACCCTAAGCTAAAAACCACCATCAACATTAAGTCCCCTGCTTAGGACGTAACAGTGGCATTGTTGCGGGGTAAGCATGAGATGGTGACAGACAAGAGTAAAATCGAAAGGGCAAGATGTGAAGAGATTGCCGAGGAAATTCAACTAACCTTTTGCGGAAGGCATGAGGAATCCGCGATCTCTGTGTTGGTGGCTCTGCATAATTCTGTCTTGGCCATAGGGTGTTGGCGTCGGCGCTGAAACTTCGGCTATTGATCGGCAGAGGCGCCATTGCAACTTGGCCCACGGAACGGGCGCTAGTTTTCTAGGGAAGGTAGATGGCGCGGCTAGCTTGAAGTGGTTGATGGCGTTGCTGGCTTGGCTGCGGACTTCTGGCACGGTTATGGTGTTGCTGGCTTAGCTACGTTCGTGACATGGTGGATGGCAGCTAGCTTGGAGTGGCGGATGACGCGGCTAGCTTGGAGTGGCGGGTGATGCAGCTAGCTTTGCCGTACAGAGATGGTGCCGCTGGCTTGGGCCAAGAAGCGCTGGCGCTTGGAGTTAGCGTGGCGTTGGCTCGGTCGTGTAGATTTGCGCCTGGGGCATTGTGGCACCATGGGTCAAGTTTCCTTCTTCCGCACATGGCCCAAAAAGGAAACCTTCTCCTACTTCAACTCCAAAACGCTATGTATATAAAATACGTTCCCATCTTTTTTATTTTTGTATCGTTGGTTTTGGCTTTGTTTCCGCGTCTTCGTGTTAGCAGCAAAGGTGCATCATCCGTGAGCGTTGGAAGGAAAAGCAGCAGTAAAAGCAGGCAAGCATATTTCAGGTATGTGTTCCAACGTTTTTTCCCCTTTTGTTTGCTCGTCTGTTTTGATGTAAACCCTAGCCATAGGCCTGTCCTCCACAAACTCGTAGAAATGCTCCAATATGAATGATTCCTATGTGCCGGTAGTATTGTAGTAACGTTAATTAACCACAACATCAATAGTAGTTGAGCCGATTATTATGTAAAGCAAGCACGTATGGATGGCCGTCGTAGGCTCCTTTCTCCGTAAAACCTAGCTTTAGTTTGTGTTTGGCCGTGAGCGCCATTACCGCGGCAAGACACGGTTTCGGCCAAGAGCATGTTTTCCACGGCAAGTGTTTATTTGAGTGAGCACCAGTCTCCATTCCCCTTGAATGCGAGTGCCGTGACATGTGGCCAAAGAAAAATTTCCCATAGAAAATTTATTGTCGGCTCTTAATCATTGTACCCAATTTATTGGCAAGATCCCCATGTGTGGTTTCCTTCAAAGTAGTAACCTTTCTGTTTTGTTCCGTTGTAGTTACTTCGAAAGTAAAAGTAGCATAAGGACCTTTGTTAAGATGTCACCTGAAAGCAGTTCTGCCGCCGCCTCAAGAAATGCTAACAACTCCAAGCCGAAAGTGGATGATGAATTCTTCACAAGGTCTGCCACAGTTACAAGGACTCATCAAAAATTCATGGCAACCCTTCTGACTAAATCAGATAATGATGGAGAAGTCCAATCAGTCTACCCAGAGCGTATAATGAGGTTTTTTCTTCAAAAGAAAGAATATCTGGCTTCTCCCATAGACTTCAAAATCTTTCATAGTCCATTGCGCTCTTATGATAAATGGATGAACTTCATGATAAGCCGAGACTATGTAAGGGCTAATCTGACCGGGGCGCAAATCATGAATGCTGTCATGGTATCTGCGACGCTTCAAATCAGGAAAGATACCGCAGGATTGATTACTTTCATCTCCAGATGGTGTCTCGAAACTCATACGGATATATGTAGATGGGGTGAGATGACCATTACTTTGGAAAGCATAGTCATTCTGTTGAGTCTTCCAATAATGAGGAATCTTGACGTCGTCTTGTATGAGGAAGAAGAATAAATGCATGCCATTTTGGTTACAAAATCAGCAGGATATGTCCGGAAGCATCATGAGGAAAAGTGCTTCTATAACTGGTGGGTGTCTGAATGGTTCCCTGATGAGCCGGAGCCGAATCAGGTGTTGGATGATACACTCCATGTTGCTGCATTTTTAGATTTATGGTTATCCAGGGACATTTTTGATGATGGCTTTGGCAAGAAGAAGATAAGGCAAAAACTCATCAAATTCGCCATCAAATTAGCGAAAGGCGTTGCTCTTCCCATCGGCTGTTTGTTCCTTGGCTCTTTGTACACCCACCTCGATCACTTAACATTAGAAAGTAGACCCGTATGTCCATGTCGCCTTTCTCCAAGCATGGTTGTGGGAGCATTTCAAAGATTACGCTCCTAAACCGAGGACCTCATTTCCTGATACATATGGCGGCTCCAGGATACTCCGTTGGTTGGATAGGCATCCAAAGCCTGGCTCGAAGCTCATTGATTTTCTTGACAATGCCCATGCAGTTAACTTTCATCCCCGGGCTCCGGTCCACACCTCCATAGTTCAGCCAAACACTTTTGCTTCTGCCTCAAACGTGATGTCACATTCTACCGAAGAGAATATGAGCATTTGAGAAATTGTGTTCATGCGAAGTTGTATTCCTGGATATGTGCCATCTTTTTTCAGAGGGTCTTGTGAAGTGGTTCCTTACAACATCTACAGGACCGCTCATCATATGGGTTTTGATCAGGGGGTTCTGTTCCGCCGTCCATTCACGACTTCAAAAGAACTGTTGCCAGCCGTTTTCAATAGTTGTGTCCTTGCATCTCATAAAAGTCTCCCTTTTCTGCTCCCAGAAAGAAAAACAGTGACGACCTCCAAATATAATATTTTCTGGCAGGAATAGTTCCTCGCTATTCATCAATTCGTGCAGGATGTTGTGACAGTTCCACGCGGCAAGCCCTCTCCTAAAGCTCTGGCAAATCACAGATTGTTGAGGTTGCCTTCTTCGGGTAAGCGGAAATCTGAATGTCCCCAGGTAAAAAAGCGAAGGTCGAAAAGTCGTGCGAGTGGCTTCCAATCGGATCCGACGGCTCTTGTGACTTTCAGTTCCTTCATCACACAGGTGTGCATGGTTCCCTCACTGACTTGGTTGAATCACACAAATTTTCCATTTCGTCACTGACTCCTCCTTTTTTTTTTTTTTTTTTGTCTCTGGGTCTTGAAAACTTGAATATCTTTGCCAGACTGGCCCACGGCCAAAAGACGGCGCCTCTTGAGAAAGGAGGCAACGAGACTGAATCTCTTGAACAAGAATCCGAAGAGGAGGAAAGCTTGAGATCTGGTGAAGAAAGGAGCACTTCTGAATATAACAGCGAGTCTTCTTCCAGTGGGCCCACAAATGAGTCGGTGAGTTTTCCACACTTTTCTCTAGGATTATTTATTTTTACCAAATGAATGCTCAATTGATGATATTTTCAGGAAGAGGCCGCTTCTGAAAATAACTCTGAGATGGAGATCCACGACAATGAAGGTGTAACAGTGTCTCCAGTCATAAAAACCGTACCCGTTGGTAATATGGAGATGGAGGTTGATCGTCATGAAGATGTTGTTGTGTCTCCAATGGCAGAAAACGCTGTCATGACGATGGGCGTGATTGCTCCCAAATAATATTTGCTAGTCGCATATCAAGCCGCAGGTGTCATTTTCGATCCTCCATTTGAGGCTCCTTTTGAGGGTCATGTGTTGATTGGAGGATTGAGTGCCAGTGAAGTATGCGGAGATATATACCAATATATGGAAAAGATATGGGAACATCGCCACGACCAGGAAGGTTGATAGTAGCTTTGCATTGGTTAAGCGCGTGGAGGAAACCTTATCTTCAATTCATGACATGTGCGGCGTGACTGGACACACTGTTTCTGGGGACCTAGTCAAAAGCTGAGAATTCCATTGGGATATGTGTGTAAACTTTGAGTTTAACACCTCCTGGTTCTGTGAGGGATTTTCCGAGATCCAAAGGCTGCAGGCTGAAGCGGTTGATGGTCCTTCTGCGGATTTGATTACTCAACAGGAGGCAGAAGTTGAGAAGTTGTCCCAGGAGTTGAAGCTGAAGCAGGCGGCTCTTCAAAGCATGAAGGACATTTTCTCAAAGAAGAACGAGCCGTTGTTAGGCAATTTTCCTTGAATACTTTTATTTTCTGAACTTCATTTTCTTAGGGTTTTTTTTTTGAAAGGCGCCTAGTTTATGGTTTGGTTTTCTGGTTTTTGGATTGACAAATGATTGATTCTCATAAGAGTTTCTTTTTTTTTGGATTAATTTGGAATAATGGCCCTTTGATCAATCAATATGTCAAAATCTGAATTGTGAATGTAAGTAGCAAAATCATTCGGGAAAATTGCGAAACCGTGAATGTTGCGTGAGAAAGGAAGAGATATAAAATCTTGGGATGATTGGGTTACCGGCTTCCATTGTAAATGTGAAAACCCAAACAATAGATCGTGTAAACATTGTCAGGCAGAACTTACTCGCTTTAGGGTCTTTCACCAAAACTGAATCTTCAGGGAGTGAATCCGAGTCTTTATATGACGCCCTCCTTGCCGCGATTAGTCCCCAGTCATTCTTTATTGTCGGTGGTGATAGGTGTCATAAACACCTTGATATTTATCTATAGTTATGCTTTCTTTGCGAGTTTTCTTGTAAATTATGTATCTTATGTATGTTTTTGAGTTTATTAGGTGTTTTGGAGTCGTTGGACAAAAATAAGTGGAACTCGCTCAAATATTGGGTTTCTTCTCATCAAGATTGAAAAGAACGAAAGGACGAAGCCACTGGCGTAAGAATGAAGTCACCATGACATCATATGAAGTTGTAATGGGCGAAAGCAAAGATTAAACTTGTCAGTTCCCCAAAACTGACAGTACAAGGAATCTAAGAATACTTTCAGGTGGCCCTTATCTTAACAGTGGATGCCTTGAACAGTTTTGGTCATTACCTAGACCGAAAAGTGAGAGAAGTAATTTTTCTCAGTCATTTTTCGTCCGAGATTCAGAGAGAGTAAAGAGGATGGTGGCTTGTAGAGAGAAGAAAGTAGGCGCAGCCATGGATGAAATTAAGATCATGAATTGTTGATAGGGGTTGATCTGCTGGTGGTCGATACATCAAAGGAGGAAAGATTTCATCTGGGATTATGAATGGATGGGTTAAACTCGATTTGAGTTAGTATGATTTGAAGAGAAGATTTGCTAGTGCTGGTAATGGGGCTCGAAGAAACCAGGGAAGAAGGAATTAGAGGTTGCTGTGTTGTTTAATTGAGAAATTGAGGGTTTATGAAGAATTATAAGATGGATTTAAGCTGGATTGAAGGATCAAACAACAAATTATGTGAACTGTTAGCTTGAAATTGATTTAGGGTTTTGAATTTGGTGACTGTGGTCGAGAATTGCAGAAGCAGTTAGGGTGATGGCAGTGATTGAGATGCAGAAATTATGATTCTAGGAATTGTGGATGATTACAGGTGATTCTTTGTGAACTGTATCTGGTTGGTTCATGAAGCAGCTTATAATTGCATGTGATATGAATGGACAAGGTGTGAGAGAAATGTTGAAGATTATGAGCTGCTTAAAACTCAAAAGTTCAGCTGGAGCTACAGAAATGAGGAAGATGGATTTGGTGTTGAGATAGATGAATATGAAGTTGATATGGTTGATTGATGCTGCCGGTAAGAAGATGGTGAAATTAGGGTTCTTAATCAGAGAAGAATTGGTAAATGAATTGTGGAGAGAAACTGCACATATGGGTTCAAGCTGACAGTTATGGAAAGGAATGGGTTGTATGAACTGAAAGTGTGGCTTGAGTTGTCTGAATGAATGATTGTGTCTGCCTGAGATAGAAAAGGTTATGGAACTGTGATGGATGAGAAAACCTTGCTGCTGTTGGATCTGTAATGGAGTTGAGGGACTGGTGATGTGATTAAACTCAGTTCTAGAGGAATTGCAGGTGTTGAGACATGGGTTCTTATCACAAAGTACAAATTATCACAAAGTAAGATTACACTCATCTCCATGTAATTGAATTGGTTTTGAGTTAAATTAAAACATAACAAGATAAAAGCAAATGCTAGTGAATGGCAGTGGGCATTTTAAGGAGATGGGTTGGTGCTCGATTGTGTTATGCGGTGAAGGAATGAATCTGTAGCAGATGTTTCAGCTGCAATGCAAAGGAACAGATGTAGTTATTTATGAGTTCAATAGAAGATGCAAGGTGTTGAATTTTACTTGTCCTCAAGTGAAACGAGAAATGAAGAAATCCTAACTATACCACTGTCGTAGGTCTCTCGAATGCATTTAGCGTATGCACTAAGCCTTTAAACCCCTAGGTGTCCTAAGTGGACGAGTTATAGTCTCGTGAGTTAGAGAACTATCGAAGAACGATTCTCATCCTTAAGTCTTTGAGCGAGAAGTAACCATACCATATGAAAGAATTCGGATTCGATTGTGATCATAAGCCTCGACTTCGCCTCACCATTAGGGTTTTATGATTTTATGCCGAGATGAAGAACAAAAATGTAGATTGAGATGAGATTATGGAGCTAAAGAGTTGAGGATCAACCCAATAGACGATATGTACAACCATCAACAATCTTACACAAATATAACATGAGAGTGCAAGTAACCCAAATGGGAATGAGTACTTGTGTGGTATTTCTAGTCCCATCATTTGAAACAGGTTCATATGCAATATCAATTGCGAGTAAGACTAGGCATACTATTTTCATTATGGGTGATAAACATTTCATTTTGAAAGTCCTCCCTTTCCTCATTTAGTGCATTGCGATTTGACTCAATTTGAGTTCTAAGCTCGCGATCCTTTGGTCAAGGTTTTGAATCAATTCTAGAATTTCATTATGTGGTTCAATGAAAGGAGAGTTTTCAAAAGTAGGAAATTCATAATCAATGCTATATGGTTTATCATGCAATACACTCCTAGCATTATTTTGTTCGATGAGTCTAAGATTTTCCTCCAGATTGAGAAGTACAAAATTGTTCATCTCTCCCCCTTTGTGGTGAATGATGTATGTGATCATAATGATTAGGGTATGTGAGTTCGGGGTCTCCAGAAGGCCCATATAATTCCCTAAAGTCACTATGGTATGTGGGGTGTTCATCATGAAAGGTGCCCGTAAGCAAGCTCTCTAAAGGGATTTGGTTCCATGGATGCGAGACCAATATCCGACATGATTTAACACTCAAATTGAACTCAAAGCCCGGTGAAGTGGACTAAGTTTGGTTTATTGGGTTTTTGGTTTGTTGGGTTTCATTTGGTTTTGTGGGAAAGTTTGGTTTATGTGGGAAGCCCAAATTGTTGTGGGCTCAATTTGGTTTTGATGGGCTTAGTTTGGTTATTGGCCCAAAGTGTTTGCAAAACTTAGGTTGAGTTAGCCTAGTGAAAGTGTTTTAGCCCATGATTAAATGGCCCAGTTGGTTGTATGTTAACGATTTGAGTTTGTTTTTTGTTAAGTGGGCTAGCTTTGTGTGTAGAGCCAGTTGTGTTAGCCTTGGTGAATTGGGCTAAAGTTTGTTTGCAACCTGAGTTTGGTTCAATGAGCCCAACTGGTGTGGTCATCGGCCACTATGAGGCTTCGGTCTTGGCAGGCAGCAAGTTACTTCAAAGACCATCTTTGGTTTAGTTTGGCAGCAAGCTTGTGCGAGCCCTGGTTAGGCTTAGGCGGAGTGGGCTAGTCTGTGTTGTAAAACCCGGAGTTTGTGTTTGTGTACAATGATGGTTGGGTGGTTTAACGGCCCAGGCTATATGCTCGGTTTACGCAGCTTAGGTTTTTCACACGGCATAAGGTGGTGTAAGGCGGGTTACACACGGCCCAAATTAGGTGCACCACGGCTCTTGCAAAGCACAACACAAGGAAGGCGGACTCTGACTAACAAATGACGGACAGGTGGCGGCGGGTTGTGTAAGTGATAGAGGCTCACGGGATTCACACAGCTTATGCTCCGTGTCTTGGTCTCAACCTTGGTCTATTCAAGAGGTGCTTACGGCCCTGCGGCTACGGGGCTTGCGGGGGCTTGCAGACTAACTTGCTAGCACATTCGGGGGTTGTGCTTAGCAGGTCTTACACGAACTGAGTCTGACACACAATGAAGATTGGCAGCTCACACTGGCTCAAGCGCAAGAGTTATGTGCTAAGATTAATGATGGTTTTCTTTGGTTTTCTTGTCTTTGGGTTTTTGTTTCATTGCTCAAAGACCAAATTCGAGTTTTCGAGCTATAGTAAAAGGTTATGGAACGAGGCAGGAAAAAAAAACAGCTAAAACATTAATGGAAGCAACAATGCAAAGCAAAACCAAAGAAACGAGGCCAAAGAAAAACAAAATGAGTATATACGGGTGAAAATCAGTAAAGCAAAGTTGGCATCAAGTCGTGGCGCAAAAATGGAGTTGAGGGACTGGTGATGTGATTATGGCTTTCTTAACTGAATTCTAAGGTCTAGAGTGGAATGTGACACTAAACTAAGGCAAAGAACAAAGGATTGTAAGATACCAAGGTGATGAAGACTTCCATGCTGGGTTACCTCCCATTGAAGGCCTCAAGTGGAGGAATCCTTTAGCTAACTATCCTAATTCACCCTAGTATAACTTGTCTTTTCAAAGTACAAGTTATCACAAGCTCATTTGGGTTGTAGGCTAACTAATTACTCTAAGTGATTCAAATGATAATAATGCATTCCTAGTATAATTTGTCTTATCACGGACAAATTATCACAAATGTAATTGATCCAAACAACATGAAATCACTCATCTCCATTAAGCACAATAAGACACAAAATTAGACATAGAACTCAACATGAATGGTTAAATTAAAACATAACAAGATAAAATTGAACACAAATAAACTGGGCATTTTAAGGAGATACACAAACCTCCCAAACCCTAGAAATTGATAAAAACAGAAATTAAATGAGAAATAATCTGGTGCTCGATCTGGTAGTTTGCTTGTGATATTTGGTATAGTTATCGGTGAAGGAATGAATACTCGGCGTTTGATGATGAGTAGGTAGAAGGAGGTAGTGGTGGCTCACGATGGCGGTATGGAGGTGGTGGAGAAGAGTTGGTCGGGTGTTTCGGGTGAAAGGAGAAGGAAAATGAGATTAGGAGGTTAGGCTTAGGGGCTTATAAGGGGCTATGGTGTTGCAAAGGAAGCGTTGGATCTAGTCGGAGATGAGAAAGTTATTTTATGAGTTCAATAGAAGATGCAAGGTGTTGCAAGCCCATTTCTTGTAGAGTCGCTACTTGTTGGGTTGCAACATTGCCTTGCACAACTTGATTTTATCTTGCCTCCGATTCTTCGCTCTTTTGGCTCCTCGAGATGATTTAGAACAAAATGTGAGTAAAGTGCCGATAAAAAGGTGAGATGAGATTATGAGTTCAATAGAAGATGCAAGGTGCGAGTTGGTACTGAAGAACAAAATGTGCGAGATGGATGGAGCTGGTACTTGTGTGGATGACTGAGTTGCTAATTGAGAACTCAAAGGAATGGTGTTGCAATTGGGAGATGGGAGTGAGTCTGAATAGCAGGTGTTGCAGCCAATGAGCGACTGCTGGCTATAAAGATGCAGTACATGGTTAAATACAGTATGGAGCAGGTTCAGTTGGCTGAGACAGTCTTGGTGATATGAAGGGTGGTTATGTGCTGCTGGTGCTGCCATTTTGAGCAAAATGGTTTTGGCCTGGCAAACAGATCATGAACCACCTAACTCAGTTGATACACCCTAAATCGGTCTTAACTCGGCTGACCTGACCGAGCTGACTCGTTGACCGGTGACCGGGTGGACTTTGCCGATCACCTGAGATATATTTTCCGGCCAACTTCCGGCCATAATACCAGTTTTCCGGCGACTATTTTGGGGACATATTTTCACATGGGT
Source organism: Papaver armeniacum (assembly GCA_023531295.1). NCBI lineage: Eukaryota > Viridiplantae > Streptophyta > Magnoliopsida > Ranunculales > Papaveraceae > Papaver > Papaver armeniacum. Next base: position 847,862 of record JAJJWW010001028.1, read on the forward strand.
ACTCCTCACATATGGGCTTGGTGGACATCTTGTTATTGGACTTTGGGCTTTGAAGACCTAGTTTTGGAAAGATGAAAAGCTACAAAAGGAAAAAGTTTTCTACAACTTTGGGTATCACGTATTTTTCCACTGGGAGTTTTGGAGAGCGGCGACTAGGGTTTGCTTCTCGTTTGTTTTTCATCTTCTTCATTATTTTATTATTGATTATGATTATGATGAACTCAAAAGCTATGAGTAGCTAAACAATTATTATTGGTTATGGGATAAAGTTGATTTCTCAACATCTTATTTGAATCTATGAATTAGTTTTGTCTCAATAATTTATTGTTTGTGATTCACAATTAATAGTGTTATAAAGTTTGAATGCTTGTTTAATCGAGTCCGGAATCGATTGAGTTTTCTTCATCCTTATTGCTAGATTAGGGTTTTCAATACGAAAAAGTTGTTTATTCCTGATTCTAAGTAGCATAATTGTGGGTAGTGCTTGTAGTGATATATCCTACTAGTCACAAGTGAGTCATAACTTTGTTAAAACAGATTAGTGCTTTTACACGTTCGTTTGCATTGATTAGTCTTATTCCAGAGAACTTATTGCTTTTAGGGAGTTAAACTTGATTGTGCTTTTACACGTTAGGTTGCTTTCTAGGAAGAATTCACATATACATCTTTTAATGTGGTTGTGATGAAATTAGGGAATTAGCGGGATATTCTTGCGATCAAGGTATCCTAGGACTTTTAGTAAATGAGAGATTAAAATACCAATTCTAGTCATTGATGAAAATACATGTTTGTGAATGATATTATCCCATGACCAATATCTTCTCTTTATTGATTATTCAAATTATTTTATTTGCTTTGCTCTATTTTATTGCTTAGATAAAACAAAAATCCCCCCTTGGCTACCTTAGAAACTGAAAATCGCATAAAAACAATTGCCTCTCTGTGGATACGAACTCTTTCTTACCACGTACTTCATTTGTATTTAGTAAAGTGAGAAAGTGAAATTATTTTTGCTCGGCTGACAACCGATCAAATTTTGGCGTCGCTGCCGGGGAGGCAACGACTTGTTATTAAGTTTTTAGTTTCTTTTTATAATTTCGGCTTTTATCTTTGCTTTTTTGTTTTCTTGTCTTGTTTCTCACTTGTTTGTGAGAATTGTTTTCAGGTACCTAATCCCTGGCTTCTAAAGATTGGAACTATCCAAGGTGCGGGATAGCTACTCGAAGAGGCACAATACTCCAACCAAGTCAAGACACAAAAGAAGATCAAGAGTTAGAAGTGGAAGAAGAGTTACAAATAGAATGAGAACAAGAGGTTCCATTCGTAGACGAACCACAAGTTGAAGAAGAAGAAGAAGCAATGGTTGATGCAACTCGTACACTCAAGGACTTGGGTTCTCATAGGCTTGATGCACAACAATGGTGTATCCAAACTAACTCAACCTTTGAGATCAAGACGGGGTTGCTTCGAGAGTTACCAAAGTTCCATGGCATGGTGAATTAAGACCCAAAAAAGCATCTTATGGACTTTCATACCATTGTCAAGGCCATGCTTCCAGCGGAGACTGATGCCGATGGTGCAATGTTGAAAGTTTTTCCATTTTCTATGGTGAATAGCGCTAAGGATTGGTTGTACTGTTTGTCATCCGGAAGTGTCACTACATGGAACGGGTTGAAGAAAATTTTCTTAGAGAGGTATTTTCCTGCATCGAAGGCTACTCAAATTCGCAAGGAAATTTGTGGGATGAAGCAAAATGTGGGAGAATCTTTGTATGAGTGTTGGGAACGATACAAGAGATTGGTGGCAAGCTGCCCTCACCACCAATTTAGTGACGCTATGATTATCCAATACTTTTATGAATGACTCCGATCAAGTGATAGGAATCTCCTTGATGCTGCATGTGGCGGTGCACTAGTAAACAAGATAGTGGCACAAGCTAGAGAGTTGATTGAAAACATGGCAGCGAACTCACAACAATTCTTGAGTCGTGGTTCGGATGTGCTTCTAAGAAGAGTGAATGAAGTGAGCGAGGTTGAGGATCTTCGTCAACAAATGGGTAACATGACAGCAATGATGTAACAAGTTGCAGCCGCGGTTATACCAAGTTCTCCTCGATGTTATGAAGATGAGCAAGTTAATGCGGTCTTTCCAAATCAACAAAGATGGTATGATCCCTACTCCAACACTTACAATCCATGATGGAGAGATCATCCCAATTTTAGCTATGCCAATAAGCAAGGTGCAATCCAACAACCTACTTTCAACCATTTGGGTGGATTTCAAGCGCAACAACGGAAATTTCAGCAACCACAAGCACAAAAATCAATGCAAAATCAAGGTTCTGATATCGATGCAAAGCTTCAAAATTTTATGCAAGGCATTTCCACCATGTTTAAAGAAAGTCAGCAGGAAACTAAGAGTGCTATCAAGGAGTTGCAGACACAAATGGGCTCCATGGCGATTGATATAAACAAATTGAAGGCACAAAATAGTGGGACACTCCCTTCTCAACCTATTAACCCAAAAGAGGGTGTCAATGCTATTACGTTGAGAAGTGGTACACAACTTGTGCAACCCGAAGTTACTGATTCGGGCAAGGTGGAAACACCAAAGGAACCTGTTTTGGAGGAGAAGAATGAGGATTCTCCCAAAACTTCTGAGGTACCTATTCCTAACTTTAAAACTTCGATTTCTACTTATGTTCCTCCTTTACCTTTCCCTTGCAGATTTGCAAGTTCTAAGAAGGCGGAACTAGAAAAGGAGATTTTAGACGTTCTAAAGATGATCCATGTGAACATACCACTCATTGATGCTATTAAGCAAGTTCCAAAGTATGCAAAGGTGTTGAAGGAATTGTGTACCAATAAGCGAAGGCTCAAAGATAATGAAGTGTTAAGTGTGGGGGAGAATGCTTCAGCAATCTTACAACACAAACTCCCACTTAAGTGCAAGGATCCCGGTAGTTTTGACATTCCCGTCACAATTGGTAACACAACATTTAATAAAGCTATGTTGGATTTAGTTGCATCCGTAAATGTTATGCCTGCATCAATGTATAATTCACTTGATCTTGGTCCTCTTAAAAAAGCTGGAATTGTATTGCAATTAGCCGATCGCTCTAATGTCTACCCAATGGGTATTGTTGAGGATGTTCTTGTGCAGGTTAATCAACTTGTATTTCCAGCTGACTTTTGCGTGTTAGAGATGATGAAGGTTCACCGGACTCGTCTCTTCCATTGTTACTTGGGCGTCCCTTCATGAAAACGGCGAAAATCATTATTGATGTGGACAAGGGAACGCTAAAAATGGAGTTTGATGGAGAAACAATACGTTTCAACATTTTCGAGACGATGAGATATCCTAGTGATGTCCACTCTTGTTTCTCCATTGATGTTATGGATACATTGGCACAACAAGTATTTGAATTGAATGGTGATGATGCTTTGGAAACCGTTTTAACTACATCCATGGATAATGGTGTAGAGTGTGGTAATGAAGTGAAGGAAGCCCTTGGTGATCTTAACTCACTACAAGGATGCTCGGAAACTCATAATATATTTCTTTACCATGCAATGATGAAAATCTTGTACCTTCAATTGTTAAATCTCCAAAGTTAGAATTGAAACCTCTTCCCGATCACCTAAAGTACTTGTACTTGGGTGACAAGGAAGATTTACCTGTGATTGTTTCTAACGAGCTTAGTGATTTACAGGAGCAAAAAATTCTAAGGGTGCTAAGGAAGTACAAGAAGGCCATAGGATGGACAATTGCCGATATCAAGGGTATAAGCCCTGCCGTTTGTATGCACAAGATACGTTTGGAGGACGATGCAAAGCCTACAAGGGAAGCGCAACGTCGTTTGAATCCCCCTATGATGGAAGTTGTGAGAAAGGAGATACTCAAGCTTTTGGACGTGGGTGTTATCTACCCCATATCCGATAGCAAGTGGGTAAGCCCGGTACAAGTAGTACCAAAGAAATCAGGTGTGATGGTGGTGGAGAATGATAAGAATGAACTTGTTCCAACTCGTGTGCAAACCGGTTGGAGGGTTTGTATTGATTACAGGGAATTGAATGCCACCACTAGGAAAGATCATTTTCCATTTCCTTTTATTGATCAAATGCTTGAACGTTTAGCTGGACACTCTTATTATTGCTTCCTTGATGGCTATTCAGGTTACAATCAGATTGTGATAGCGCCGGAGGATCAAGAGAAAACTACTTTCACTTGTCCTTTCGGTACTTTTTCTTATAGAATGATGCCTTTTGGCTTGTGCAATGCTCCAGCTACCTTTTAAAGGTGTATGGTAAGTATCTTTTCAGAATATGTTGAAAACATAATCGAAGTGTTCATGGACGATTTTAGTGTCTTTGGTGATTCATTTGACCTTTGCTTGAACAACTTGTCTTTAATCCTTGAACGATGTGTTGAAACAAACCTTGTGCTGAATTGGGAGAAGTGCCATTTCATAGTAACTCATGGTATAGTTTTAGGCCATATAATATCTTCTAAAGGCTTGGAAGTTGATAAATCTAAGATAGGACTTATTCGTGCTTTAACCCCTCACACTACGGTAAGGGAGATACGCTCTTTTCTTGGTCATGCAAGTTTTTATCGAAGATTCATCAAGGATTTTTCCAAGATAGCATCACCACTTTGTAACTTATTACAAAAAGATGTGGTTTTTAACTTTGATGAAAAGTGTATGGCGGCATTCAATCGTTTGAAAGAACTTTTGATTTCATCCCCTATCATTAAACCACCGGATTGGAGCAAGCCTTTTGAGCTCATGTGTGATGCAAGTGACTATGCGGTTGGTGCGGTGCTTGGGCAACGTGTGGGGAAAATTCCTCATGCTATTTATTATGATTCTAGAACGTTAAATGAGGCCCATCAAAACTACACAACCACTGAAAAAGAGTTGTTAGCCATTGTTTTTGCTTTGGAAAAGTTTCGCTCTTATCTAATTGGTACAAAAGTTGTTGTCTTTTCTGATCATGCAACACTTAGGTACTTGCTAATGAAGAAAGAAGCGAAACCGAGGCTCATATGATGGATTTTACTCTTGCAAGAGTTTGATATTGAAATCAAGGACAAGAAAGGAATTGAGAACACCGTTGCGGATCACTTGAGCTGTCTTGCTTTAGACAAGGAAGCTATCCCATTGCGTGAAAGTTTCCCAGATGAGCAACTATTCTCAATTGCCTTTGGAGAACCATGGTATGCCGATATTGTCAATTACTTAGTGTCTAAACAAATCCCAAAGAACTTATCTCTTGTTGAGAGGGACAAACTTAAGAAGTTAGGAAACCAATACATATGGGATGATCCATACTTGTGGAAACATTGTAGTGACCAAGTAATAAGAAGGTGCGTTCCCGAATCTGAATTTAATTCTATCTTGTCTTTTTGTCACTCCTATGCTTGCGGGGGACACTTTGGGAGTAAGAGAACTGCTCACAAGGTACTTGAAAGCGGGTTCTATTGGCCAACCTTGTTTAAGGATGCACATATGTTTTGCACAACTTGTGATAGGTGCCAAAGAACAGGCAATCTAGGTGCCCGAAATCAAATGCCACAAACTTTTATTCAATTTATTGAAGTTTTTGATGTATGGGGTATTGATTTTGTGGGTCCTTTTGTCAACTCCCATGGGAATTTTTATATCTTACTTTCTGTTGATTATGTCTCTAAATGGGTGGAAGCTAAGGCCACCCCAACTAACGATTCTAAAGTGGTTTCAGATTTTGTGCAAGCTAATATCTTTGCAAGGTTTGGAATTCCAAGAGCCATAATTAGCGATGGGGGTTCTCACTTCAAAAACAGGATTTTACAAAGCTTGTTGAAGAAGTATAATGTGTCGCACAAGATTGCAACACCTTATCATCCCCAAACAAATGGACAAGCCGAGGTTTCCAACTGGGAGGTGAAATCCATTCTAGAGAAGACGGTGAATCCAACAAGGAAAGATTGGAGCATGCGACTTAATGATGCTTTGTGGGCGTATAGAACCGCATACAAGACACCTATAGGGATGTCTCCCTTTAGGCTTGTGTATGGTAAACCTTGTCATTTACCCGTTGAAATTGAGCATAAGGCGTTTTGGGCTATTAAGCAATGCAATATGGAGATGGATGGGGCTGGAAAGCAAAGGAAGTTACAACTCCAAGAGCTACAGGAGCTTCGCAATGACGCATTTGAAATCTCACGCATTTATAAGGAAAAGACGAAAGCATTTCATGATAACATGATTTCTAGGAAAAAAATTTGCATTGGGCAAAAAGTGCTTTTGTTTAATTCTCGCTTGCATTTATTTCCAGGTAAATTAAGGTCACGATGGATCAGATATTTTATTGTTACTAATGTGTTTTCTCATGGTGCAGTGGAAATTCGTAGCATAGCTACAGGAAAAGAACTTAAAGTTAATGGGCACCGGTTGAAGCCATATTATGAGAATTTCACTTCCGAAGTGGTGCGAGGAGTTAACTTTGTGGAAGTACTCCCTCTGGAGGAGTCATAGAAAGCAAGGAGATAGTCGGGCTGACGACTTTAAACCAAGCGCTAAATGGGAGGCAACCCATAGGATGGGTATTTTTTGTCTTGTTTTTTATATTTTTCTTGTCTTGTATTTATTTTTTATGATTTCTTGTCGCATATCATGTAGTATTTTCCACCTTGACTTTCTTTGGACTATTCAATTTACATTGAGGACAATGTAAAGTTTAAGTGTGGGGGAGTGGTTAAGCATTTGCATTGTAAATTTTTCAAATTTTTCAACTTTTATGTAAATTAGTGAATAAATTACTCCAACTTGTGGTTAGTTTAGAGTCGCATAGTATACATATCGCTAAGATTACATCGAGATTCTCATAAGAGTGACTGAACTTAGAGATGACAGAGAACGTGATCGGGTTTCTTAATTGTATGAGAGTTAAAGTTGGATTTAACCATGCCAGTGGCAAATAAGGTGCAGACTGAATTCGGTATTAGAGTAGTGGTCCCCTATAGTGGAGACTACCCATGTTACATAATGTGAGGCACCGACCTTCAATTCTTTGTACCTGTCTAAATTTGTGCTTTTAGAGTGTGTGTCACCATACGTAAACTTCGGGTAGAATGGTGAGCTACCCAACCTCCCACCATAGAAGCACTATTTTGATCTCTTGAGCGCTATTTTTATCAATCATGATGGTGACATCGAATTGCTAACTTACATACCACTTGTAATCTTGTTCGCAATTAGCACCATCCACTTTATCTCTCTCTACACCAACAGGTCCATAGAAACACTATCATCATCAACAAGAGGAGCATCTCAAATTCGAAGGAAAGTTGAAGACGTTCAAGGTTTACAAGCAATGGTACAGAAATGAGCAGATTTCAGATTCAAGTAAAGCAACAAGACAATGAGCAGAATTTTAACAAGTTGAAGACTATTGTACAAGAGCGAAGATTATCAAGGATGAGAGTTCGAGAAGTTTATGATATCAAGACATACAAATTGTGAAGAATCAAGCGGTAAAGTACTTACACCATGGCCTTTGTACTTGCATTTTTATTTAATCTTTATTTGTATTTCATTTTCTCTTGTCAAAAATAAATAAATAAATAAATAAATCTTTAGGTTCATTACTAGTTTTATTGTTTTGTTTCGTTTTGTTTTCATTTTGTATTTGTTTTATTTTTCTTGTCTCATAAAAAAAAATATAATAAAAAAAAAGGGGGGAAGAAAATAGAAAAAAAAAAAACAAGAAAAATTCATTGTTTCATATTTTGGGTTTGTATAGTTCGTTTTTAGTTTTGTATTCTTTCAATAAAGCTAATGGAAGAAGGAATATCTACAATGAAGTTTCAAGCAATAAGTATTTAGAGGAAAAGAGTTACATTGTCAAGATTCTACGAAGTTCAAGATTTTATCATCAAGAGTTGAAGACCGAAGACGAAGATGAAAACACCGATTGAAGACCGAAGACGTTTCTATGGATGCTGTGAGAGTGGTGCTAACTGCACGCCGAACAGATAACGAGGTAAGTAAGCATATTCCCACCTTCGTTAAGTGGTTGATTTCCTTTCTTAGAGATCGTCAGAAAAAAGGGTTTTCAAAATGAATAAAAGATGTGAGTTTTCAAAACAATTCGGAGGGTTTTACCTTCCTATTATTCAACGTGTCACAGGATTCTCTCTTCATTCCTACATGGACACATGTGTGACCCATAAAAAGCTATTTATTATTGAGAGCAACTTCATAAAACCCTTTCTTGTAAGGCAGGGTCGAGACTTTTGATCACTCCGAACCCGAATTTCTTTCGATAAGGGATGGTTATTTCTCTCTCAACTTTTAAGGATGAGATTGTGTTCATATATGTGTCTAACTTCTTATGACTAGTGTGCAAAATCTCTATGTCTTCTTAGCGCGTTGGATGCTATCATTTCGGAGAACTAGCAAGTTGGAAAAGTAGGTTTTGTGGGTATATCTCTAGTAAACCCTCACGAGACTATAACTCGTCCACTAGGGACACCTAGGGGTTTAAAGGCTTGTTATACGTGCTAAGTGTGACCGTAGCCTCGGTGACACAGAGTTGTATGTATGTTTTTAGAATTAGTTTTGTTTGATTTGCTCGAGGACTAGCAAAGTCTAAGTGTGGGGGAATTTGATAGGTGTCATAAACACCTTGATATTTATCTATAGTTATGCTTTCTTTGCGAGTTTTCTTGTAAATTATGTATCTTATGTATGTTTTTGAGTTTATTAGGTGTTTTGGAGTCGTTGGACAAAAAGAAGTGGAACTCGCTCAAATCTTGGATTTCTTCTCATCAAGAATGAAAAGAACGAAAGGACGGAGCCACTGGCGTTAGAATGATGTCACCATGACATCATATGAAGTTGTAATGGGAGAAAGCAAAGATTAAACTTGTCAGTTCCCCAAAACTGACAGTACAAGGAATCTAAGAATACTTTCAGGTGGCCCTTATCTTAACAGTGGATGCCTTGAAAAGTTTTGGTCATTACCTAGACCAAAAAGTGAGAGAAGTAATTTTTCTGAATCATTTTTCGTCCGAGATTCAGAGAGAGTAAAGAGGATGGCGGCTTGCAGAGAGAAGAAAGTAGGCGCAGCCATGGATGAAATTAAGATCGTGAATTGTTGATAGTGGTTGATCTGCTGGTGGTCGATACATCAAAGGAGGAAAGATTTTATCTGGGATTATGAATGGATGGGTTAAACTCGATTTGAAGAGAAGATTTGCTGGTGCTGGTAATGGGGCTCGAAGAAACCAGGGAAGAAGGAATTGGAGGAGGTTGTTGTTTTGTTTGATTGAGAAATTGAGGGTTTATGAAGAATTATAAGATGGATTTAAGCTGGATTGAAGGATCAAACAACAAATTATGTGAACTGTTAGCTTGAAATTGATTTAGGGTTTTGAATTTGGTGATTGTGGTCGAGAATTGCAGAAGCAGTTAGGGTGATGGCAGTGATTGAGATGCAGAAATTATGATTCTAGGAATTGTGGATGATTACAGGTGATTCTTTGTGAACTGTATCTGGTTGGTTCATGAAGCAGCTTATAATTGCATGTGATATGAATGGACAAGGTGTGAGAGAAATGTTGAAGATTATGAGCTGCTTAAAACTCAAAAGTTCAGCTGGAGCTACAGAAATGAGGAAGATGGATTTGGTGTTGAGATAGATGAATATGAAGTTGATATGGTTGATTGATGCTGCCGGTAAGAAGATGGTGAAATTAGGGTTCTTAATCAGAGAAGAATTGGTAAATGAATTGTGGACAGAAACTGCACATATGGGTTCAAGCTGACAGTTATGGAAAGGAATGGGTTGTATGAACTGAAAGTGTGGCTTGAGTTGTCTGAATGAATGATTGTGTCTGCCTGAGATAGAAAAGGTTATGGAACTGTGATGGATGAGAAGACCTTGCTGCTGTTGGATCTGTAATGGAGTTGAGGGACTGGTGCTGTGAATTAAACTCGGTTCTAGAGGAATTACAGTTGTTGAGACATGGGTTCTGCCAGAGATTACATGCAATATTGAATTGGTTTTGAGCTGAGCTGCTGGTGATGGCAGTGGGCATTTTAAGGAGATGGGTTGGTGCTCGATTGTGTTATGCGGTGAAGGCATGAATCTGTAGCAGATGTTTCAGCTGCAATTCAAAGGAAGAGATGTAGCTGTTTCTGAGTTCAATAGAAGATGCAAGGTGCTGCAGCGAGTTAGACAACAGATTTGATGCCAAGATGAAGAACAAAATGTAGACTGAGATGAGATTATGGAGATGGTACTTGTGTGGATTCCTGAGTTACTGATTGAGAACTTAAAGGAATGGTGTTGCAATTGGGAGATGGGAGTGAGTCTGAATAGCAGGTGTTGCAGCCAATGAGCGACTGCTGGCTATAAAGATGCAGTACATGGTTGAATACAGTATGGAGCAGGTTCAGTTGGCTGAGACAGTCTTGGTGATATGAAGGGTGGTTATGTGCTGCTGGTGCTGCCATTTTGAGCAGCATTAGATTGATGATGTGCTTGCCAAGAATACAGTTAGAAGCTATTGAAAGAGAGGCACTTGTCCTGATGAGCTACAAATATTGCTGGTGCTAGCTCATTGCAGGTGACAAAGAATATGGTGCAGCTGTAATGGGAATTCTTGAATGGTTGCGGCTCGAATTGCATCTGCAATGAAGAGTTGGTGTTGATTTGTGCTAAGAAGATGATGCTGTTACAGGGTTGCAGTGAACTGGTGTTGACTGGGAGTTTGTGATGCACCATCCTGGTGCAACACAAACTCTGGCCTTCGCAAAATAGTTTTGTCCTGACAAACAGATCATGAACCACCTAACTCAGTTGATACACCCTGAATCGGTCTTAACTCGTTTGACTCGTCTTAACTCGGCTGACCCGACCGAGCTGACTCGTTGAACGGTGACCGGGTGGACTTTGCCGGTCACCTGAGATATATTTTCCGGCCAACTTCCGGCCATAATACCATTTTTCCGGCGACTATTTTGGGGACATATTTTCACATGGGTACTCCTCACATATGGCCTTGGTGGACATCTTGTTATTGGACTTTGGGCTTTGAAGACCTAGTTTTGGAAAGATGAAAAGCTACAAAAGGAAAAAGTTTTCTACAACTTTGGGTATCACGTATTTTTCTACTGGGAGTTTTGGAGAGCGGCAACTAGGGTTTGCTTCTCGTTTGTTTTTCATCTTCTTCATTATTTTATTATTGATTATGATTATGATGAACTCAAAAGCTATGAGTAGCTAAACAATTATTATTGGTTATGGGATAAAGTTGATTTCTCAACATGTTATTTGAATCTATGAATTAGTTTTGTCTCAATAATTTATTGTTTGTGATTCACAATTAATAGTGTTATAAAGTTTGAATGCTTGTTTAGTCGAGTCCGGAATCGATTGAGTTTGCCTTCATCCTTATTGCTAGATTAGGGTTTTCAATACGAAAAAGTTGTTTATTCCTGATTCTAAGTAGCATAATTGTGGGTAGTGCTTGTAGTGATATATCCTATTAGTCACAAGTGAGTCATAACTTTTGTTAAAACGGATTAGTGCTTTTACACGTTCGTTTGCATTGATTAGTCTTATTCCAGAGAACTTATTGCTTTTAGGGAGTTAAACTTGATTGTGCTTTTACACGTTAGGTTGCTTTCTAGGAAGAATTCACATATACATCTTTTAATGTGGTTGTGATGAAATCATGAAATTAGCGGGATATTCTTGCGATCAAGGTATCCTAGGACTTTTAGTAAATGAGAGATTAAAATACCAATTCTAGTCATTGATGAAAATACATGTTTGTGAATGATATTATCCCATGACCAATATCTTCTCTTTATTGATTATTCAGATTATTTTATTTGCTTTGCTCTATTTTATTGCTTAGATAAAACAAAAATCCCCCCTTGGCTACCTTAGAAACTGAAAATCGCATAACAACAATTGCCTCTCTGTGGATACGAACTCTTTCTTACCACGTACTTCATTTGTATTTAGTAAAGTGAGAAAGTGAAATTATTTTTGCTCGGCTGACAACCGATCAAATTTTGGCGCCGCTGCCGGGGAGGCAACGGCTTGTTATTAAGTTTTTAGTTTCTTTTTATAATTTCAGCTTTTATCTTTGCTTTTTTGTTTTCTTGTCTTGTTTCTCACTTGTTTGTGATAATTGTTTTCAGGTACCTAATCCCTGGCTTCTAAAGATTTGAACTATCCAAGGTGCGGGATAGCTACTCGAAGAGGCACAATACTCCAACCAAGTCAAGACACAACAGAAGATCAAGAGTTAGAAGTGGAAGAAGAGTTACAAATAGAAGGAGAACAAGAGGTTCCATTCGTAGACGAACCACAAGTTGAATAAGAAGAACCAATGGGTGATGCAACTCATACACTCAAGGACTTGGCTTTTCATAGGCTTGATGCACAACAATGGTGTATCCAAACTAACTCAACCTTTGAGATCAAGCCGGGGTTGCTTTGAGAGTTACCAAAGTTTCATGGCATGGTGAATGAAGACCCAAACAAGCATCTTATGGACTTCCATACCATTTTCAAGGCCATGCTTCCAGCGGAGACTGATGCCGATGGTGCAATGTTGAAAGTTTTTCCGTTTTCTATGGTGGATAGCGCTGAGGATTGGTTGTACTGTTTGCCATCCGGAAGTGTCACTACATGGAACGGGTTGAAGAAAATTTTCTTAGAGAGGTATTTTCCTGCATCGAAGGCTACTCAAATTCGCAAGGAAATTTGTGGGATGAAGCAAAATGTGGGAGAATCTTTGTATGAGTGTTGGGAACGATACAAGAGATTGGTGGTAAGCTGCCCTCACCACCAATTTAGTGATGCTATGATTATCCAATACTTTTATGAATGACTCCGATCAAGTGATAGGAATCTCCTTGATGCTGCATGCGGCGGTGCACTAGTAAACAAGACGGTGGCACAAGCTAGAGAGTTGATTGAAAACATGGCAGCGAACTCACAACATTTCTTGAGTCGTGGTTAGGATGTGCTTCTAAGAAGAGTGAATGAAGTGAGCGGGGTTGAGGATCTTCGTCAACAAATGGGTAACATGACAGCAATGATGCAACAAGTTGCACCCGCGGTTATACCAAGTTCACCTCGATGTTATGAAGATGAGCAAGTTAATGTGGTCTTTCCAAATCAACAAAGACGGTATGATCCCTACTCCAACACTTACAATCCAGGATGGAGAGATCATCCCAATTTTAGCTATGCCAATAAGCAAGGTGCAATCCAACAACCTACTTTCAACCATTCGGGTGGATTTCAAGCGCAACAACAGCAATTTCAGCAACCACAAGAACAACAATCAATGCAAAATCAAGGTTCCAATATCGATGCAAAGCTTCAAAATTTTATGCAAGGCATTTCCACCATGTTTAAAGAAAGTCAGCAGGAAACTAAGAGTGCTATCAAGGAGTTGCAGACACAAATGGGCTCCATGGCGATTGATATAAACAAATTCAAGGCACAAAATAGTGGGACACTCCCTTCTCAACCTATTAACCCAAAAGAGGGTGTCAATGCTATTACGTTGAGAAGTGGTACACAACTTGTGCAACCCGAAGTTACTGATTCGGGCAAGGTGGAAACACCAAAGGAACCTGTTTTGGAGGAGAAAAATGAGGATTCTCCCCAAACTTCTGAGGTACCTATTCCTAACTTTAAAACTTCGATTTCTACTTATGTTTCTCCTTTACCTTTCCCTCGCAGATTTGCAAGTTCTAAGAAGGCGTAACTAGAAAAGGAGATTTTAGACGTTCTAAAGATGATCCATGTGAACATACCACTCATTGATGCTATTAAGCAAGTTCCAAAGTATGCAAAGGTGTTGAAGGACTTGTGTACTAATAAGCGAAGGCTCAAAGATAATGAAGTGCTAAGTGTGGGGGAGAATGCTTCAGCAATCTTACAACACAAACTCCCACTTAAGTGCAAGGATCCCGGTAGTTTTGACATTCCCGTCACAATTGGTAACACAACATTTAATAAAGCTATGTTGGATTTAGTTGCATCCATAAATGTTATGCCTGCATCAATGTATAATTCACAATTGCTACATTCGCCAGTCTGGGTAAATTTCATGTAAGTATATTGAACGGCTCAATAAATATGCCGGTGGAGAGGTTAGCACTCACGGCACCGTTTCCTTACAGAGTGACGTCACGTCAGATGCAAGGTTTTACGATTTCAACCCTAAGCTAAAAACCACCGTCAACACTAGGCACAATGAGATGGCGATTGAGAGGCTGTTTCGTCATTGATGCAGGCTGCAGGGTACGAATGACGCTTGCCCTAAGAAGCATGTACTGGCTGCTTGATGATTTATTTCATTTATCTTGTTCTTTCTGATTGCGATGATGATTTGCCGGGGATGCTTGTATGGTCAAAAATCTTCCGGAGCCATTGGGTGAAGTAGACGAGCTAAGAGGTGCTCCGTTGCCGATGTGCTGCTATCGAGTCTTCAAGGACTTCGCTCGAAGCGACACCCTTTGAACCATCTTCTGAATCTTGAACTGTTGTATGGAATGGGAGCAGTCCCCAGTTACACTTCTGTTAGATCCGATAGCGTGGCCTTATATGTGAATATATCTCTGCGGTGTGCTTTTGGAGACTTTGATGCACGTGTACGGCTTCATGTTGAGAAATTCCTGCAGCTCGTAAGGCTTTGACAGTGATGATGCTGATATCAGAAATAACCTGGTTGAGGGACGTGAAGGCATCCTTGGCAAGTCCCACGTGTAATTATTCTGAGCATATTTTCTCCTGAAAGATGTACTTCCATTGTATTTGCTGGTAAGGTGGTTGATGAATTGATGAAGGCGGCAATCTTTTGGATTCGTCACTTGTTGATCAGAGTCGTGTTTGATAGATTTGTATTGTATCCAAACTTTTGGCAGCTCATGCACACTTTCCATATGAAATTGGAAATCTAGAAACACCGATTCTGATTTTGTCGGCGATGTGGCAGACATGATGCAGTTGGTCTGTGTGGCTTGCTGAGGAGTTGAAGCGGTTTCGGCCTCTGAAGAGAGCGCTGAAGCAGCTTTGGGAGAGAGCGTTGAAGCGCCTTTTTCTGTAGAGAGCGTTGAAGCGGCTTCAGGAGAGAGCGTGCATTGAAGCGGCTTCTGGAGAGCGTTGAAACGCATTCTTCTAGAGAGAGCGTTGAAGCGCCTTCTTCTGGAGAGAGCATTGAAGCGGCTTCAGGAGAGAGCGTGCGTTGAAGCGGCTTCTGGAGAGAACGTTGAAGCGCCTTTTTCTGGAGAGAGCATTGAAGCGGCTTCAGGAGAGAGCTCCAGTGAGGGCGCCCTTAAACCTTGATTTCGAAAAATGAGTTCTTCCCATTCTTCTGAGGCGATACGATATGGAAGATAGGAAGACGACACACAAATAGTGCTGGTCGGAAAGTCGTGTTTTCTCATCATGGGAAAGAATACCGTTTCTACTGTAACATCTCAACGCATGCAACGGTGATTTGAAATAGGGTAAATAACAACAATGGTTAAGGATTCGACGAACCTTCAGTTTTATTTTCCCTTGCAAATTACATCCTTCTTGATTGACCATCTCTCTTGTGTTGAAGAGGTCCTTGACTGACGGCGAAGGAATTTCATGTTGAACCGCAGTCCCAAGTGTGGTTTACGTGGCTTTATCCTGTATGGTCGATAGGTTGACCATGATAAGGGTATCACCCTCTTGCATCCATGCTGATGACTATGTACAAAACAGGTTGGCTGGAGCTTGTATGGATACGATCATGATCCTTGACAGGGAAGAGTGATGACTACACGCACAAATCTTGGCAGTGACGAGTAGTGGCTACGGCCTTGGATCTTGAAATAAAGGAGCGACAGCTACGAGCACGAACCTTGGTCGGCCACGACCGTGAACATTGAAGGGCTTTGATAAATCACATATGTGAGTTTACTCTCCCTTCTTTATTTTTGGTGAAGAAGATCCTCCTTGATTCCCTGTGTGCGGAAACTCACCTATTATTGCTTGCATAAATGCTCCATCATGGTCTGTACGGTTTTGTGGAAGAAGTCCCCAGAAATCATGCAACTCCTGACCGGAAGAGGATCTCTGTGCACTCCTTCAGTACTTAATTTAATTTCTCTTGCATCCTCCTTCTCCTTGGAATTTGTTGCAGTCACTGGTTGGGTGATTGACGAACCTATGGTAATGGCAATATTTGGTATTTTCCATTTCTCTCTCGGTTGATGGATGTCTGAAAGGAGGTAGCTTGATAGCATCATCTTGAATCCATGCTTCTAGGAGTTCGATTACCTCAAGTTTGGAGAGACTCTTCTGTCTCTTGTTGCTGAACAGGAGTCTTAGTTATGGATTTTCGAGGTTGAGTTGTCTGTTGAGTTGGTGTCGCACGTTTGGGTTGTTGTTCTGCAACTGGATCTTTTCTCTTTCCTCCTACACTCACCACGCTTACAGAGGGTTGAGTGTTGTATTGTTTGTTGATGAGACGTCTGTTTCCTCGAGTCTCACGTGTATCTTAATTCCTAGCGGGCCTGATTCCTTCCAGCAAGGCTGGTGCTGTTGTAGCCAACCGCTTAGAAGCTTCATAAAGCTCAGAGAATGTCTGGAAGCGCAGGTTCTCCAGTAAAGCGCGATAGACAGGTACCATTCCATTAATGCACAACTCCCTGTTTGGTGCAATGTTGTTGTACCAGGTGTATGCCCAGTATCGTCATAAAGGGAGAACTTGGGAGAATTGTAGGATCAGAATATCGCCAGAAGGACATATTTGCGAAGTTTTCATCTACAACACATTGCGAGTGTCGCAGGTTGATTTGAAGAATGACGTAACAGATAACGATGGCAGAAACAGGAGAAAAGCGTGATGATCCTGCGAAAACTAGAGTGTCTGCGAGACTTAACATTTATACTATTGCAAGAACATCGCAAATCAGATCCGAAATTAAAGGTTAGCTTAGTTGTATGTGAGCTGTCAACCACTATATAATATCCTATATAAAGAGGAGAGCAGGAGAGAGAAAAGGGAGGATAATTTTGGTAAGAGAGAGGGAGAGATATTATTTTAGAGAGAGAAACTTTATTTTCTTTATCATCTTCTTCCCCAAAAAACTAGATCTAGAGCTCTACCAAATATCCATTAATGGAGATTGTAAATGAAATACTAATGTAATCTCAATAATCATAATGAAGAACCATGGATGTAGATCACATTGATCGAACCATGTAAAAAATCCTTGTGTCAATTTATATTTCTAGCATTCATATTCGAAATTAAGATGATTAATAAGATTTAGATCTATGAAATATTATGAGGGGTGTAGTGTGGGATTTCCTGCAACTACATATGCGCTAGAGAAACAGGGAGGAGTAAAGGATTTATCCTTCCTGTAACTTGTTGGATCAAGAAATTTCCATGAAAATTAGCTATTTGTTCATATTTATTTTTAGATCTTAAAGTTTCAGGAGCAAAAACGGAAATTTCATGGAAGAAGTTACACTTTCAGGGAGAAAACATCATCAATAATTTAAAGACATGAAAAAAAATAAATAAATAAATAAAATAAAATAAAATTAGTTGTTGTGGTGAAATTCGGGGAAGAAAACTAAAGTTTCAATGGAAAATTTTCATGTTCATGAGAAGAAGGCAAATGTGAAAGAAATTAAGGAAAGACGAGGAGAAGATAAGAGGCAGACACTGCAATTTCTGTCACGAACAGAAATTCGCAAAGATGGTTCAATTTGAATGAACAACAAAGAGGTCGCAAGTTCGAATTCTCCTGCGAACGTAGTTTTCTTCTTTTTTACAAAGAGGATTAAATAATAATAAGTTCTGCGAAGTTTACCACACCAACACAAATAGTTGTTCGCACAGATGGTCAGGGATTAGGAGTGTGGAGTTAGAGTTCGCGTGATCAATTCTCGCAAAGCTCAATATTTTTCACACTTTTTGGAACTGCTACTAAAAAGATAGGAAGAATAATAAAGTGGCAATATGTGTTTCTTTCGCAAAGACTAGCTGAAGTAGTTGGTTAAGGATGTACCGAGCAAGTGTTAGGACGCATGTTCGAATTTCACCTGAAGCATATTATTTTTACAGAACGAATTTTTACATGTAGTTGAAGCAATATGTGTTGTCTTCTATTTCGCAAGCTGAAGTTAGATCAGATGGTCAGGGCTTCATAGTATAAACTAGAGGTTATGCGTTCGAATTCGCACACACACAAATTTTTAGCGAATTTTTGGATTAACAAGGGAGAAGATGAGGTCAGGTTTCATAATGCAGCGTTCATTTCATGAGACAGTGGATAGCACAGAGTTGGTTACGAGCGAAGAGAACAAACTTGGTGTCGCAAGTTCGAATCCCACCTTCTGCATATTTTTGAACTTCCAAGTGCGAAAAAATGGAATAAAGCTATAGCATTGTGTGTTTCCTTCGCAAGCAGCAAGTAGCCCAGATGGTCAAGGGAATAATGAAAGAGATTGGAGTTGCGAGATCAAACCTCACCTCACTCTTTATTTTCAACATACTTTTTACTAGGCCGCTAAGGGAGAAGATAATAATAAGAAGATAGCAGTATGGCTTTCTTTCGCAAACAGAAGTCAGTGTAGATGGTCAGCAGTGAAGAGAAGGAGTATGATGTCTAGGGTTCGAATCTCCCCATTCGCAAAGAGTTTTTGCAACTTCGCAAATGTTTACCTTGCGAACGTTCGCAGCACGAACACTTCGCAGATGTTCGTTTACTTCAGTCTTTGATAATTTCGCAAGGGTATTTCGCAAGAAGAAAGTAGATGATTATTTCGCGAAAAACACCTCGTAGAGCGGGGCTAGCACAGTTGGTCAGGAAGCATGAATGCAAGCAGAAGGTCGCAGGATCAATTCTTGCTTCTCGCATATTTATTTTTGTTATGCGAAATTTCGCATGGAATTTGATTATTTCGCAAAGAAAAAAGTTGATGATTATTTCGCAAGTTAATTTCGCAGGAGAGGGTTAGAACAGTTGGTATGGTGCGAGAATATGCAAGAGGCAGGTCAAGGGTTCAAATCTCATTTCTCACACTTCTTTTTGCTGCGAGATAATTATATTTTGTGCGATGTTTATACATTTCAAGGATGCTAGCTTCGCAAGCAAATCATATACTTCGCAAGAGACAACAACAGCAGCAAACCACAAAAGCTAAGTACCTCTTTCCTTGAACATTTTACTTCTACAGAAAATAAAAGATTTTTGATTTGATTACAAAAAACCGATTTAATCGCAAGATTACAAATATTACTAAGATTTCAAGATTATAAAGACTTCAAAATTACAAAGATTTCTAGATTTCAAAATTACAAAAAACCCTGAAAATTCAATTTATATATTTCTCTAGAATATTTCTTTTATAGACAATAAAAGATTTTTGATTTGAATCACAAAACGCGATACGATCGCAGAGTTACAAAGATTTCACAACTACAAA
Organism: Papaver armeniacum; assembly: GCA_023531295.1. Lineage (NCBI taxonomy): Eukaryota > Viridiplantae > Streptophyta > Magnoliopsida > Ranunculales > Papaveraceae > Papaver > Papaver armeniacum. The sequence continues at coordinate 867,361 of JAJJWW010001028.1, forward strand.
GATTTCAGGATTATAATGTATTGGAATTTCTCTTGAATATTTACTTTGCTTCAAATGATATGATATTATGAGAATGAATGAAAGAAATGACAGAAATGAAAGAATGAGTGAAAGAAGTGACAGAAATGAAGGAATGAATGAAAGGATGAATGACAGAATGAAGACTTGCGATAATTTCGCAGAGATAATGGAAATGCGATAATTTCGCAAAGATAATGAGAAGAGATAATCAAAAACGAATGATTGAACGAATTGACAAAAATGAATGAGTGAGTGAATGGGACGAACCTTTATGGCGTACACCCTAGTTCGCGAATGATATTTCGTAAGAGGCAAATGTAAGACCTAAAGTGCGTCATATAAGGGGGTATCTCTTGACATGGCTCAGGGAAAAGGTTACACCGCTCCTGGAACCTGAGTCATGGAGATTTGGGGCCCATGAAAGCCTATCCGGGAGAGATACCTTGGATTTCCAACTATATATATATATATAAGGTTATACCCTGGTTGGACGCCCGAGGGTCTCTTCCAAGGAGTCAGTGTATGACCAAGGCGCCGAGGTACACGGTTGAGTCAAGAGTGCGGGGAGCGTTGGAGCTTCTTTACCACTCTTGACAAGTCTTGGCACATGCTGCACTCGGCCCGAAGAAAACTCCACTTAGGGTGCAGTCTCGTAACCATAAACCCTATAGGTATAAGGGATAAGAGGGCTGAAAACAACCGCTGTCTTTGTTAAGACCGGATGGGAGGAGCTAGTCTTGTATGGCCGATGTACGCCTCCTTGAAGGGGCAACCAGGGAGATGATAAGGGCGGCACCCTCCATTAGGGAGCTGATAAGTGTCTTAAGACGCAAATGTCATGAGGCTTTATTTTCGCAAGAAAATCTAGGCTTGTCATATTTGTGCGATGATCCTGAAGAGGCAATAATACAAAAGACTAAGATAAGACGAGATCAATGGGTCTTTACATGAAAGTGTAAAGACGTCCTGCGATTTCGTCGCAAGACGGCAATGTCATGGGGCTTTATGTTCGCAAGAATATTTAGGCCTGTCATATTGTCGCAATAATGAGGGGTGGCAAAATAAGACCTTTAACTAGGAAGGCGAAATAAGACCACACAAGAAAACTGATAAGGCAAGACCAATGGGTCATTACATGAAAATGTAAAGACGTCCTGCGATCTTGTCGCAATGACAAAATTCAACATAAACATTTTGAATGTAAGTAACAGAGATCTTTCATCGCAAAAAAAGGTTACATGACAAGCTTGCGAGCTTGATAAAATGATTAAATGATAAACTTGCGAACATGTACATAATAATGAGACTGAGGCAATGCAAATGCCACACACTTGATATTATGATCATATTATTATGCGATACTAATAGTGCAGGAATAAGAAAAGATGAAGCACAAGTAAGAACTTGCGAGAAACAATAAATACGCAAAGAGGAATGCATATACTAGAGACAAAATCAGAGAAATGAAGAATGGAAGCGATTTAAAGCTACATCAATTTTAGAGCGGAAAAATGAGCTAAGTAACACAAACATTGGCTATACATTGCAGTAGATAAGCATTCTCATCATACAAGCATCATACTCGCATCATGAAAGCATCGCATAAGCATTTCATGGCATAAACATCGCATACACATTTCATAACATAATCATTACATAAGTATTATATTCGCACAAGTATTTTACAAAACTTCGCAAAGTTATTCAGAATTTCACAGAGTTATTGGCATTTCGTGAAGAATAATTAAGAAATTCGCGAATTATTCGAATTTTCGCAGATTCTTAATTTCGCAGAATGTGATTATTTCGCAAGATGTGATTATTTCACTCAATTATTTCACACACTTATAAACAACTTGAAGAGATTATATTATCGCATTAGCGCAAAGCATGAGACAGAGGCAAGATAAGAATGAAGAAACAACTCGCTCATTCAACATTTTCTTAAGGATTCTACCCTCATAGATAAAGAACAGAGGCAACTATGGATTACCAAGAAAACATTTTATGTTCTTTATCTTCTCGGCAAGAATCATTTCCAAAGAAGATGTTCACCAATGAACAACAAGAATCCTCACCAAAAATGGAGTAATAATTTCGCATGAATAGAGGCAATACTTAGTATGAAGTATGATTACTATTCATACTTCTAATTTCGCATAATTAGTTCGCAATATTTCTTATTCGCAATCAAGGATGGATACTTCTTATATTTCTCAAAAGATACTTCATACTTCTTATATACTTCGAAGATTAAGTACTTCTTATATTTCTTTAAGGATACTTCATACATCTTGTACTTCAAGGGTTGATACTTCTAATTTATTTCGCAAAGCTTCGGAACTTCGCAAAAGAATAGAGGCAAGTACGTACTTTTCAAGTCCAGTATTCTTCCGCTCGTTCCTTCATCAATAAAGATCAAAGACTACTACAACAATGGATTTTTTCTTAAAGATCGCTCTTCAAGCAATATTCAAGAAAAAAGAGGCAAGATTTACGAAGGACATATTTGCGAAGTTTTCATCTACAACACATTGCGAGTGTCGCAGGTTGATTTGAAGAATGACGTAACAGATGACGATGGCAGAAACAGGAGAAAAGCGTGATGATCCTGCGAAAACTAGAGTGTCTGCGAGACTTAACATTTATACTATTGCGAGAACATCGCAAATCAGATCCGAAATTAAAGGTTAGCTTAGTTGTATGTGAGTTGTCAACCACTATGTAATATCCTATATAAAGAGGAGAGCAGGAGAGAGAAAAGGGAGGATAATTTTGGTAAGAGAGAGGGAGAGATATTATTTTAGAGAGAGAAACTTTATTTTCTTTATCATCTTCTTCCCCAAAAAACTAGATCTAGAGCTCTACCAAATATCCATTAATGGAGATTGTAAATGAAATTTTAATGTAATCTCAATAATCATAATGAAGAACCATGGATGTAGATCACATTGATCGAACCATGTAAAAAATCCTTGTGTCAATTTATATTTCTAGTATTCATATTCGAAATTAAGATGATTAATAAGATTTAGATCTATGAAATATTATGAGGGGTGTAGTGTGGGATTTCCTGCAACTACAAGAATAATATCCTCTTGGAAGGAGAATTCTTTGCACATCATGAGGATAAGAAGGTTGATGCTGGTGCATGTCCGCTGGGTTTTCTTTGCCTAGATTTTGGAGAAGTCGTTCCATATCCTCACGTGTGATGAAATTGGATTGTTGATTCTTTTCCAATTGTCGCTCAGGAGCAATGCGGGCCTCCTCATCTATAAAGGTGCGTCCTGCTGAAGTGTTTGCGCCGGGGGTGTTAAAAGTTTTCCTTGTCATCTCCATCTGGTTTGGCATGACTCTTGCGGTAGCCGCTCCATTAGTGTCTTGAGGAGAGTAAGTACCTCTTTCTGAGTCGTAGCCACGTCTGTCTGAGCCTTGGCAAAAACTTCTTGTCTTTCCATCAAATCAACAATGATAATAGGGTATTGGCTTCCTCTAGTTCCTCCAGCCTCTCGTTCTGATGGAGGAGTGGCAGTATTTTTGGTAACAATTGGGGGCGTTCGCTCGAAGAAACATTGGGAGTGGCGGCATCAGCTCTAGCTCTGGTGATTGGAGGTGTCACGCCTAAGGGAATGTTTCCTGCGTCGCTGGTGTTGGTGGTTGAGGATGTAGTACCACGAGATGCGTTGATCGTGCTGGTAGGCGGTACATTGGTGTCACCGGAAGGAACGCTGACATTAGGGGTGTTGTCAGCGCCAGTAACATCGGGATTTGTTGCTGATCCAGACCTAAGATCCACCATCTTGAATTTTAGAAAATTGAAATGAAATTGAAAATTGATCTTGCAACCGAGAGATTAATCTCCTTTTTGTGGTCTTGATTCTTTTGGGGTAAAAACCGATTCTCGCATTATTTTTTGGTAAATTTGGGTGTGTTGATGAGAATCGAATTCAAACCCTAAACAAATGCACTGCACGGGAGTACTTTTATATTCGAGAGATCAATATGTAAGACTCTGGCCTAAACCAAGAAATGGCCGTTGTAGGATCATAATATCGCAATGTACAAGGCTCGCGAGATTAATAAACGACGATGTCGCGAGGGAGTCGCAGGGAGCTACAATAAACGACGCGATGAATAACGACACCCAAAACAATTGGAAGACACAAAACCTGGCGAGAGTTAAGAAGTGTCGCGAGAATGAATATTCGTGCATTTGCGACACTTCGCGAGACATTCCCGAAAATAAAGGATAGCTTAGCTGTCATCCATTATGTATTACCCTATATAAAGGGGGCAATGAGTCTGTTGAACGGGGGGATCTTTTTGGGGAAATTGTTGAGCAAGTCATTAGGAGAGAGAAAGTTTTAGAGTGTTTTAACTTCTAAGTGTAATTCTATTTTCCTGTGTAAACACTTCATGAACTCAATCAATAAATATTCTTGATCTTACATCTTTCAATGGATTAATTAAGCAAAATTGAGTAAGGGGTGTAGTGTGGGATTTCCCGCTACTACATATGCGCTAGAAACATGGAGGGAGCAGAGATTGACGTAGAAATTGGAAGGAATTTGGATTAACAGAGAAAAGATTTGGAGAAGATACTCAAGAATTCATTGGAAAAGAAAGATGGCTAGAAGAAGAAATGTACAAGGGCAACCAACGATTGTAAGAAGAAGTGGGAGACTTCTTTGGAGAAAGGAGGAATGAAACAGGGGAGAATCGTCAAGGATGAATATGAGAAACGATGGAGAAGATCAAAACCAACCACCGATCTCCCTAGTAGCAAACGCAGCTGTGGATTATGATAGAGTAAGTGTACATACTTGGAGGTCGATTTCGAAGACGAGAGAGAAGAGGAGCAAGCGGTGGTGAACAATGGACAAGGAGAGCAAGGAATGAATGGAGAAAACGAAGAAATCACAAAGCATTAGAAAGATTGAGACAAACAATACACGAAGAGAGACGGCTAGAGGCGGAGGAACGAGCAAACTTGACAAGACAGAATCATGAATTGAGGATGGAAAATATGAGGTTGCAAAATAGGAGATCTAGAAGTAGCGTGAGATCAAGTTCAAGATCGAATAGGGAAGAAAGAAGGAGAGTTTTACCAACAGAAAGTACCGAGGAAGAAACACAAAATCCGAGTACGAGCATGGCGAGAGAAGAGGGGAAATAGAAGATCGTTATATTCCTCACCAGAAAATCTTCAAAATGAGCGGAATAGGGAAAATCAAGGAAACATGCAACTCCAAGAACCGAATGACCCAGTTACTGAAGGGAGAATAATCTTGCACGGGAGAGAAGAACTGAGAAGAAACCGAGAGATCGAGGATGACATTGAGAGACACTACATTGAACAAGCGCGGCTAGCTCGCGAGAGAGAAAGGATAAGAGAAGAAATGGAAAATCAAGAGATGGAAGAGGCAATCCGTGAGAATAACCATGACAACCGCGAAAGAAGGAGGGAACAAAATCGTACCAATAGAAATATTAATGAAGAATATGAGAGGGTGCAGATGAGATGAGAGACGACCAAGAAGAGAGAACAACCGATATAATGGCGTGCGAATTGAAGAAAGAAACGAAGAAGAGCGTCGCGTGGAAAGGAGAGAAGAAAATAGCGAGCAAGAAGATCAAAACAGGCACGAGCGTAGAAGGAGAGAAGCAGAGCTAAAAGACCGGTAGAATCAAATTTCGAGGCAAATGAACAAATCTTAAGAGAATCGGCTGAAATGAGAGGATTCTTTGAACAATAGAAGGGAAGGAGGAAGGAAACAATTGGATGAAGCCATCGCAGTGGCTGCGAAGAATCCCTTCACGCTAGAAGTACGGATGGGAGGAATACCTCTAAGTGCAATCTTCTGCATTAACAAACATCTTTGATGGAACAACACGCGCTGTACAACATATCAAGGCCTATATGAGGTGTATGTTGCAGTGGGAGAATCATGATGCTATACTGTGCAAATATTTCGCATCAAGCCTAATTGGAGAAGCACTAAAATGGTTTGAGGGTCTACCAAGGAATACAATCACATCATTCAATCATTTACAAGCCACATTCCTGGGAGCATACATAAGTAACAACTCTTCACGACCAGGTATTGAAGATGTATTCGGGTTGAAACAAAGGGTTGGCGAGAGCTTAAGGCAGTTGACAATAAGATGGAGAACCATGTGTAGCGAAATGGCCGGACGGGTTGAGGAAAGATATCTCATCCTCTCATTTGTGAATGCTCTCTTCGCGACTAACTTGTTATACATTCAAATTTTAGAGTCAAAAATACAATCACGATGGCAGAACTGCGAGAGTTACAGGAAGAATATATCGCCTTAGAAGAAAGACAGAATGAAATGAATTCTTATCCGATCGCGAACACAAACTCGAATGCCGCGAACGCAAGCTTGTTGCCTCAATTCATAAATACGATGGCGAGCACTTCGCATGGACAGCAAGCGAGGGAAGGCCGATGAGGGACGGCGGAAGATAGTAGCCATGGGAAGCCACGACCAAGAAGAGTTTGAACGAGAAAAGAACTACTATAACTTAGTAATGACAATAATAAGATTCGGAGGCTAGATCATGTGCAAGAAACTTACGGTGGACGAAGGCAATATAACCATGAAGGGCAGAGAAGTCGCGAGAATAGTATGGGAACAGATTAAGATGCCTCCATTTTGAATGCTAGTGTGGAAAAGATGCGGGAAGCTATACTTGTGATGGAAGATGTACCAAAGCACCTTGGAACGTGGGAATGGAACCACCCCGAGGCGACGAAGTCATGAGTTTTGTTCTTACCATCGCTTCCATGGACATCAAACAAACGACTGCAGAAACGTAAAGAGAATTATTCTCAGGATGATTGATCAAGGGAAGCTGAATCACTTCTTAAAGGGAGAAGAAAAAGGTCAGACATTGCCACCACCACCAGAAATGCACAGAACAGTGTCAGCGAAAGGAAAGGAAACATTTGTGATAGAAGTCGGAACAAAAGCTAAAAATTTGAATTGCAACTCTATCGTCCACTCTTATCGCACAATCGAAGATTTTCATGACAACGTGCTCAGTAGAGTCTTTGCGAGAGATGCTAACGATAAAGAAATAATGAGTCCAGCGAGAACGCCTTGATTAGAAAAGTGGCGGTGACTGAAGACTATTTCTTTCTCTGCGCAGATGAAGTGCCAAAAGGAAGAGAAACACATGATAGCCCGTTGGTTGTGAAACTAGAGATTAACCCGAAACCAGTTGATGGGGAAGATGATGAAGCGAGAAGCTTGTTTGGGCGATCAACCGAATCCTAATCGACACCGGAAGTTCGGTGAATATTCTCTTTTACCATACTTACAAGACGATGGGAGGAAAAGATGAGGATTTGATCCCCTCGACATACAAGATATATGGCTTTAATGGCACCTGCAAACAAACCAAAGGGAGAGGTTCACATGAGAATACCTCTACAAGGATTATCAACCGATATCTTATTCTCGTGTGGTTGACGTGGAATCTCCATACAATGCGCTGATTGGGAGGCCATGGCTTCATGAAATCTTGGGAGTCGCATCAACATATCATCAATGTATAAAATTTCCACATCCAAATGGCATTGGTATTATACGGGGGAGATTGGAAGGAGTCGCAACAATGTCATGAGGTCGATGTAGAAAGCTGCGAAGAAAGAAATGCCAAAAGAAAAGGTTGGAAACAACATGTGAGAGATGAGCAGAGAAAGGAAAAATTGATGGTGGACGTTATAGAAGTAAGGATGAACATACCTCGCGAGGTGAATGCCTAGAGATGAGGCAAATATTATGGTAATAAAGAAGCAAAGGATGTGAGGAACAAAAGGCATAAGAAGTGAATAATCAACAAAAACAGGAGAAAAAGTAGCCATTGAAGAAATGATGTGCGAGAATCTAGCATGACCAAGAATATATGGGAATTCAGTTAAGAAAGAAAAATGAAAATACAACAAATAAAACAGCAATTGTGCGAATACTTCGTAAACCAATATCAGCAAGTAATGAAACATGAATGATTCAATGATTTAACAAATATGAATGAGTAAAAGAATGGGACGAACCTTTATGGCGTGCACCTAGTTCGCGAATAACATTTCGTAAGAGGCAAATGTAAGACCTAAAGTGCGTCATATAAGGGGGTATCTCTCAACATGGCTCGGGGAAAGGTTACACCGCTCCCGAAGCCCGAGTCATGAAAATTTGGGGCCCATGAAAGCCTATCAGGAAGAGGTACCTTGGATTCCCAACTATATATATATAAGGTTATACCCTAGTTGGGCGACCGAGGGTCTCTTCTTAGGAGTCGATGTATGCTCAAGGCGCCGAGGTAGTACGGTTGAGCGCAGTGCCGGGATGGATGAACCTACCCTGGCCATTCTTGGCAAGTCTTGGCATATGTTGCACTCGCCCGAAGAAAACTCCACTTAGGGTGCAGCCTCGTAACCATAAACCCTATAGGTATAAGGGATAAGAGGCTGCGAAACAACTTAGTTGTTGTTAAGACCGGATGGGAGGAGCTAGTCTTGTATGGCCGATGTTTCGCCTCCTTGAAGGGGCAACCGGGAGATGATAAGGGCGACGCTCTCCATTAGGGGGTGTCAAAACAGACGCAAATGTCATAAGGCTATGTTTTCGCAAGAGAATTTAGGCTTGTCATATTTGTGCAATGATCCTGAAGAGGCAATAATACTAACGCGAGGGTAAGGCGAGATCAATGGGTCTTTACACGACAGTGTACGGACGTCCTGCGATTTCGTCGCAAGACAGCAATGTCATGGGGCTTTATGTTCGCAAGGATATCTAGACCTGTCATATTGTCGCAACTAAAACATCCTACAGAGGCAAAAATACTTGGAAAATGATAAGGCAAGATCAATGGGTCTTTACATGCAAGTGTAAAGACGTCCTGCGATTTTGTCGCGATGAAAGGTGGCGGGGAAGACCTCTAATTAGGGAGGTCGACTTGGAAGACCACACAAAAATGATAAGGCAAGGTCAATGGGCCATTGCATGAAAATGTAAAGGCGACTGCGACCTTGTCGCAACAAGAAAAGATAAAACAAAGACTACCGAAATGGTAAGGCGAGACAAGTAGGATTCTTGATTTATAAAGATACCCCCGACCTCGTCGCAACGATATATTTCAATAACAGAGGCAATATACATGATGACAACTAAAATAAATCATCTGAAGATAAATAACAGGGGCAAGTATGGGAATAGAGAAGATGGAATATTGTTATTCATCTTCTGATGAAAAAGTTATACATCAATAATATTAGCCAATTATATTACAAAGAAGAACTACCAAAAAAGGGGAGTAAAGATTGAATTTAGAGGGGCAGTCCAAGAAGTACACTATAATAAAGAGATAGAAATGTACAGATATTACAGATACCAGTGAAAGAAAACAAAAAGAACTATCTCTTTGGTGATTCTTCTCCTTCATCCGATTCTTGATCGATTATTCTCATCGCGAATTTTCTTCTTCGCCACCCTCACTATCGAAACGTCGAGACAGGCGTGATTCTGAGGAACCTTTTCAAGAAGCCGGGGATATGAATGCGAGAGGGATATTGTGATCCTTACAAACATACTCCATGGCTCCATTAAAACGAAAAAGCATCATTATTAAAGTTCTCCATTTTGTCGTTAGAAATTGTTTCTTCAACTTGAAATATTTATTCTCGCGAAGGAGAGACTCTTTCATGAGCCGTTCTTTTGATTTGAGTTCTTCAATTCATTTGGAAAATTCCGTGAGGAAATTCTTTTGATTCAAGTTCTCTAATTCTAATCAAGCCTCTTCTCGCATTCTACAAATAAGCAACAACAAGTTAATAATTTACAAGCAATATTACAAAAGTAAGAAGCGAAGGTATAATAGATAACCTTCTCTATCGGATATCATATCCTTAATCAAGGAAGTATGCTCAAAGCATGAAGACTAACATCAACACCTAGGTTATTCCTGGCATTATCAAAAACTTTCGCAGCCAGGCGAATTCATCATCACTATTAATAACAAGAAGAGAACGAACTTGCTCTTCTACCATTTTAAGTATGGTATTTTGATGAAGGAGTTCATCTCGTTCAACTTGCACACTAAGAAGAGATTTGTGGAATTCTGCTAACTTTGTGCACCTCTGTTAGTAATGCGATCGTTCTCATCTATGAGATCACTAATTTTCTTCCTTAAAGTCTTGATTTTCTTCTCGGAATCAAGGTACATTCGTTTAAAGCGATTAGTTAAATTTAAACTAGATCGTGTTCGATTTCTAAGAGATGATGCTTGGATTGAAGATCCTTTAATGAAAGGAGGTTAGTTTTATTTGAGGAACTACTTAGAGATTGATTGAGGTAAGTAAGAAGGACATCATCATTCATAGGCTCGGAAATGAATGGAGAAGAATGGATTCTTCGGAGAGATTATATACGTCTGCGAGAATAATAGTCGGACAAAGAAAGACGGAAGATAACATGACAAGGATTTGAGAATTGAAAATTACTATACCGTAAAGTTCTTGATTTGAGTTCGAAGAGTAGATACTCTATCCTTTTGGGAGTCCAGATCGGCTTCTAATTTTTGAAGCCTATCGCGAGATGACGCGACTTGACTTCAGCTCTTGGGTCCTTTTGTTCAATTGTAAATTTCTCTTTTCAAGATTATTGCGTCTTCTCTCGAGATCTGAGGCAACTACAAAAGAAGTTCTTCCAACGTATGAAAGAAGATAGAAAAATCGTTAATGCATATATATTTAAAAATTTAAAATTAACAGGGAAATATGACTACATGCATACCAAAGACCCAAGTGAGTTCAAGAAGTCAGGAGACACAGTTCTAGAGGCTCCATTGAAAGAATTATTGCCCTCTAGTAAAGCAGCATTACACACATTTGCGAGAACCCCCAAAGGGAAGCTAGGGAGCATTTCCCATTCCTTGGAAAGAGTCCGAGAAGATGCTAGATAACTGATCCATAGAAAGAACCGGCCAATGGAATCTCTTTAGTAGGAGAGGGATTCGAATCACGATTATCCTCGTCATAAGATTCGGAGCTTGAGCTAAGGCGAGAAGAAGATTGAATCTTTCGTTTCTTAGTTAAGGGAGGAGAAGATCTACCTTTGCGGCACGGTTTTACCCTTACTTTTAATCTTCGCGGCTGCAGGCTTCTTCAACTTCAACCTTCGCATACGGTTAAAGATAAGAAACAGAGGCAACAATATTGTTTAACAAAATAACAAAGGAAATGTTTCTTACTTCACTCGTAGCGATCGAAGTATCGTCGAGTACTCTCCAACGGGTCATCCTTGTAACTTCTTCTCAATGCGGCGTCTGAAAAAATTCCACAAAATCAAAGCAAATATAAAAAGAAATTTGCAAGGGCAAGATTTGAAGTAGAAAACATACCTCTTTTGCCTTATCAGGCCATTTGAATTCCCAAGGATGATATCCTGCGAGATTCGCAGGAAGAATATGTGGACCCGCGATGTAAGGGCCATTTAAAATCAAGGGTACAACCCACCACTTCTCATCCTTGGAGTGGCGAGGAGAAGTGTGTGCCGGGTGCCAGTCAATATCTTGCATGAGTAATTTATCCTCAGGGACATTATCCTTCTTTTTCGGCGAATGCCCAGCGAGATTTCACATTCCTCATCTTTATCACTTGAATAATTTTCAAAAAAGTTCTCTCTGAGTGTATTTCTCAAGATCTATTTCCAAGTCTGCGAATTCGGGGTTTCTAACAAGTATTAGGGTATAAAGATCCTTTGCCAGCACCACGGTTCGCGAACTCAAGCATTAGGCGAATGCAATCGCCACATAATTGATAAATGACTCGAGAGAATTTTTCATGGGCGAGATTTCATAAAATAAGGGCATCTCGAGATTGTATAAGGGAATGGGAAGTCTGCGGAGAAGTTGACCTAGCGAGACTATAATTTTTGATCATCAGTAGTGTGGGATTTCTGCAACTACAAGAATAATATCCTCTTGGAAGGAGAATTCTTTGCACATCATGAGGATAAGAAGGTTGATCTTTGGTGCATGTCCGCTGGGTTTTCTTTGCCTAGATTTTGGAGAAGTCGTTCCATATCCTCACGTGTGATGAAATTGGATTGTTGATTCTTTTCCAATTGTCGCTCAGGAGCAATGCGGGCCTCCTCATCTATAAAGGTGCGTCTATTTGAAGTGTTTGCTAGGGGTGTTAAAAGTATTCCTTGTCATCTCCATCTGGGTTGGCATGACTCTTGCGGTAGCCGCTCCATTAGTGTCTTGAGGAGAGTAAGTACCTCTTTCTGAGTCGTAGCCACGTCTGTCTGAGCCTTGGCAAAAACTTCTTGTCTTTCCATCAAATCAACAATGATAATAGGGTATTGGCTTCCTCTAGTTCCTCCAGCCTCTCGTTCTGATGGAGGAGTGGCAGTAGTTCTGGTAACAATTGGGGGCGTTCGCTCGAAGAAACATTGGGAGTGGCGGCAGCGGCTCTAGCTCTGGTGATTGGAGGTGTCACGCCTAAGGGAATGTTTCCTGCGCCGCTGGTGTTGGTGGTTGAGGATGTAGTACCACGAGATGCGTTGATCGTGCTGGTAGGCGGTACATTGGTGTCACCGGAAGGAACGCAGCGACATTAGGGGTGTTGTCGGCGCCGAATAACATCGGGATTTGTTCTTGATCCGGACCTAAGATCCACCATCTTGAATTTTAGAAAATTGAAATGAAATTGAAAATTGATCTTGCAACCAGAGATTAATCTCCCTTTGTGGTCGCTTGATTCTTTTGGGGTAAAAGCGATTCTCTTGTTTTTGGTAAATTTGGGTGTGTTGATGAGAATCGAATTCAAACCCTAAACAAATGCACTGCACGGGAGTACTTTTATATTCGAGAGATCAATATGTAAGACTCTGGCCTAAACCAAGAAATGGCCGTTCCAGATTCAATTCAGTCACGAGGTGAAGGAGAAGGGTTGATCTTAGGGAGGGAAGCGAAGAAGGTGTTTGAGATCAGAATGTTGAATTATGAAGGTGTGGCTATTTTATGACTTGTATCAGAATATGGTTTCTGGATACTTGTGTTGATAACACTTGTCTTCCTCTTGTCGAAATGGGTTGTGCAAGAGGTGGTGATCATCATATGGTCACGCCTTCACCCACTACTCTCATCGTTGTTAACCGTTCGTCCTTTCCTGACACGTTCTCGTAATGGGCGTGTTGCACGCCATATGTTGTAAACCGCCAGACCAATACCCCATTAAGTATCCCCCAGTTTGTGACATGTTTGATGTCTCGAGTAAGTGGGTCAAGTCGTGGGACTTGCCGCAAAGAATAACATATGGTGCTATTAGGTTAAACAACTAAGTTGTTTATGAGGCCGATAAAATATCGTATGTATTCGATGCACGTAAAGCATCTCTTTTAAGCAGCTCAAAATAATCGATGTGCATGAAGCATCGTTGATTTAGAGTTCGACTGAATAAGTCGCGGATTGGGCATCTTAAAAGAGGAGCACGACCGGACACCTTTTGGCAATCGTTTGGTAGCTCTAGGGATGAGCTACTGCTTGGTCGACCACTCCCTGTAGGCGAGTGACGGATGGTATCCATTCTAAAATCCTACCGGTTGATCTAAATTAGATCCGGATCGTTCAAATCGGCTGGCTAAGTTGAGTGGTCGAGACGATTCTACGGCGATTAGTGGACGTCTTTGTTGAAGCGGTATAAAGGGCCATTTTTGGGCGATCGTCCGGGATCGCATGGGCGAGCCGTAGCTCATTCGATCGCTCCTTGCAGGAGGGGGGTGGCCGGTTATCATTGAGGTACCTTATTGATCGCCTAATATTTGATCCAAGCCTTCCGACCAAGCTAGCGAAGTTGGACGGACGAGATAGTTTTTGCGGCAGATGTTTGCCGCCGTTGATTTAGGGTTTGGAAACCGTGCGGCCAACCCTAGTTTGGTTTAACGAACCAAAGCGCTGAGCGCTAATTTGAACAGGACGATCGGCCATGTGTGAAGATGAGCCGCCAGTGAGTATGCTAACATCTCCTGGGCCATCTTAAATTAGATCTAAGCCATTCGATTCGGCTGGCGAAGATGGGCGGTCGTGATCAATTTGCGACAGTAACATGTCGCCGAAAACACCAATTAGGGTTTAGATACGGCCACATTCACCCTAGTTCGATCAAGCGGTTTGACGCGTCATTGACTTCCCTTGGGCAAGTCGATCGAGTGGGAATAAAATTGGGCTGGTGGTGAACTCATGTGCACCTCCTTGATCGTCTGAAACGCGACCTAAGCCGTCCAACTAGGTCGGCTAAGTTGGACGGATGTGATGATTTGCGACAATAATATACTGCCGCAACCCAAAATTTAAGGTTTTGAAATAGCGTGTTTGCCCTATTTCGGGCAAACGATTTAACGCCCTATCGGCTTGCCACAGGCAGGTTGATCAACCAAGGGAGATATTGGGCCGCCAATGGGCATGCTGGAGCCTCTTTGATCATTCCAAGGAAGATCTTAGCCGTCCAAATAGGCTGGTTAAGTTGGACGGTCATAATGTTTTTTGACACCGTATTTGCCGGTCTTATCTCGTTTGAGCTTATTTTCAAATAGTGTGATCACTCATGTTTGGGTTAACGTTTGAAGCGCTTATGAGTGAACTAAATGGGGCTCGATCGCATAGGGCAATGGTGGCCCGCTGGTGGTCACTACGGTGATTGCATTGTTCCGCCAGGAGCAGTCTAGGCTTGTTGAATCGCGCGGCCTAGTCGTGTGGCCGTGATCATTTTGAGACTGATATGAACAGTCCAGATTTTCCTTAAGGAATTTAAACATGTTCGATCGAGCCATCTTTTAATTAAAAGTGTGTCGATACGAAAATCTCTTTGTCAGAGAACGATGCAGCATGTATGATTATTTTGTGCAATCCCAATACTAGCACTTCGGGAGATTCATGCTACTCTGCTGAGAGTGAGCATTGATCGTCATGTCATGTCAATATTGAGAGTTCGGATGGGAACATAGCATATGCAAATACTAGGCGAGTCATGCATTAGTTAATAATGCTAGCAGAAAATAGAATTCACAGAATATTTGGGATTGCTATTACACGCACCATTCTGGGTGAATTTCATATATATATTGAGTTGCTCAATGAACGAGGAAATTTTTTGCACTCGTCGCTTCTTAAATGGCTTTACCCTTGCAGGGTGATAGCGAACTAAACACAGGTTTATGCACTCATCACTTTTAAATGGCTTTTTGTTCCTTTGCAGGATGACAGCGCATTAAATACAGGGTTTACGATTTTAGCCCTTGAACTAAAAACCACCATCAACAGCAGCATGCTATTATGTTGAAGCAAAAGTCAAGAAACAAATGGTTGGTTGATGGTGCAAGTAATACTGCTTTTTTTCCATGCTAATATTCGTACTCGAAGGAGTAGTAATGTTATCTCTGAACTTGTGGATGAGAATGGGAATACTATTTCTGATTATGACATGATTAGAGACTATACGGTTCAATTTTTTGAATCAAAATTCAATGGTGCTGAACAACCTATTGATGAGAGTCTTTTTCTATATGAACATGAGAGTATCTCTGAGGAAGAAAGCATTCTAATGGATATTTTTCCTTCGGTGGAGGAGATTAAGAGGGCAATTTATGATTTGGGTGTTGATAGTGCTCCAGGGCCGGATGGTTTCATAGGGTGTTTTTATAGACTTTGTTGGGATATCATTCATCAGGATCTCATTAATGCAATCACTTTTTGCTGGCAGCATAAGTTAATTCCTCGGGGTTCGAATTCGAGCCTTTTAATTCTCTTGGCCAAGGTGAGAGGTGCTAATACTCTTTGCAACTTTCGTCCTATTGGTCTTAGTAATTTTTTCTTTAAAATTTTTACTAAGATTTTGGCTACTAGACTTGGTGGAGTTCTTGATAAACTTGTTTCGGAAGAACAAGTTGCTTTCATGAAGGGTACGAATATTCACGAGAATATCAGTGTTGCTTCTGAAATGGTGAATGAGCTGAAATGTAAGCGCAAGGATGGCAATGTGGGTCTTAAGTTGGATATCTCTCAAGCTTTGGACACTGTTAGTTGGTCTTTTGTCTTGGAGGTGTTTAGAAGATATGGTTTCTCAGAGAGTTGGTGTTCGTGGATACTAACTATTCTCAGTTCAGATCGTATTTCAGTTCTTCTTAATGGAAGTCCTGAGGGTTTCTTCAAAATTAATAGAGGTTTGCGACAGGGTGATCATTTGTATCCTCTTATTTTTGTGCTGATTGAAGATGTTCTTAGTAGGAATTTATCCAAGCTTTTTCTAAACAAAAGCATGACTCCTATGCAGTCAAAAAAAGGTATTTACCCTACTCATTTATTCTTTGATGATGATATTATGATTTTTTGCAAGGGCAATATGAAAAGTTTGAATAATATTTTGAGCTTACTTGGTAAATATCAAGTTGCTTCCGGTCAAACAGTTTGTCGCTAGAAAAGCAAAGTTTATTATGGTGGTAACTCTATGAGCAGGTGTAGAACAATCACGGACTTGTTGGGTATGGAAGTTTCAACTTTTCCAGATTGTTATTTGGGTGTACAAATTATGACTGGGGCTGTTAAGTATCGTCACATTTGTAATGTGATTGACAAGATTAAGAAGCAAATTTCGGTTT
Source organism: Papaver armeniacum (assembly GCA_023531295.1). Lineage (NCBI taxonomy): Eukaryota > Viridiplantae > Streptophyta > Magnoliopsida > Ranunculales > Papaveraceae > Papaver > Papaver armeniacum. The sequence continues at coordinate 884,065 of JAJJWW010001028.1, forward strand.
GGAAAGGGAGATTACTTTCTTTTCAAGATAGGGTGGTTCTTATTAATTCAGTGATTGCTAGTTACTCGATTCACAACATGGTTGTTTATAAATGGCCTCACAAGTTTATTGACCAATGAGAGAGAGCTATTTGCAATTTTTTTTGGTCAGGTGATTCTGATGTGAATATTCGGTTTCTAAGAAGAAATGGGCTCGCTTTCTATATGCTAAATACACTACTAGGAAGGGATTTCTCGCTTTCCGTTTTCTGATTTTATCGGTATTTCATTAATGTGGGGGATTGTTGGAGAAAATGAGCTTTTAATGTTTTGATTTTATGGTTTTGGTGGGAATGGAACTTAGAACCTTTGGGTCTCTAAGAGCTCTTACTCATTTTCATATGAGTGAATGAAATAGGACCTTTAGTCCCACATTGGATATAACTAAAGATGATATCCACTATATAGCTATTCCTTTATGGATAGTTAGTAAAACAATGTGGGTGGAACGGGTGGGGCGAAATATTTTTGATTCCACTAAGGCTTGGGCTTAAGGCTCGGGCTCGTGCTCACAGGCGTGGACAGTCAACCAAGACTTATCTTTTTTGGTCATAATTCTTTTGAATTAATTCCTAAAACGTTTTGAAAATCAAATCAAATTTTGTATTAATGTGGGGGGGCGTCTGACCAGGCGCAATACTTTTTATTGCCTAGTTTAAGTTATGACGACATATTTTTGACATTGATTTCTTTCCAAAAATCAAAAGATATTGACATAATTTCGAGTAAATGCCATAGCTATTTTCGTCCGTTTTATTCTTCATTGCCTTGCATGGCGCAAGGAATTGATTCTCCATCAATTGCATTTATCGCACCTCTCCCTTTTCTGCTATAAAAGAAACTCGAAACCTTCATTTTAATTTGTGTCCAGAAGAGCTACTATCCTCTTCTTTTCGTCTCTCTCCCTCTGTGTGGTCTTTTTCTTTTCTTCTGTGCCTTGCTGTTGAGTTCGTAAGAGTGGGCAAGTATTGTAGTGCTAACAATACTTGCAACAGCGATTTTATCCTGGATACAACTTGACCACGGGGTATAGGCATCACTCATTCTTGAGGCGTACCGGTCAACTATTGTGTTAAGGACAGCGTGTTGAACACGTGACTCTGTCTTCTGTTTGCTGTCCATTGAGTGCTTATTTACATTTCAACAATTTTACTTATAACTTATTCACATCTTCTTTTTAGTGTTTTATTGTTACAGTCGCAACATGGTGCTAACTGCAAATCAAACTACAAGGAGTTTTCATCTTTAGACGTCATCCTCATGATTGACGGAATTAGCACTCAAGATATCAAAAATAGTGCTGAAAGTGGTGCGAAGTTGGGTAGCTCACCATTCCTACCCATAATTTACGTATGGTGACACACACTCTAAAAGGAATTTTTAGATAGTCACAAAAAATTAAGGTCGGTGCCTCGCTTGATGTATAATTAGGTAGTCTCCACTAAGGGTGATCACAACGCTAATACCAAATATCTTTGCTGCACCTAATTAGCACTAAGAAACCCGATTGTGTTCTTTAGTTCTTCCAAGTTCAGTTATTTCGGTCAGACTCTCTATGTAAACATAGCTAGAAGCATGCTAGTGACTCTAATATCTCTACAAGTTGGAGGTTTTATGCAAATATTTACAAAGATTTGAAAGAAAAAAAAATACAAAAATACTAACCTAAATCTAACATTGTCTTCAATGTTTCGACATATAATAAGATTTTAAATAGCAACATACCATGAGAACCATGCTGATTAGAGAAAAGGGAAGAGATTACCGGATGTCGGCAAAAGCAAGGTAAGGGCTTCATTATTCACGACTAGAATCCAACGGTAACTCAGTTGATGTCACATTGGATTAGCACACATATATACAAGAAGATCTAGAATTTACCTACTGGATTATACAATGATGACTCACCATACACCAACAATCGAAAGAGTTGAGGATCAACCAAAAAGACGGAGTGCAAAAATTTTAACAGCGCCACACAATTATAAAGGACAAAAATGCAAGTGAGACTGCAAAACAAAATGAGCTACCCCAAAACCTGGATTCAACAGATACACTTTTGGACACAAAATCTCGCAGTTCTGGAGGTTCATCATGCACAAGGTCTAGTTCAAAATGAACTGTGTTAGGAGCGGGCATAGAAACAAGAGCGCATTACAACTGTGGCTCCTTAAACACATTATATTTAGCTGCAAAATGTTCCAAAAGAATTTGAGAAGCACACAGTTCCAATCCTAGATTAGGAACTCTAACAAAAGTCGGTTTTATAATTTCTTTACAGACATAATCTAGGTTGGGTGCAAGGTTATCAGTTTGTGACATGGGCAGGGAGTAGGCACATCTAAGTCATGTAAAAGGCCATTAGTACCATCACATACTCTCCCTAAGTCAGAAACAGGTATACCATGCTCACATTCATAGAACAATTCAACAAGACCCAAATCAGAATCATCATCATCCAAAACCTTTGTGTCATGCATAAGAGAATCAGTGGGAGCAACATACTGTGTTCTAGGCAGGGAATCAGACACATCAAATTTATTTTCATGCATAAGAACATTAGTGTCAACAGAAGACCTTACCTAAGTGATAGACGCATTTATGTGTCTATTTTGATCTCGATTTTCGATATTGTTAGTACCCATTTTCGTATTTATTTTGGCATTTTATGTTTTTGTAGGTGTTTTTGGAGAAATAAGATTTTGCGGCGAAATTGGCTCGAAAAGTGGTTTTTGCGCTCTTAGGAGAAAATTATTAAAGGCACCAAGAAGACGTACTACAGGCATCCCAGAAGTATGTTGGAGACGCCCCGGAAAAGTTATATTTACACCTCAGAAGAATTGCTAAATGGACCCCAGCAGTGGATAAGGGGCACCCCAAATTACTAAGGGGCACCTACTTACTATCGGCACCCCATCAGAGGATAAGGGGAGGTCATCTTCAAGAATTCAAATTCTCTGTTTTGGCGGGAAATTTTGCAGCAGACGAACAGATTTTGGAATCGATTTCTACTCGAGTTTTAGAGAGATTCAATCACTAAATTACGTCGGGATGGATTCATTAATGCTCAACAGGGTTAGAAGGTCCACCAGAATTTATTAAATTGGGCCAGTCATCGAGTTGTATTCAAACAGGAAAATGTGAGCTGCGTAATTCTCTGTTCTTGATTATAACGAGATTTTCTCGTTAACCTTCTGCAGTTTGGATTGGGGATGACTTGTGGAGATAAAACAGGATGGATACGTGTTGGAGATTCGATAAAACAGGAAGTATACACGGTTTTTCTTTGAAACAGGGACTAGACTTTCTCGGGCATACTTATTTGGAAGTTTTGTGGTGAATATGGTAGAATATCTTCTCTAATGGATTTAATCTATATTGGGAAAGAGTTTTCAATAATTCAGACTCTGTTACGCGGAAAGAAGAGATATAAAAAGGAAGGAAAGCCCGAGACTTGGGAGAGAAGAAAAACGAGATTCGGGCGAGTCTTAGGGGTTGTTGTTGGTATAAAAGGAGTTGTGGGAGGTCGCACAGAGGAGGTTGAGACATTGGGGTAGCTGCAGAGAGAAATCAAGGCTTGTAGAGACGAATTCATAACTTGCAGAGAAGAGGAAGAACAAGAACAGAGAACAACACTCAAAGAAGGTCGCAGAAAGCGTCACTATTCATTCAAATTCATTCTCTTTGTAACAATTTTTCCAACAATTATATTGAGTTCGCAACAGTTTCTCTATAACAGTGAGTTCTGTTACAAACTCGTTGCTTTATTAGTTTTCTCTTGTTTTTCACACTTTTGAGCTATGAACACCAATTTTGAGCACGTGAATAATATGAGGAGCTAAACCCCTTAGCCGAGACGACGGAGGAAGCCATTGTTCCATGAAGAGTGGTATATTTATATTTTAATTAATTCTTGCAATTTCTTTTATGATTATTTGCATGGAACTAATATTGGAAAATTGATTTTTATTGAATGATTGTGATTCGTTTTGATGGAGCATGCTTAGTTTAAGACTTTTGATGTTTCATGCTTGATGTATACAATTGTTACTTCGAAAATCTACTAGAGGCAATAAATTAGAATCACTTCAAACGCAAAGAATTGCATGAATATTGATTAGATTGAATCACTTAATTGGTCATTGGTGGAATCCTGAGTCTCGGTGCTTTTTATAATCTTGATAACAACTTCGTAAGTTTTCTATTGAGTTTGAATCTAAAATTGAATCTTCACAAGTCTGAGTGAACGATACTTTTCTTACCACTTTACAAACATTTCAAAACGACATCAATTTTTGTCACAATTTCTAATCAATATTCGATAAAAATCATTCAACTAAAATGGGAGAAACATTTTAGTTGCATTGTTAAACTCCAGAGCCTAGAAATTTATGCGTATTAAGGATGGTACTAACCAATCTAAGTGGATGGAAGCATCTTGGTTGTAGGAGTTGAGGAACCAATCTGATTAGATGGAAACATCTAAAGAGTCTATTCATAAAAGCACAAAGCTCAGGTGTTAGAATTAAAGAAAAAAACATGTTAGTTTCGCCATATCTCGTTGAATCCTTTTCACTTCTATTTTTATTTTGTTTTCTTTTAAATATGTTTCTCTAAGTGATTAGGTGGGGCTCACGATTCAAGTTGTTACCACTGCTAGGGTGAAATAGAGTGATTGAGATACCAAAAAAAAAAAAAAGAGAAATTGAGACCAAACCATCAGACCAACCGGAATAAATTTAATAAAGTCGACCACTAGTACCCTTGTATATGCCAGTTGTGTTGACCTAGAGTTAGGATTATCGACCACTGGTTCCCTTGTATATGCCAGTGTGTTGATATTAGTCCAGACCAGTATCTCAGTCCATTAGGATATGTTCGTTTTGGCAGTGGCCTTCAGACAGATATGAGAAACACCGTTCACCTTAGTCAACATCAAAACCATCTACGTTTTTCTCTACATCCATCTTCTTAATCTATCCATGTGATTGGTTGATTCCGGTTATGATGTCCAGAAACTATCTGAGTAGAGCTCTGTCACTTATATATGAATTTTAGTATGCTTGAGTGCAAACTCGTGTACATCAATTGGAATTTCGCATCGGGTACTTCCTCCGTAGTCAATAAGTATGCCAACCAAGGAGATTCTTTAGTGCCTTCCAAGGTTCTGCGTAGATAGCTAAGGTCTGGAGTAAAGGTTTTGTGGGTATATCTCTTGTAAACCCTCCCGAGACTATAACTCGGCCACTAGGGCCACCTAGGGGTTTAAAGGCTTGTTGCATACGCTAAATGCAACCGACGATGCCTGCGACAGTGAGTTAGGATTTTATTTTCTAGATTTGATTTGCTCGAGGACTAGCAAATAATAAGTTTGGGGGTATTTGATAGACGCATTTATGTGTCTATTTTGATCTCGATTTTCTATATTGTTAGTACCCATTTTCGTATTTATTTTGGCATTTTATGTTTTTCTAGGTGTTTTTGGAGAAATAAGATTTTGCGGCGAAATTGGCTCGAAAAGTGGTTTTTGTGCTCTTAGGAGAAAATTATTAAAGGCACCAAGAAGACGTACTACATGCATCCCAGAAGTATGTTGGAGACGCCCCGGAAAAGTTATATTTACACCTCAGAAGAATTGCTAAATGGACCCCAGCAGTGGATAAGGGGCACCCCAAATTACTAAGGGGCACCTACTTACTATCGGCACCCCATCAGAGGATAAGGGGAGGTCATCTTCAAGAATTCAAATTCTCTGTTTTGGCGGGAAATTTTGCAGCAGACGAACAGATTTTGGAATCGATTTCTACTCGAGTTTTAGAGAGATTCAATCACTAAATTACGTCGGGATGGATTCATTAATGCTCAACAGGGTTAGAAGGTCCACTATAATTTATTAAATAGGGCCAGTCATCGAGTTGTATTCAAACAGGAAAATGTGAGCTGCGTAATTCTCTGTTCTTGATTATAACGAGATTTTCTCGTTAACCTTTTACAGTTTGGATTGGGGATGACTTGTGGAGATAAAACAGGATGGATACGTGTTGGAGATTTGATAAAACAGGGAGTATACACGGTTTTTCTTTGAAACAGGGACTAGACTTTCTCGGGCATACTTATTTGGAAGTTTTGTGGTGAATATGGTAGAATATCTTCTCTAATGGATTTAATCTATATTGGGAAAGAGTTTTTAATAATTCAGAATCTGTTACGCGGAAAGAAGAGATATAAAAAGGAAGGAAAGTCCGAGACTTGGGAGAGAAGAAAAACGAGATTCGGGCGAGTCTTAGGGGTTGTTGTTGGTATAAAAGGAGTTGTGGGAGGTCGCACAGAGGAGGTTGAGACATTGGGGTAGCTGCAGAGAGAAATCAAGGCTTGCAGAGACGAATTCATAACTTGCAGAGAAGAGGAAGAACAAGAACAGAGAACAACACTCAAAGAAGGTCGCAGAAAGCGTCACTATTCATTCAAATTCATTCTCTTTGTAACAATTTTTCCAACAATTATATTGAGTTCGCAACAGTTTCTCTGTAACAGTGAGTTCTGTAACAATTATATCTGTTACAAACTCGTTGCTTTATTAGTTTTCTCTTGTTTTTCACACTTTTGACCTATGAACACCTATTTTGAGCACGTGAATAATATTAGGAGCTAAACCCCTTATTCGAGACGATGGAGGAAGCCATTGTTCCATGAAGAGTGGTATATTTCTATTTTAATTAATTTTTGCAATTTCTTTTATGATTATTTGCATGGAACTAATATTGGAAAATTGATTTTTATTGAATGATTGTGATTCATTTTGATGGAGCATGCTTAGTTTAAGACTTTTGATGTTTCATGCTTGATGTATACAATTGTTACTTCGAAAATCTACTAGAGGCAATAAATTAGAATCACTTCAAACGCAAAGAATTGCATGAATATTGATTAGATTGAATCACTTAATTGGTCATTGGTGGAATCTTGAGTCTCGGTGCTTTTTATAATCTTGTTAACAACTTCGTAAGTTTTCTATTGAGTTTGAATCTAAAATTGAATCTTCACAAGTATGAGTGAACGATACTTTTCTTACCACTTTACAAACAATTTCAAAACGACATCACTAAGTAAGACATAAGTTGTTTGTCATGCTTTCATTCACAAAACAGTTACACAAGACCCAAATCAACATCAACATCACATGTATATGAAAATGGAATACTAGAAGAAACATCATTCTTGAAGGTCGAGAAAGAGAAGCCTAATGTCTCTGAACCCAAATGTTCCACAATATTTTCAGCATAAACATGTTCTTCTAACATAACATCATCATCATCATCGTAACAGAAATGCATTTCCCTATTCAAAATTGTAGTATTTCTAGTCCCTTTTTTTACCTTTGTATTAGGTTCGTTTCAATATTAACATCCTGACTAGGAACATAAACACTATTCTCAAAATTTACTTTAGGACTAACAATCATTTCATCCTGAAATTCCTCTATCTTTCTCATTTTGTAAATGAAGCAGATTTATTTTTAAAAATGAATTAAGTTGTTCAACGGAATGAGAGTCTTCAACAGTAGGTATCTTCATAGCATATGGGTATTTAGTACATGGTTGCGCATGAGGGTCATTACAAAAAGGAAATACAGAAGCAATGCTACATGGTTTATTATGCAATGAATTCAATTGAAGCCTAGCATTATTTTGTTCGATGAGTATGAGATTTTCCTCCACAGATAGCCTACAAGAAGTCGGGGAAGTACAAAATTGTTCAACTTCCCACTGTGGTGAATGATACATGGGTGCATGGTCGTTAAGGTATATAAAATGCGGATCACAACCTTTGAAAGGTTGATAATAGTCCCAATGACTACCAGCATCATAATTTGTGGGCATTTCATATTTTGGATTTTCATATCCTTCTCTAGATTGCCTAAAAGCATGCATTTCAGGGCAGTGCTCAGTTAAATGATTTTTGCAGCCACCAAAGACGCAAACAGAAAGTTCAACTTGCATAGATGACATAGACGTGACAGATTTATCATATTCATGCATCTCTAAAGCAGTGATTCGAGCTTCAAAAGTGACGAATCATGATCCAAAAGTTCACTGTGGCAAATGATACATGTGCGAATGTGAGGCACTATAAAAATGTTCATGGTTTTTCATAATGTGAAGCATGCTGTAAGCAAATGATATTTCTCATGTGCGAATGATAATCACAAAGAATGCGACAAAGTCTGCATATTCAATGGTTGCTCGGGACCTTGAAAAGGCACTTTAATCATCTTTTGCACTTAGGAATAATATTCATGTTTTCTTTGTTTTCAAGAATAATTATCAACATCATGGTTTGTGGGAGGCTCATAATGTGAAGCATGCTCGTAAGCAAGTTCTGCATGGATTGATTTGCACAGGCTAGCGGTGCTTCATTGTAGAGTTTAATTTGTAGTTTAACACCATTTTATCATGTTTTAATTTAGTTATTAGGGTTTCGGTGAAACCCTAATGATTTCTCGGGGTATAAATGTATTGTGTGTCTTGCTGACTTAATCTTTAGACACAAAAACTAATTCTCTTGTTGACAATTAGTACTCTAGGTTAGTATCCTCGGTGATAATTGAAGTGTTATAAGGTGAAACATCCTAGTTAAGTGGTGGAAAAATACTTCCTTAGTTTGAAATATTTTTATTATTTTTCTTATTGTAATCACAAAGACTTTGCATGACAAAGCACCCTTGTTTTTAAAAAGTCGAGCAAACCGCATGATTCGGTGCAAGTGGCAAGGTGAGCCTGTCCTAAATGGTTGTTTCTATTTGGTTTAGAATGAACACTCTCCTCATACCCAGTCATCACTTTTAGATCAATTAGAGGCTCGACTATACGCTTTAGATAGGCAATGCGCACAGAGAAAGGCAATGTAGAATCTAGTTTTTCTAGGCAATATGAAACGCATGCTTGCACTTTATGTGGTGGCTTAGACCACCTTCTGAATCTTGTTATATCTTGCATGATTTTAGACAGTCTAGGGAAAACCATGATAATCCAATAAACGAAGTGTCTAGAAGTGACTATTGGGACCATAATCAACTTTGCACACATGCATCATTCACCACGTGGGGAGATGAACAATTTTATACTCCCCAACTCCTAGTTTGCAATCAGCAATGGATACACTCATGGAGCTAAATGCTAGGCTTGAAATGAATGCAATGCATGACCATCCATATAGCAACATATCCGAATTTCCCTTCTCTAGTGAACCTCATGCACAACCATACAATGAATATCCATATGAGGAATGCATACCCACTAGTGAAGACTCTCCTTCAATGGAACAACTCAAGATGATTCTTCAAAGGAACCGATTGAGTTACAAAATGATAGGATTGAAAATAGTGTTTCTAGTCTTACTCATGCAACTAACATTGAATATGAACCTAATCTAGAGGTAGATGAGTACACTAAAAATACTACAATTTTGAATGGAGAGATGGATTTTTGCTATGATGATGATGATGATGATGATGATGATGAATATGAAGAGCATGTGAATTTTGAAAATGTAATAGAATTTTTTGGTTCGGCGACATTAAGTGTCTCTCCTGTGAACCCTATGAATGATGCTTCTTCCGATATTCATGCATGTGATATTGATGTGCAAAACTCATTTCGAGTTAGACCTTTTGCATGATGTACCTTTAAAATTGCAAGATTTTGTTCTCACAAACACCCCTGTACACAAGTTTAGGTTTGGGGAAACTCATTCCCATTTGCAGTCTTACGTGCACTCTCATATTATATTTGTGTAAGGCTGTTAATGTGTGTACATATCGTCTATTGGGTTGATCCTCAACTCTTTAGATTGTTAGTTTATGGTGAATTTTTGTATATAATCCAGTAGGACTTGTTAAATTTTTTCTTTTCTTGATTCGGTTGAGTCTTCTTGCACATATATTATGCTAATCCGATATAATCACCACTGAGAATGTTGGATTTTGCCTTGACGAATGAAGCTCAACCTTGCTCTTTGCCGACATCCAGGTAATCTCTTCCCTTTTCTCTTATCAGCATAGTTCTCATGGTATGTAACTATTTAAATTTTTTCTATATGTAGACAAATTGAGGACAATGTTTGATTTAGGTTTGGGGTGCATTTGCATTTAGAGTTTTTAGTCTTTTTAATCTTTTATTTTAAAAAAAAAAAAAAAAAAAAAAAAAAAAAAAAAAAAAAAAAATCTAAAAATTCAAACTTTTTGCAAATAAAAACCTCCAACTTTTAGAGATTTTAGAGTCACTAGCATGCTTTTAGCTATGTTTAGATAGAGATTCGTAGAAATAACGGAACTTGGAAATAGGAGAACACAATCGGGTTCCTTAGTTGATTAGAGCGTTAAAGTTGGATTTAACCATGGGAGGGCGAATTAGGTCTTTGTTTAGATATTCGGTAGTAGAATTGTGATCACCCATAGTGGAGACTACCCATTTTACATCAAGCGAGAGTACAGACCTTCACTCTTTGTGACTTTCAGAAAAGCTTTTAGAGTGTGTCACAGAATACGTCAATTAGGGTAGGAATGGTGAGAATCGAGAATATTGAAAGAAAAATTGATATAGTCCAAGGTTTATGTGCAACAAGGAAAAGAAGATGAGAATTAATGAAGTTTGTGAAAAATTGAGTTTATCGTTTTATTGTAACCAAAAAAAAAAAAAAAAAAAAAAAAAAAAAAAAAAAAAAAATTTTTTTTTTTTTTATTTGTATAGTTACCACAAAGTTAAAAAAAAAAAAAAAAAAAAAAAAAAAAAAAAAAAAAAAAAAAATTATTAAGTTTTTATGAAGTTCAGAAGTTCGTCATCAATAGTTGAAGGCCCGAAGACCGAAGACAGAAGATTGAAGACGTTTCTATGGTTTCTTATGAGAGAGTGATGTTAGTTCCGATCGGGTGAGAAGTGAGTGAGTACTCCCACCCTTGCTAATGGTTGATTTTCCTTTCTTAGAGATCATCGAGAAAAAGATTCTTTTTATCCACATACATGGAGTCTCAGTTTTATTTCGGAAGGTTATCCTTCTTACACAACGTGTGCAAGATTTCTCTCTTTATTCTGCCTGCACATGAGAGACTAAAAAAGCGATCTTTTTGAGTGCAATTATCATAAAACCTAATGGTGAGGCGAAGTTGAGACTCCAATCCGAATTCTTTCATATGGTATGGTTACTTCTCGCAAAGACTTAAGGATGAGAATCGTTCTTCGATAGTTCTAACACATTTACTAGCATGCGAAACTCTATGTCCTCATAGCTTCTAGGATGCTTGAGACTCTTTACACTCGAAGTTGGAGAAGGTTTTGTGGGTACACCTCTTGTAAACCCTCACGAGACTACAACTCGTCCACTAGGGACACCTAGGGGTTTAAAGGCTTAGTGCATACGCTAAATGCATTCGAGAGACTGCGACGGAGGGGGTATAGTTAGGATTTCTTCATTTGTTTCACTTGAGGACAAGTAAAATTCAGGTTTGGGGGTATTTGATGAGTGCCAAATAGTGCATATTTATACACCTTTTTATTGGCACTTTAATCATCTTTTGCACTTAGGAATCGGATATTATCCCAGTTACGTGTTTTCTTTGTTTTTCAAGAATAAATATTTATATTAATTAATTTTGTGTTTTTAGGTAATAAATAAAGCTCGGAGAATCGAGGAGCAAAAAGAGCAAGAGGTGGAGTCGAGCATCTATGGAGTAGATGGCCAAAGCCATGTATGAATCAATTGCAACCCAACAAGGAAGACATGGGCTAAAGCAACCGCGACCGGATCGAGCCCGATCCACTCCAAACCGTTGAGATCTCTCTCATCCACATCCCTACGGTCGCTACGACCTCCTCATCAACCCTCGATGTACTCGCGCAACACCGAGATCGCTCCAAAAGCAGAGGCTACCTCCCTCGGCCGTTCGGATCCTCCACTGCTAGATCCTACGCTTGAGCGTTCTTATCATTCCCATTTGTTCGTGCATCACGTGACGAAGCCACCATACCCTATACCCTATCGACCCATACTCATTTCTCTTCTCATCTTCTCTTTCTTCTCTTCTTCCCACGAGCTCTGCAAACCCGGCTCCTCCCCCATGCCTTTGCGGAGCGCCTCACCACCACCAACTCCCTTTATCTCTTGTCACCATCATCACCACAATAGCACCACCCACCTCTCTAGCGCTTATTTTCTCTCTCTTAGCTTACTGCAACCCTAGAAGCTAACCCAGAGAAGATAAGAACTAGGGTTAGGTTAGCCAACAACCATGCATGGCATTTACGAAGCGCATGAGAAGAGAACGGCAGCGAAATCGAGTATGGGTTATTGTTTTCCAATTAATTTCATTTTTATAATAAATTAGGGTTTGGTTGATTTTGGATGTATAAATATAACTGAGGGTTTGTGTAGAAACCATGCCTGGGCTTGAGTGCTTCATTGTAGGTTTAATTTGTAGTTTAACACCATTTTATCATGTTTTAATTTAGTTATTAGGGTTTCGGTGAAACCCTAATTCCCATCTTGTGTTTTCGGCTGTTGATTTATCCTTGCATGCTTAATGTATAATTATGCTTTCAATTTTAGCACCCAATGCATTTCTTTCACAATGCATGCGGTATGCATTGTAGTCGGGGTATAAATGTATTGTGTGTCTTTGCTGACTTAATCTTTAGACACAAAAACTAATTCTCTTGACTAATTGTGCTTCATTAGACAATTAGTACTCTAGGTTAGTATCCTCGGTGATAATTGAAGTGTTATAAGGTGAAACATCCTAGTTAAGTGGTGGAATTGACACCCTACCCTTAAGCGCCATAGGAACAAGGAATTGATTTAGTTGAGCACACGGTAGGAGCGAGTGGTAGAGGCGAGACCTTAGCATACCCTTTGTCACTACATCTTATTCCTTAGTTTAGGTTGATCTCTCCACATCTCGTTTCGGCAAAACCATTTGTCACTTGTCACACTAGAAGTGGTAGCAAGCCATTGATCACATTGTTAACCTAACGAGATCCTACATGGCACTTGCTCGCATTTGATAACAAATTATTTGATAACAAATTATGAAGCTCTTTTCACTAAATCAAAATTCAAAACAACTCAGATCATGTAGCAAGCAAAGCAGGACTCAAGCATACTGAGTATTTTTGAGAAACTTACCTCTGGCACGACACAGGGGGAAGACCAACAAATTTGATTTATTTTCTCATTTCTTTCTTCCTTTCCTTGGTTCACAGTGTAGTATTACGGGTACCTGGTATCTCAATAAATACTTTCAATTTCCAGAGTTGAACAGTTGAAGCAATGACACCAAAACACTAATACTGAAAATTTCAGAAAATGGATTCTGCAATATGAAGATTGGTGACAGTGCTGTGAACTTGCTTCTAAAGATGCTTGTCAGAGTCACAATTCAAGATTCAGGGTGACGAAAACCTTTCAACAGCAGTGAACTAACAAAGCTACGTACACATATTACATACCCTCCTAACGAAGTTCAAGTTATGCATAAAATGCTTATACCTGCATAAACAATTTAAGTGCCATAAGTGCGCGGTTAAAGCAAAGACAAGGAGATATCACTATTGATTAAAACTGGCTATGAAGAATCTACGGCATGACAGGGATTTGAACTATTCTGCTGAATTGTTAACTAGGAAAGATTAAGCTTATCAGAAACTGCATAGTTGCAGTGGAACAGGTCCAGGCTGACACAGAATACAATAATGGAAAAGTTTTAAACTACAACTGCGCTTATAGACCCCAATGCTTCACTTAATACAAAAGCTAAAAGAGCTAAGTTATATTAGAGTATTCACAACTACTGAAACAATAATGAGAGAAGGGAAAACTATATAACAAAACCTACAGGCCAAAAGAATTACAAACAGCGGAAGAGCATTAGATACAGATTAATCTGACAAATACACCAAGCACTGAGAGTTAACTGATGCGGCCGAGCCTAAGACTGGGTAGAAGGCATTAACAAGATGATATTGAACAACTAACCAAAACATATATTTACAAATTCCTATATGAATGCTTGCTGATGCAAATATACAAATGGTTTAACTATATTCTAAGAAGACTAAGACAACAGAAACTTAACAAATTTACAACCTAAGCTATAAAAATAACTAGCTACAGATGCTGAAAACAAAAAGCTTGAAATGGAACACGTTACACTAATTTAGACTACTAGATAATGATGCAAAGTTGCCTACCTAAACAAAAAAAAACTGAAAGAATGCAGATAAAACAGAATGGAAGTAGTCTGAAAAGATGATGCAAAGATGGATGAAGTTTACAAATAAAATTACATAATTATGCAATGATACAGTTTATGCGAATGGGATGATTGCAATTTATAACTTACAATTACTGCTACAGAGCTAAGATGACTACAACTACTTATGCAGATGCCTGACCTACAGATGTATATAAAGGGAGCTTCCAACTATGTTCAATCATATTACTGGAAACGTGACAAGAATACAAACTAAGATACAAATGCAGAATATTATAAGATGCAAACTAACTAGTATTTACAGGGCTAAGATGTTTGCTAAGTTACAGATACAGATGCTAACAGAAAGCTTGATATGGAGCAAGTTATACTAAAGATGGCAAAAAGCAGAGATGGTATGATACAAAATAATGAGGCAGGTGATTATGACTGAACCACTGAAATAAATCTCAACCAATTACGCCACAAGCTTAGATGCAGTAACAAATGCAGAGTTACAGATTATGGTCTAACAACGGACAATTTGATGAATTTACAATCTAAGCTACAGGATGTAATAACCAATAAACTGAGAAAGAGAACCAAAGAAAAGCTAACAAATATGCTAAGGAAACTTCCAAGACTATGATGCAGGCAACTTAACTGAACAAAATTAGCAACTACAGAGAATACTAAAGAGATGCGATGACAATTATATACACAGATGATGGAAATAACTAACTTAAACTAATGACAGACAAGCTATAATCTATAACTGAAACAAATATGTACAGAAATTGAACTAAAATCAGTGAAATAAAGATAAAAACTTCAACTACACCGCTACCGGGTCCCCGGCAGCGGCGCCAAAAACTTGGTAGGCTACCTACAATGATAATTGCAAGTGCACGGTGTCCTAATGTAACACAGGGCAAGCATAGGTCGATCCTCAGGGACAAGGTGGGTGTAAGTTGAAGCTACGGCCTTGATAAAATTGATTCGAAACAAGAGTAACACAAAATGGTTTTTTATTTTGTCTATACGACTGAGAGGTTGGTAGTGACTGAAATAACAAAAACGAAAACAAGGAGTAATCTAACAAGCAGATAAATAGGGTGCTAGGGCAGTCGAATCCACCTCTTAACCTATACTAAGTCAATCCAGTTTCATACTACTCTTGTCCCTTGTGTAGACATCGATGGACTTCTAGGCTCTGCCAACTATCCAGATAGCAGTGAAGATTCATGTCTGTTGCACATCAAAGGGTGGTTTTAGTAGGATGGTTTAGTGTCACTAAGATAATTATCTAATCTTAGTATTAGCTGCCCTCTCACAAAACAACTAACCGCAGATCAATCACTTAGATGAGTAAACAATCCTGATATGGATATTCTAATCGCAACTAAGGTGTCCCTCCGAAGTACTAACTATCTGATTAAGGCACAACTAGTCAAACGATCGAACAGTAATCAGTTAAACATGAGTTGCAGCACAATCAACATAATGTTGTTCTAACTATAATGGATACATGGCATACACTGTAAGAGCAAAATGCTGAGGTGCTCAGGTTATATTTATCTAAAACATTATAGCACAACAAGAACAATATCAAAACTTGAATTAAACTTAGCAATAGATTAATGGTTTCTCTAAACCCTAACTATGAAATCAGAACATGATGAAGATAATGAAATCAATCCTAAATTATTGCTTGGTGCACTGGCTAATCCGAGCATGAGTTTTACATCACAATTATCATCCCTATTTATACACAAATTTCTCCTCTATCACTAGAATTCAATAATTAGAGAATACCCACTTACTCGAAACACGTTTTCTGACAAACCCCTTCTGCGATTCAGACCTGCAACTCTTGATTTGATGTTTGCTTTAGCTATTGAAGATAACCCTAACTCTATCTCTCTCAATCCTAGCTTCTAAGGTTACTGTTTTGGAGAAGAAGCTAAGAAAGAGATAGATGGAGACTAGGAGGTTGATTGATGGCGTCTTGGAAGGTGGCTGAGATTAGAAACGGTCGGGGATGGAAGTGATGGAGGGAGAGGTGAACTGATCGATTTGTAGAGGTTGTAGGGAAGAGAAACAAAATGGAGGAGTTGTTTGGTTTCTGCTCGTACAAGGGGAGGAGATAGGAAGCTAGGGTGTTAGGAGGGTGTAGCAAACTCCGATGTACCGTGTGGAGATGTTGTGGATGCTTATCAGCTATATCAAATCCGTCGGCTCAGGATGGAAATAGGTTTGGGTTTTAGATCTTGGGTTTTATCTCTTGGAAGATATTCTTCTAGGCCCAAACCTTCTTCAAAGCTAGTATCTCAAGCCCAGTTCTAGTTTTGAATCTTGCAAACAACATTCTTCACTTGCGGATGAGGTGCAAACAATATTCTTCACTGCCTTCTAGTGCGAGTCTTTGTTGTCTATACTTCTCTGCTATTTTGGATTCTCCATTTATCCAAGCTTTATTTAGTACCTAAAAACACAAAATTAATTAGTAAAAGTATTTATTCTTGAAAACAATGAAAAGATACAAATTTCGGATCATATATGATTTTTAAGCGCAAAAGATGAGTTAATTGCCAATAAAAAGATGTAGAAATATGCAATATTTGGCACTCATCACCGTGCCCAAATCAGGTATAACCGTTCGCATACTAGGTACGCAAACAAGGTTCTCGGACCTTCACAGGTAAAACCATTCGCATACTAGGTACACAAACAAGGTTCCCGGACCTAAATTATCACAATACAATTTGCATACAAACTATACATACCATGTTGTATCCAGACATGGTTAACTGTTCTAAACTCTCATTTCAATCGTTGAAACATCCTTGGAATACGACAATGGTAATCTCACATACCATTAGCTTCAAGTAATTTTCAAGCGAACGAATGATCAATACTAAACTTCCAAAGCTAACATCAAATGACTATCTCACACAAATCATGTAAGATGTTCAAGGTAATTTTCACTTGATCATCTTTTGACTTAATATTTAGTTTCAACAAATAAATTATCTCCAACTAAACTCGTCAAGAATATGATGAACATAGCTAAAGCAAAAAGCTTCCAACACATATTTCGAGAAATAGAAAAGCGAGATAAACTCATCTCGAAATATCAAATGTGTATAATGTAAAATTCTATATAGCTATACTACTTAGTCTCATTAGAAGATAGAATAGAATATACTTCTGAGTGATAAATAAGTTTGAGTCTCCACATAACTTTTGTTGATGAAGTTCCTCCAAGCTACTCTGTAGATCTTCGTCTTCAATTGGTGAACGCCGTGAAGTCTAAAGCTCAACTACACATTTTATCCTAATTCGAGACATAGATATTAGTAGACTAGAAATCAAGTATATAGTTTTGATCAACTAAACTTGACAAACAATCTTGAGATAGCAACGCTTGCGAGTTCGACCGAGCAGTGCTCTAACAATCTTCGCCTTCAGACGGTAGAACGCATTGATATCTGATAGTCAACTACACATTTCTAATCCTAATCCGAGACTTGACTAAATGTAGACTAGAAATCAAGATATAGTTTTCATTAACTAAATTTGACAACAAGCATGAGACAGCAACACTTGTGAGTTCGACCAAGCATTGCTTTAACAATCTCCCCCTTTGTCAATTTTAGTGACAAAACTATCAATACATATGGATTAAAAAAATAAAAGCATTAAATCTCCAGAATCCATCATACTTGATTTCCTTGGTTCTCAAACTCTTTGAATTCTTCGTTACTTCAAGATTGCCAATGATTCTGAACGTGTTCAACTCAGTATCATTGTTGTTGAATATCCGAAGCGATAACAACTTTGAAAACATATATTCTCAATTGTTGTTATATAAAAAAATAATAATATTATTATCTTCTCCAAAGTTCAATTGTATCACAACTTCGAAGTAATACTACGGTGATATGTTTATCCCCCTTAGTCAATACTTACATCTTTTGCACAATAGGTGAAACCTATAGATGTAGATTCACTCCCCCTTACATAATGATCCGTAAACCATATGTATGTAGTACAAAACTACTAAATAATTCTCCCCCTTTTTGTCAATAAAAATTGGCAAAGGTACGAAAACTATGGAATCGTAACGAATTCTAACAAAAGATAATTTAAGACTAAGAAAACACATATCAACTTTAATTTAAATGATATCACAGAGTAAAATACTTAGTGTCTTCATCTAGGAGATATTAAGATACGAGCATCCCATACATATTCCATATCCACTCTCCCCACAAAGATATATCAATTAAGCACAAGTTCAAAAAGAACTCTCCCCCATTTGATGTCATTCCCAAGAGAACAACATGAGTGACCTTACTTTAATAAAAAAAAATGATTTTGTTGGACATTAACAAATCACATGGACTTGTATCCAAAAGCATCGACTTAAATTAATCTCAACGCAAATTACGAACAAGGAGATAATTTAAATGATATGACTCAACATAAGAGAAATCTTACCGAGTTGATAATGCAGTTTTTTAACAAAAATGTGACCATGGAGAGATCAATACTGCGAAAAATCTCAAAAAGTTTATTCTACGTTTAGTCAGTAAATCCATAAAGACTTAATAGATTTAAGTTTTGAGCATGTATGAGATATCAGTTCAATTCACAAAATACAAAGGACACATATATCTCATAAGACTTTGCAATACATATAACCAACAAAGATTAAATACTGCAAGCTCATCTTCCAAAAACTTTAAAATTTAAATAAATAAACCTAAAAACATATAAGATGAAAATCGTTGGAAATGGATTGTGTATTCACAATATATGCTATACCAAACCCTAGTTATCCTTCTCGAATACAAGAATAAATTCTCACGAGAAGTTTCGTAGTAATTAGAAAAACAAAAAAGAGAAAAACTAGATTCTTCCAGACTACTCATTGGTATTGAAAACTTGAGTGTGTCATCAATTGTATCCACGAGCTCTTCTGAGAAAATATCTTCATTGAGAAGAGCACACACATGAGATTTCATGAGAACAAGGTCAACAGAAATCTTTGCCAACTCAGTTCGTAACATGTCTAGACCTTTCAGTGTTTCAACAAGTTCCAGCTTTGCTTCCTCAAATTATTTAAGAAAATCATAAACAACAATAGCGGAGATCATCTCTTCACGCTCAACATCTTGATGATCATATGCTAAATAACAATTTACACCATGAATATCTTCAAATGCACACTACACCACATCCTGCATTTTGCAACACATTAGTTTCGGAGGTGTGCAACGGATATTGGCGTTGCACCACTGCGCAACGTCAATATCCGTTGCACACCCAAAAATACGTTGGTCAAAATAAATAATATTGGTTTGTTAATTAAAATTAATGGAACAACGTTTGTGAAATGTATAAAAACGTTGGACACTATTGGTAATTTTGTAATATCGGACATTTCCATGGGCTTTTAGTAGTCTTTTTTATTTAATCTTAATATTTTATTTAATTTTTTTTCTTTTTTAGAAAAATCCTAAAATTGGTTCCCCAAAATATTTCCCTCTCAAATTTTCAGCAAAATCATCCTCCCTCCTAAACTTGAATCAACAAAAATTTTCCCCCTAATTTTCCCCTCTAATTTTTCACCAAAATCATCTTCCCTCTCATTTTTTTCACCAAACTTTAATTTTCTCTCAATTTTTTCAGACACCGATATTTTATTACTCTCCCTCTCTCTTATTTCACCGAAGATACACTTATTACTCTCTCTCTCTCTCTCTCTCTCTCTCGTTTTTTCTATCTTTCAGAGAACTTTAACCCTCGAGACCAAAACCCTCGGACGAAAATTTTCTCTCAGATTCACAATCAAATCCAAAATCTCTTGAGCTTTACTAACAAATCAAAACCCGAGTTTCAGTAATCAATATCTGAAAATATCGATATATTCTCTAGAACCCTTAAAAATTCCTAAACCTAGAATCGAAAATCAAAATCAATTCATGAAATCTGAAATCAATTCATATGATAGTTGATTATCATCAGGTATAAACCATTATTTACTAGTACTGTTGTTAAATTTTGATCTTGTTGGTTATCTTCTGATCTATTTCTTGACCTAACTCTGTGAAGTTGAGTCTTATTTCATGTACAGATTTATATGTAATTTTAAAGCATGGGTGTATTTAGATTTCAGTTTAATGTGTTTATTGAAGTTGTTTTGGTGTTTTGAAGTTAAGGGTTTTACTTTGATGTTTTGAAGTTAGGGATTCTACTCTGTATTTTTTTTTTTTTTTTGGTATTATGTAGAATTTCAAGGCATGGGTGTGTTTTGCTTTGATGTTTTGAATGTTTATGCTGATTTGTGAGCTATTTTTAGGGTTAAATTGTTTTTTTAGTTATGAATATCTTGCTGCTTGATTTCAGAAAGTCACTTGTTTGATTTGTTACTGCTGGATATAGTCTGAATTCTGTTAGTCGAAGTTGATCTGTTGATTTATTTTATCTCATAGTTTTATGGTTCAGAGATCCAAGATGTGAAGGCTTTCATGTATGAATTTGTCATCCAAAAAGCCTCAAATCCATGTTCTTAATGAACTGTTCCTGGTCATTTTTTGATGTTTCATTAGTACAATTTTACTGAATTTGGTTGATGAATTTATGGGTTAGTATACCATGATCTGATAATGCCATCCTTGATAGCATCTGGTTCAACTCTAAGGACTCTTTTTGTAAAGATTGCATATCATGTGGAGTATATTGAAGTTTTGCTTTGAACCTTCGATCTCTTGACCTCTGCTTTCTGAATCGTATAGCAGGAGGTAAACTGAACATTTTGCTTTGTTGTGCAGTAATCTATAGTGGATAGATGGGACATCATTATGTTTGAACTTTTGTCATAGGTCATATGCATTATGTGTTCTGCATGTAGAAATTATTTTGGGATGGCATCTCTAGTTTCTTGATCTTGTTACTTGTCCTTAGGAATTATTATCGATTATTCTCTAAATTGTAATTGCGACAAATTTTATATGAACCACAACACCAGATTCTTGGTGTATGTCCTGAAATGGGAGGGATTTGAAGGGTCATGTCCTGTGTAAATATCAAATATATGTGACAGTTCATTAGTGTCACCATAGGATACCTCTATCATAACGTTTTATAGCAATTTCCGTGACATGACGTTTTTGTACTTGTAATTGGATAGAACAAAAAGCCATGCTTCATCTGCAGCTAGTAATTGGAGGATGAGATCCCTGCATCCGTATTTATAAACTGGTAATGTTCGTTGATTTTCAGTTTGAAATATATGATGACGATTTTTAAATATATGTTGTGTATTAACTTTGAGTTATATGTACTTCTGGAACGTTTTCATCCTTGGAATTAAACAAATTGCATGACAATGAATAACTGCAGGCTCGCCTTAATAATAATGTGTATTGTTGATTCTGATGCACATTAAACTAATGATTTCTGGGCAAGAGTTCAACCAATCCCTGCTGGACTCTTGATCTTAGATCATAATTGTCTCTCTACTAAACTTGTTTTTTGACCATATAGTCCAAAAGTTTCCAGTATGTCGTGATAATGATGCTTAATATGAATCATTGTATTTGCTGCTGTTCTGTGCACTTGAACTCTTGGGCGCTGGCATCAAATTCTCTATTAAGTTTCTTACTTAGTTTAAGTGTGGTAAGTTTAGGATTATTGAAAGCAAATTATTAGCTGAAACAATGAGTAGTGGGTGTTTTATATACAAAAACAATAGACTCAATGGAAGTTGAGGTGGCAAGGAGCCGTGTCCATCCTTTGAGTTGGCTATAGGAGGATGAGATCCCTGCATACACTCTTATATACTGGTAATCTCCGTTAAGTTTCTGAAGTAATATTTATAATTTTCTATAGACTTTTGAATTTCATTTGAAATTAGATAAGAAACCATTGTGTGAACCTAAATATTTTTGAAATTGTGTAGGTGAGTAATGTAAATATTATAACATTCCCACTATTTGCTTATATTCTGTCTTCATATCATCGACCCAACTTCATGGGATTGTTTTGTGTTGGGTTAAAGCTCTATTGCTTTGTTATGTGTGCATTTTATTAGTGACATGACCCTATTTCAATGGGTGTGATGTACACTGACTGACTATTTCGTGTATACATGGGATTCGATTGAAGACGCATATGCATATGTACGCAAATTCATATGCTTGAGTAGAAAACTGTTTTAAAGTTTGTCTTCATGCATCAAAATTTTCATAAGAACTAGAGAGTCAAGCATGCACAGTTTTCTGTAATAACTGGAGTATGATTTAGGTTTCTAGTCTGTCATTAGCAACAATCAACCTAATTGTTTGTTGTCGATAAGCGAGGATCTAACATCTTCATCCTAATGGATGAGTTTGCCTCCTGTAAATCCGTCTTATACATACGGTTTGGTTTCTTATAATCTGGTCATTTAATAAAACACATGACCAGATGTAGTGGCTAATGTATTGATTGATAAAATCAAATTGTCACATGGCATAGCTGTAGGGGCATCTACTGCATTTATGGTTTATAGGAACAAGAGTTACTCCCCACTTCTGTTGAACACAAATAGGAACACACATTCTTTAGGGTGCTTTTCTCAATACCTTCCAATGAGGTCTATACAAGTTTTCCCATACTTTCTGTTTTTGACTCTTGGTGACACTGAGAACAGCTGTAATGCTCAAGGCCGATGCATAATGATCAGGTAGCCTTGTTGCTGCAGTTGAATCAGAATCTTATTTCTTTCGTTCCTCTAATTCCGTGTATAATACTGTCCTTGTTGATGTGTAGCTGGTAAAATAACTCGCGTGGGAGAAACTCTTATCGATATATCAGTTTGACTTTTAAAAATTGTTTGAGATTTTATTTTCTGTGTGAAGTTTAGGTGGTTGAATTTTTGACGGGGTTTTAAAGTTCAAACCCCTTTAATACAAACACTTTTGTAAGTGTGGCCTTCCGGAATTCACAAGCTGCAGAATTTCTTTTTTTATAAAAACTGGTTATTTGCTAGATAATGTATGTTATTGTTAGGGATCCAAATTGATAGTGTTTATGTATTCTTGTCAACTCTTTTGATACTGCAACAAATCCTGTTTTGTTTGTGTTGTATTCACTATCATAAGTGGTTGTTTGAACTAAAAAAACACAGTGAAGTTTGTCTGAATTCATCACTAGAACCTACAAACAGAGTCCTCTATGATAGCAAGTTTCCACTCTGTCATTAGCTACAAGCAATCTAATTTGCTTTTCATCAATCTGCTTCTTCTCCATCCCCAGTCATTAGCATTTGTTAACAAAGTTTTTTCCCTGCTAGACGGTATGCTTGATTTTCCTACGGCATATGCGTGTTTTCTGAAATGTTGCTTTGCTTTCTTTAACAGGCACGGTCACAGCCTGTTTGTATTTTGAACTTTGTTCTGTTATGATAATTAGCTTGTGATTTCGGCTTTCAGTGATTTCAGAATAATTGCTTTCTGCTATTATTGTGATGTTTCAATGTCTACTATCATTATTAATTGACCATGTTTATGAATTACTAATACTTCTATTTTGCAGGTTAATGGCACAATCGCAAAGCACAACTAATGGTACGGCATCACAGCAAAATATGTCTAGCTCTTCTTCAGCAAATTTTTTCCATTTTTTTCTTTCACTTTTATATACTTGACACTCTCAATCACTCCTCGACAGTGTTCACCTTGGAGGTCAGCCAAGGCCTGGTGACAAGCAGGATGATGACATCATAATGACCAGCACCTGACCAGCATTTTGAATATCATGTCCATAAAGTGGGAAGCTTATTACTGAAGTACAAGATCCTGTGCAGAGGTATCATTTTGAATATCACACTCCCAATCAAACTCATATATTATCAAAGTGGCAGTTACTAGATAGATATATTTATACAATTGCAAGTGCAAGTGCATTTTAAACAGTATGCTCAGTGGCTGCTATTTTATTGTGTCCAGGGTAACCAGTATGAAAACTTGCATAAATCATGCCAATGAGTATAGCATCATTTGAATCTATCTGAAGCAACATCCAACTACACTTGATCAACCATTCCTATCTGATTTTATTTCTGAATTGATTTTTGTAGTTGATTAACTGCCTCAAACTACACTGAGCTTGCTCGATTCTATCAAAATCTCAAGGACCAAGGTTTGTGTTTATTCTCCGCATCGTGTTTTATACGAGCGTGAAAATTATTGTTTTCAGTTGGTTTTTTTGTCTTCAAAGCTTAGTAATAATAATTCATAGCTGCTGGTGGTGGGATTGGGAGTGCACATCTATTCTGGTGGTTATAACAAACTTGTTTCTCTTTGATACTTATACAGATGTGCTCAGTCGATGATGGCGATGCCGGCCCAGACATTATGGGAAGCAATTGCAGGTCATGTTTCCATATAAGGTGCCAGGTTCTGTGTTATCTCTCATTAACACACCGAATTTTACCATTAACCTTAACTTCCATATAATTCTGTCTCTACTCTTCAGGATATTGATTTTAATGCTCTTAAACCATTGGTACTTCTCTTAAACCATTGGTACTTCTCATTAACACTGAATTTTACCATTAATGCTCTTAAACCATTGGTACTTCTGATTCATATATTTATTACAAGCTGATATATACGAATATATATTGATGGATTGTGATATATTGGGTCTTTTAGTTGATCTAAAATGGTATATGAAGGTGCAGAATATATTTTCAGGTGCAGAATTCTGCCGGAATTATCGTCGGAATTCTTTTTTTACCTGGAATTATCGTCGAATTTTTTTTTTTTAATCTGTAAACAGGTTTGCAACGTATATAAGTGTTGCTCAAATTAGAGTAATGCGTTGCCTAAATTATTGTAACTGTTGCACAAATTAAAGAATCCGTTGCTCAACAAACGTTGGTAAGCTTTTTGACCAACTTTTTTATACGGTGCACAAATTAATTTTCCCAACGGATTTTGGCATTGCACAAAAATTTGCTACGCCATATTCCCAACGGATATTTGCGTTGGTGAAATTCATTGAAACGCGTATATCCGTCCCAAATCGGATGTTTTGGTGTAGTGGCAGTAGATTCAACAACATTACCGTCTACCAGAGTTCTCTTCTTTCCTCTTGTTTCAATACGACTGCAACAGTTAGGAGATTCTTCCATGTTTTCGTACAAAGTTCGTGACATAGAAGACATGCTTGGTTGCAGAACTCTTTGGATGAGAATTTCTCACCCAAAAGTTAAGGTATTTAAACAAGTTTTCAAAAAGTATTTTATGGGCATAAGGTCGGTTCGTGACCTTTCCTAGAAAATAAGGTTTACGTACGGAAACTCGAGAGGTTTCTTAGGATACAAAACAATGTTTATACTATTTTTCTCTTAACCCAGGAGTTTTTAGAGGTGATAAACATCTTTAGAGAGTACAAAATATTTTTCAGTATTGCAATTTTTCTACCTTTTTCTATGATATATACGTTCCTTCTTGAATATCAATAAACATTCTTAGCTCAATAAACGAGTTTTCTTTTAAAAACATTCAAGTTTAGAGCACAAGAGCATTAATATTCATGTAAAAAGAAATTAACATTGAATGTTTATCTTTTCTGGATCCTGGCTCAACATAAAATTATATCAAATGTGTAAAGTCCCCGGGTAACTGAATTACTGTAACGGTGGATTCGGTTTCAACTACATTCCAGTCTGAAGTATTGATAGTAGTCTAATATCTTTAGCGGATTAATACGGTTTGGTGTTCAATTATGGACAAGGTCCCGGGATTTTTCTGCACTTGCGGTTTCCTCGTTAACAAAATTTCTAGTGCCTGTGTTGTTATTTCTTTTCCGCATTATATTGTTTATTTGTATAATTGAAATATCACAGGTTGTACGTAAATTAATCAAAGTAGATAAGTCCATCTTTAATTGTTGGATACGACTTGATTGATCTTAAGAATCATCCAAGTACTCTCAACGTATAATCAGGTTCACGGACTTGTTTCCGTTTACATATTAATTGTGAGAGGAATAAATATAAACTCTTCTTATAATTTTTGATTGAGTTTCATTAAGTTGTTGCTCTCGAAATTGTATTAAGGTTTAGTCCATACAGGTTGCCTATGAAAAAGTTGGTGGTGTATTTGGTACCCCCCGCGTTTCAATTGGTATCAGAGCAATCAAACACACGAAAGACCTAATAAGTATGTGTTTAAAGCCATCTGATTATTTACAGACGAAATCTCTGATAAATGTAGCACCAGTCTTAAAAATATTGTTGTTATGTATTCTGTTAAAGAGACTGATTTTTCAATATCTCATATAGATGAACATTTTGTTCCCATAAAATAGTTGGATATTGATAAGTGTTATCCCTATTATTTTACTGATTAGTCTGACTCAGAGGTAAAAAAAGAAGCAGCCAAAGAAAGTACTGAGATTTTAAAACATGTAGGGTTTCAGTCTTCTGAAGTCAATAGGCTGAAACACAAAGTCAATAATCTTATTGGTAAGATTCATGAACGTGATTCTTAAATAAGGATTCTTCTTGAAGAACAAGCCGAAGTGAATTTGAAAATAATCCCGTTTGAGGCTAAACTCAAAGATAAAGCCTTAAGTAAGAATACTACTCCACGTTGGGATGGTGAATCCAAAGAATCTGCCATGATTATAGCTTCTGAAAAGGCTAATCTGTTAGAAAAAGTGAGTGCACCTTGTGTTCACGATGTGCTAACAAAATCGCATTTAGAAGCTGATAAACAAAGTACTAGTTGGGCCGACCGAGCGAAGCGAGGGAGGACCTTATATGGCCACTTTTTTGTCAAATGTAAGTGATCAATTTACACAAAAAGATTGAAAATGGTCCATGCTGAAAAACCAAGAATGCCCCTCCATGTTTCCATTACTCACTAAAACTAGCGTAAATACAACACAAAATGAAGGGTAATCGCGTAAATTTAGCGGACAGGAAAAAAGGACACGGAGGTTGGAATTCTTTTAATTATTGAGGGGTAGTTTAGTAAAACCTTAGGTGAAGTGACCTAAAGATTGCGGGTTCGAATCCCGGCTACCTTTTTTTTTCCTTCTTTTTTTCTTCTCCTTCGTTGTTTTTTCTTCGTAGTCCCCAGACTCCAACAGAGAAACTTCGTTGTTTCTTCTCCTTCGTGGTTCGATCTAGAGAGGAGATGATGAAAATTGAGAGAAAGGGATCATGTAATGATTGTTGGTAGTGGTATTGATTGAAGGAATCGATTCAAGCTACGCGAAATGATAAATCAGGTAATTGAAATTAGGGTTTCTTATTGTATTTTGAATGTATGTGAAATTAGTGATTATTTTGTAGAATAAGTACTGGGGTTTCTTATTGTAAGTACTGAAATAAGTCCACTCCATCCAATTTTGTAATTAGGGTTTCTTATTGTATTTTGAATGTATGTGAAATTAGTGA
Organism: Papaver armeniacum; assembly: GCA_023531295.1. Lineage (NCBI taxonomy): Eukaryota > Viridiplantae > Streptophyta > Magnoliopsida > Ranunculales > Papaveraceae > Papaver > Papaver armeniacum. The sequence goes on from JAJJWW010001028.1 coordinate 911,810, forward strand.
TTATTTTGTAGAATAAGTACGGGGTTTCGGACGTGAGAATTATGTAGATGAATTGATAGTTGAATTGCATAATTATAGTGAAGATTAGGAATTAGTGCAGAGAACATGATTTGATGTTTAGTATCTGGATTATACACATACTTACTGTTTATTCCAATGAGTTACAAAACTTTCTGTTCGAGCATTCGAATCAATATCAGCTCTTTAGACTAGTTGTAGAGGGTGTCTTGAATTTGACTTACAATTCTGTCATGAGTCAGATTCAGGTGGTATTCGCCTTTAGTGTATTAATATGAATGTAAATCACAGTGATGCTACTTAACTGCTGATTGTTCGAGTCGGTTATGTAAACAAATCAGTCTCAAAGTTTAGCTAACTTTGAGGCGAAAGATTGCAGGGTGTTCAAGGCAAATGCAGTCTGTAGATCGTTTTGTACTACATACGCTTAGAAATCATGCGAGGTAGAAGGATGATTTATTCTAACGAGGTATATTTAAACACCAGGGATACTAAAATAGACCTTGACTAATTATAGTAGTTGCCTAACGAGACAAACACCATCTGTGTCGATAATGTTGGATCGTTCATTTATATTTGCAGACATAGTTTTCTCCTTGATTGAACTCATTTTATTTTGTAAAGATATCAGTCTTACAGTTTTTATTTGTGTTCTTATAGTTGGAAATTGCAGGACGGACAGATATTCCAGTGGTCGAGGGGTCACATATTACATTACTGTAAGTATTTATCTGATGGCAACAGAGGATGGATTGCCTGTGTAGTTCATGGGAATTTTCTGAGTAGTTTCATGGCATTTGTTTGTTGCATTATTACTTAGATCAGGACGTACACAGACAAGGTCCCCCCAATTTACACTTTGTTTCAGTGATCATATTCTTTACTTATTACCCAACTGGTAGTAGTTGGACCCGTGACTGTAGGAGGCGTGCATCCTTAGCCAAAAATCCTTGATTGCCATCTTAGGAATCTTTTCTTTTCTTTTCTGTCTTTGTTTTGTGCTGCCTGTAAAAACTATAGGTCTCGGTCTCAGCCTCTTTTGAGATGTGATTCTTTTTGTTATATTCTATGTTTCTGCTTATGCTTTTTGCTTTTTTTGAACGGGGCGTTTCTTTTAACTTTTAAGTGATCAAATTTTATGTACAAGGTCCTGGCTATGGTAATCTTTTCAATAGTGAGAACCACTGGATCATTTTTATCAAAACGCCAACACTAGAGACTAGACTATGTGCATACTACGTTCTCTAAGATGATGGTTCAAGCTTAGATAATTCGTATATTAAGAGTACCAGTTCTCATGATCTGCGAAAGTGTTTGGCATGACAGATTTGTCCATGTGGATGTTGTTAAGGTTAGGGTTTATGTGTCTGAATTTGGTGTGGATTGTTTATATTTCCTCCAAATTTTTGGGGGTTTATTAATGTTTGGTTGTGTAACTTGCAGGCCAATGCGAATCCAAGTCCAATTGTTCAAGTATCAACCATAGTTTGTGAAAATTGCGAAGGAAATGGTAAGTGAGAAATGAGAATCGAATATTCTACCGATGTTTGAGGCTTTCATCTGTAAATTGTAGTAGTAAGTGATACACCTCATAGTATCTCAGAAGTATTCAGCGAGAAATAATTTGGGTAGCAGGAGTAGTGAAATATCGTGGGTGGGAGGAGTTTGAATATCTTATGGATGGTGTGAGAACTTAGGAATTCGGAATTCCAACAAAATTCGATGCTTGGTCGGAGTTGGTTGTTCCACTATTTTCTGTGTTCCTGGGGTTAGACTTAGACTAAGTGGGTTTGGGTAAGTTTATGGGTGGAATATGTGTTTCTTGATGGAGAGTCATTTCAAAGTGCTAATTACAATGCATGCCTACTAAGCTTATAATGATTTTTGGAGATGAAAAATTAGGGGTTTCCATTGTAGATGGATGTTAATGTTTGACCGTCACTTGGTAATTGCTTGTAACATTGTTTCTCTCTAATTGCCAGGTGTTGTGAGTTGCTCGCAGTGCGAAGGTAATGGGGTGAATTCTGTTGACCACTTTGACAGATGGTTTAAGGCAGGTAGTTTAGGTTGGCTTTGCAGGTATGCTCAATTACTTTTACGAGATTAATCTTTGTGGATTACCACATTGTTTTATAAATTTTGTACCGATTCCGGAAGAATTGGTGATGTTTGTGTTTGTGAAGGACCCAACTAGTTCATTAATTAGTTATGAATTGTTTGTATAAAGGACATGCTCATTGCTTGAACAATGTGGTTGCTGCCGCTGCAAATGTATATCCAAGTGCATAAGAAGTTGGGAATCAGCTCATCAAAGGCGGCCTGGTGATGCCTAAATAAAGACATTTCAAGACGCACGAGTTAAATTTAGTACCCCGCAAAATTGGAAGAAGATTTTTCTTAATAAGAAGGCTTGATATTAGCCGATCCAACCTATCTCTACGTAGTGGTAATGTTTTTCTTGTAAGGTGATAACATTCTAAGCACAAGATCATGCATGATATCATCCATGTCTTGCCATCAGATCGCTTGTGTTTTGTTATTTTTTCAACAATTTTTATATATTAGAAATGACCAAATTACAACTCAAAGAACTTTACCCAAAGGGCACCCACTTTAGTTACCCGTGCATCTCCCATAGAAATCTCAACATAATCTAAAATATCACTGAAGAATTTGTAAGTCATAGGTAGCGTTCCAAGTCCCCCTTCATAAACCAGTTGCATTTATTCTACATTTCAGTTTAGGAAAAAAAATGACGGACATTTTTTTTTTCTTTCAAAAACCACATTGTTTTCGGGAGAAGATGAATTCAATCGAAAGCCATAGTTTTTTTATCCTTTACAAATCTGAATCCGTGCAATCACGTAGTGGTGTCGTTTCGTCAAGTTTTTCGGTCGGCCCACCCACCGTGGCAACAGTTGTACTAGTACTTTGTCAGGAGATGAACAATTAAATTCCTCCGACCAAGGAAAAACCGTGTCTCTAAGGAGGAAGAGTTCTTCACAAAACGAGTATGATAAGACTATTTATTCTGATTTCGTTGAAACTCAGAAAGTGTGCTTCTATGCAACACTAAAGGACATGCTCAACGAAAGTGTAAATTGAGATTGGAAAACTATCATTTTGGTCGTCTCCATGACACCTTAGATTTAATTCTGAAAGGTGTTACTGATATTCGTATATCTAAACCTCTTGGGGCGAAAACATATTCAGGGAAATTCTTTGCTTCTAAGAATGTCAGTTCTGCTTGTTCCACGAATATTCGAACGGGTCATAAAAGTAGCATGCATAATCGTTTAAAGAAGAACTTAGTAAATCCATCACAAATATGGGTTCGTAAGGATACTCATACACCTCCTGAAAAAATTGATGTATTCATCAATGAAACGATTCAACAAGCTAACATGAATTTGATCATTACAGGACATAAATATCGCATTGATAAACTGTCTTCCTCTTCCAGACAATCATCCTCAGGTAAGGATTCCAATCTTGTCTCTTTCCGTGATGACAATAAATTTTATAATCACTTTTCGTGTTCAAAAAGAATATTCTCACCAAAAGGTAGGTAAAATAAGGTATAAACGTCAGCATGATTCCCATGGTGAGCGTACGGCTCACCCTTGTGCAAATTAGTCACAAGCCCTAGAACCTTATCCATAAAAATCATGTTGGATAAGGATTATTTTGTAACAGGTGTACTATTTGTCTCAAATAATGTTGTTAGTGATGAGCTATAATATTTTTCATATTGCATTCACTCTTTTCACGTCCAATATATTTACAGTGCGAGCAAAACTTAGGTTTGTTTAATATATCAACACCCTGCCAAAATCCTTCTCCACCTTCAGGTTCAATGATGAACTCATATTTTATTGGCTCAACAAATTTAATATCAACCAGGACACTAGCAAAATATCCATATTAATGCCTTAGGGTTCTGGCATCAACAAAAACAGGTTTGCCAAGAACCCTAGCAATTCGAAACAATAATTCTTCTTCCAAAAATTCAGTCAGAAAAAAAAGAAAATCTACACCAAACTGTAGCTCTAGTAATCTTCTACTTTTATGGATCAAACATAGGCGTCCATTCCTAAACCTTTGATTGTTGGCCTTTGGCTTTCCATGGACCTTCATAGTTAACACGCTTCTTATCAATATCATTCTGCAACTTGATAATAAAATATCCCTTGATCCATGGTATGAACTGGACCGAACTATTCAACTTCCGTTGATTCATCAATCCCTTCTTATCATCATTAAACGTCAGTTTCTTGAAACCAAGACGGCAAACAAGACTGAATTTTCAAACTTTCCTCGCCTGAAGATGGCTTGATCTTAGTAGTGTAACAACCACGTCTCATGTACTGTTCCATATTGGTAGATTTGATAGAGTTTCAACATCAAATTGTGATATAGCATGTTAGATATTCGGGTTGGATCCGAATATGGTCGCCCATATTGTATGTGGCAAGCCCGGTAGGGTTCCATATTACTTAGGGTTTGGAACCTATATAAACATCTCTAGCATATGTGTAAAGGGTTACGTGATTCCACCAATATCACACATAAGTTTACCATAAGAAAAGTGGTAACTCTAACCCTAAACGGAGTTACCATTAGTAAGAAAAGGTTTCAAGTTCTTAGCCTGTGAAACAAGCTTGTGCTCATCATTGGTGATTGTAGTACCTGCTAATCGTCGTGTTGGATCGTTGTTGCTGCTGCTGCTGTTCCTTGTTTACCAAATCGGAGCTCAAGTTCTAGGTATGAACCGATACCCGCTTCCGCTTAATCGTATAATCTCTACTATAGCATGAGTACGCTTCTTAAGTAAAGAAGCAAAAGATATTCCTCCTTCATTATTTTGGCCATTAACAACGCCATTAACTTGAACATCAGATGGATTCCTATTATCGGCCACATAGGGTTTTCAGATTTCGGCCCGTATACATATCTTGGTTTTGATTTTGATCTCGAACGTGACCTAGTTTTAGGGAGTTGGACACCCTCAAGATTGTTGTTATCATTAAGATCAGGTGGTTTTGATTAATCTTGCGTCATAATCTGCGCAAAATCAAGATGAAAAAACGAACGTAAAACAAAGAAAAGTTTTTGAGAAAAAACGGGAACTCTTGCGCGTGAAAACATTTTTTTTTTAAGTTTTACAGTCTAACCTCGATAAATGAATGTCCTTTGGACCGGAAAGAAATATTCGTTTGGCGAGGTTATTTATTCAGAGAGTATGTTTAGTTTTTTACAAAATGATTTTGATGTTTCCGAATTAGAAGTTGGACAATTAACAAAAATATTCAAAAATTATATGATATATTATAGAAATATGATGGATGTCGAATATCTTTTAAATGATACTAACGAGAATGACGCAATTATGGAATCAGTAATAAATGACGAGAATGAACATGCACTAGATGATACTAGCGGCATACCAAATGTTATTCCAAAGAGGTATTTCAAGAAATAATCACCGTGAAAAATGTCTTGCTACAACATGAGCAAAATATTTCATAGTTTGAGCATGCATTACAAAAAAGTAAGTTGTTAAGGAAAAAACAAACTTACATTGCATTTTTTAGGGGAAAAAAAGTGACTTCTTATATGAACATTATTGATTGGATGAAATATTTTGCTTATATCTATACGAACGGGATCGACTGACAAAAGGTTTTAAAAAAACACCCAAACTGTAGGATCTTATGTATCTAACGGTTATCATTATTGATGAGATGGTAATATTTTTGTCTTGTTTTGTGTTTGGTTGTCACGATGTGTTAGAGCACTGCTCGGTTGAACCCACCAAGAGTTGGTATGTCAAGATTGGTTGTCATATTTAGTTACAAAACTCGAGTCGCTTAATATGTAAACTACAGTCAACTTCGATAGGTTAGACTAGAAATGATAGAAGTATTGTGCTCCAGTTACTCTATGAAGATGGATTGAAGACAACAAAGACATTATCCTCCAGCTTGAGGTTAGTAACTACGACTTGACTTGTTCATTTCTATCTTGTGTCTTTCAAATCTTTTAGATTGAAAACAAAACTGCGAAGTATGATTACACTCTAGATAGACATAGTATTAAGGAATACAATACGAGGTTTATTGCTTAACCATTAAACTTTGTAGATAATACATCGACATAATCGTGTGAATGCTATTGTGATTATGTATGGGTATGAGGTGAGGATTTCATCATAGGGAACAATGTTTTACATGTGTTCTAAGGAAGTAAGTTCATAAACTTGTTTGTGAATCGAAAAGAAAATTGCCATGCGTTATTGGTTTTGTTATTCATTGCATATCTTATGAACAACCAATATGAAACGACTTGTTTGTGTTCTTGGTAGAACTATTCACAAAGGCCTGACTTATGTATTGGTATGACTTTTATTAGTGAAACCGATCTTAAGTAATCACCTGAGATGGTATGATCGGGTTTGTGATTTTATGTCTGAACAAATATGGGAAAGGGGAACCGATCCTAGTAAGAGGTGCAGTACATCACAAAGGGGAACCGATCCTTGTATGAGGTGCAGCAAGGTTTATAGCAGAAAGGGGAACCGATCCTATGGACATATGCAACACATATAAGTTAGATACCATATATATGTGGGTAACCGATCCTAGTACCTAGTCAACCGAATTTCGGAAAGCCAGTGTGACTATGCACAGTACTCACATGGAAGGTAGAACCGAAACTTATTTTGGTAGAACCGTTAAACCCATGGTTTCTGATTGAATGTTATTTCATCAATCACATAGTTCTTTAAAGTCAGATGAACCAATTCTAAACTTGTTTGGAAGTGTGGCAAATCGGTTTCAAGGTTGTAAGTGTGAAAGAGAACTTACAAAGTTAAGATGTCGACATACTTTAAACACGTGCTGTGAATGTTTATTATTTAATTGTTCAAAGTAATTCCTTAATAGCTAAGGGAAGAGAATCCCAGGATCGAAACATAAATAAGTTATTAAGAATCTTTTAATTAAGGTAATTAACTTCATTTTTAGGAAAATAAGAATTAGTAATGTGCATTTACTAATTAGAGATTTTCTGAGAGATTTCGATCATTATTTTTGGACAGAGCATTTCCAGGAATTATGGAAACCGAATTTGTGCTTTAATGAATATCTTGAGAATATTTTCGATTTTGGAAATTCCTTGGTGTCCAAACTTCCTTGTTTATAAATACTTGAAGTTGCCTTTCTAGCAAACTAATCCTTCGTGACAGCAAACTTCCTCGGTTGTGTTGTTACTGGGGTAGCCGCCTATTCGGAGAGGAGAGTAACCTAATTAGGCGAAATCTCTTACGGGCGCTCAGTTTAAAGTCTTCTTTGGGATTGAGAAGCTCTATTAGTATCGTTGGTGGGAAACTAGATAATTGCAATTTTTTGTTTTCAATTGATTTGATTGACTAACGGTTGTTGAATCTTTGATTGCACCTAGTTTGTTTATTCTTGAGAACCTTCTCTTCTGATATAAGGTTCACTCAAACTAGATCAAGGATTTAACGTTTCTACGGATCTAAGTTTTTCTAGATCCATAAGATAGATTCAATGATTTGCCATTGTTAACAGACTCCGATCTGTGCAACAAATCAATAAGGAATCAAGTCTGTTTTTGCAGGTTGTTACTTTGAAGATTAATTAGAAGATTGAAGACTTTGAAGATTTGAAGAAGAAGTTGTTGTGAATCATTAAGAAGATATACTAGATCTAGTCCTAAAGAGAACGTATGTTCTGCTAGGATATTGGGTATCAAATATCTATTGAGAACTTCGGTTCTGCTAGATATTATCAAAACAAGAATATCACCGAAGCTGAGTAACTAGGATTTTAGTTTACTTAGTATAGTCTACACGAAGTTGCAAGTTTACTTTTTGTAGCGTCTTAATTCATTGAGTATTCAAATCTAGACTAGGTCCCGCGATTTTTCTACAAGATTGTAGTTTTCCTCGTTAACAAAATTCTGGTGTGTGCTTTACTTTATTTCCGTATTATAATTGTTTTTATATTATAATTAAAGTAATTTCACTTGTATGTTAACTAGGCACTTGATATTTATCTTATAAGGTTTCGGTTATACCGTACTATTATCAAGTGAACACTTTGTTGTAGTATTGTCTCGATTTCATATCCATAGACGATCACACAAAGTGTATTGGATTTATCCACTTGTTTGATATAAATATTCACGTGTTAGGCCAGTTCGGACTAACCCTATTTCAAGTGGACACTGTGTTGAAATATTCCTTGAGTGATTGTTGTTCCAAGAGGTTTATACACAGTGGGTCTTGTATAGGTTGTGATCAAAATAAAAGATTGTGGTGTATTTGGGTACCCTCGTCTTTTCAATTGGTATCAGAGCAGGCAAACACGAAAAGATCTAACAATCTGTGTTTGGCGTGATCCAACCTATAAGTTTTGAATCAAATGGTTGATTCAGTTAACGTACCTCCACACTACACCAAATTCTGGGATTAGAAACAGAACCAGGCCGTTACAAAAACGGGTTATAACGGCCCTCGCCTGTTGCAAAAGTGGGTGTTACATTTTTTTGTAACGGCTTTGTGGCCGTTACGAATTTTTTTTGTAACGGCCCTCGTAATGAGCTTGAGCCGCAGTTCACTGAATTTGCCACGTGGTAACAGCTCAGGGCCGTTACGAATTTTTTTTGCAACAGGGCTGTTGTAACAGCTCAGAGCCGTTACGAACTTTTTTGTAACAGTAAAAAAATTACTGCCAGTCAACCTAGACCTGGTCAAAATTAGTCAATGCCGACCAATTTTGACCGGGTCAATATTGACTGGCAGTTCATTTTTTTGTCGGAAATTAGCCGGAATACAAAATTAATTAGCTGCAAAAATCTTTCATTCAATCTTGCGAAATTCTATTATACATTCAACAACACTGACTTGTTCTATTCTTTAATTAATTCAGTCCAACAAATTCTTTGATATTCAACAAAGTCATTGACTTAGAACTTAAAGGAATTCCTAAACACCCTTTTACTTGAGAGAATTCACTCAAGCAGTTTAATACTTGAGAGAATTCCTAAGTTTTAGAGAATACATTTATCTGTTTAAGTAAACTAACAGATATGGAACTCACATAACAGTCTTTGCCTTTTCTTGCATCCTGTTTGTCTCTCAAATCTGCAGTACTTACAAGGTCTAGGGTATGAACTGCGCTTATGCACCTGAACAAGGTCCTGGTTGTGAGCACCTTCTGCAAGGCAAGCAGCCACCATAGTCTGCGATCTGCAAGGCAAAGAATTGGAATGATCACATTTTACTTTCCGCTACAATCTATCAAATGAAAAACTACCACTGAAGACCCATCATGCAAATGCCAGAGGTACAACATGTGGAAGGTAGGTGTTCAGTTTAACAAAAGATATTTTCAATGGCCTTCAGCATGGAGGAATGTAACTACTAAAGCATCGAGAAATACAAAATACACACTTAATAAGAGTACAGGATGAAAATAATTACTTACGATCAAATTAGAGAAACAGAGAAGTGAGGATGCGAGCAACACACCTTCTATTACCTTGTAAAGAACAATAAATTCTTCAATGATATGAAACCACCACCCTTTATGAAAGTAAACAACCATTCGCAGATTCAGTAAATAATAACATAGAAGACACAACATATCTATAAGCAAACAAGGTAAAACAGAACATATACGAAGTCTGTAGATAAACCAAAAATTCAGAGCAACGATAACCAAGTCTCATTTACCAATTTGCTAATCTATGACATATGAGATACAACATAACAACAAATAAGTTGGAAGCAGAAACATGCCTAGAAAAAATTTAGTCACTATTCTAGCGGGGTATTATAAATAGGTGCTTAAAAGAAACCAACTACAACTACTAGCAGTAAGATGGAACTCACAAACCTGTCATTGTAAGCTTCCCCGTAATGAGAAGCACTGCCATCTTCCCCATAATCTAGCCGAGCCCTTTGGCGCGGACCAGCATCAACATAACGTGGAGGAACATCCTCCTAAGGTAACATACACAAAGAAGATAATCATACTACTAAAAAAAACAAATAAGTCCAACTATTGCAATAACTGTACTCAAGACTAAAACCCCGAATCGCCAAACCAATGAAAAGTGAAAACTAACCAATGCGAGAATATTGGCGTTTAGACCTCGAAAAGCAGATTCATAGTCACGAGACTGAGCATCACGGTAACTTGGAGGAGGTCTTTCAAATCTCCGCTCATAACTTTCATCTATATAATCTCTCCTAGCAGCAGTACGAGCACCAATCCGTGGTGGGATTTTATCGGCATAGCCAGATCCTCGTGGAAGAGAATAATCATCTCTATAATACGATCGCCTCTCTACCGGGGCTCTAGGATCGTAATCTATGATTCGCTTCTTGGAGGAAGCTCATCCCTTCAACCATAGTCTCTCTCGAATCGCTCTTGGTGTATGAAGGGGACTGCAAGAGTCAAGAAACATCTGAATAAGGACAACATCAAAGTCAACTCATCAAACAAGGACCAAGGCTATTAGATGTGCATACTTGGTATCCTTGTGTAGGACCAAAGTTTGATAACCATTTCACCACATAAGATGGTACATTTATAGACATGGCTGCTGTTGGATCTGTTTCGCATACACGAGGTAGAGACAACGCAACACGATTCACAATCACATCAGGGCTGGCAATACGAAATTAAACTCATTATAAGATTTTGAAATCGGTTCATGATTGCCCACATCAAAAATTAAAATAATTACGAGTTTGCAAACCTTTTCAAATGTAGTGGAGATTGAATCAAGACCTTGTCCAGTTTGTAAAAACCCAAGACTATATGTAAAACTTATGCAAGACTAGGAGCAGTTCCAGATTTTTGTGTGTCCATCGGCTCGCTTGCTGCGAATTCACCCTCCCCTGCGCTCGCATAGACGTCAGCACCATCGGTTTGGGGTTCGGCTGTGCTTTGTGGTGGAGGTGATGGTGATTCTACTGGAGTAGGTGGCTTTGGCGCTGTTGGTTTGGGTTTATTCGTTTTTTTTGGATACTGCCATGGCTTGATATGTGTTGTTCTTAACTGTTGTTTCATGATAGGGGCAGAACTCTGCTAGAACTTAGAATTAAGTATGCTATGATCTTATAAGTCACCAAAAGTGTTAGTTTCATAAGAAGGTTATTTGAATTGAAACAAACCACATTATCTCAGGAATTTCTTATGTTGTCCTGTGACTTCTCATCCTGAACCTAGGCACTTTAAATATTGAACTGAATCATGGTTTCTTTTCATAAATTTTAGTCCTTTGAAAGATGAATCAACTGTGATCTTTAGTGGCATTCCCTAAGCTACTCAATGTAAGATATGCCCATTTCAGGTTGTTCTGGAATTACTGTGTGGAGTTGGATTTCATTTCTAGAATCATGCCATACACTATTCTTACGGCTAAATTTCTATGTTAATTGTGACAGGCCATTGATTACTGTACTCTTCCTCTGGAAAACCCAGTTGCTGAAGGACGGCGTGCCCTTATTCGTAATATGTGGACTGAACGTATACAAGGAACAAAGCAGAATGTAGAGGTGGATAAGCTTTTATTTTCCTCTCTGTTTTATGATTATCTTTTCTCCATTTCAAAGATTTATTGTTTTGAAGATGTGAAATTGTTTGAAACTCTTTTAGTTTGGTAATCTGTAATTGGTACTGCACTTGATGAGTCTCTTGATTCGCTGAGGTCCGCCATTTTATTGGATGGGTCTTTGTTTGAAACTCTTGTAAGAAATAAAGTTAAAACAAGATGCAAATGATTCAATTTTGTTGAGATACAGAACTATCATGAGAGTATGACAGTTGAAATTAAAACTGCTCAAAACGGAACAACCAATAAGTGAACTGAAACTTAACACCAAACTGAGATCGTCACTCAGAGGTGTATGTTGATCAAGGAATTATCTATAATCCAGTTCAAAATATGACATGTTTACAAACATGCCAACTCAATTCTAAACATCCTAATAGTAATCTGGAACAAGATTTCTAACATAAATTAGCTAAGTTGCTGTAGAACCCAAACTTCATGACGAATAATAAATTTCGGGAAAGCCTAATTTCAAACTTTATCAAATCATATCTCCTTCCACAACTCAGAACTACATAGATAAGAATTCAATAGCAAACCTAAGTCTCACAAATACAGATTGAGAAAGCTATGCAAAAGTAAGAATTGTAGAATAATCAATAAATCATCTTACCCAATTCAATCGTAGAAACAAAAACTTTCAAGTTAGAATTCGTACCTTCAATCCCAAAATAATAACAACAAAGATTCCCTTTTGATTTCTCCTGATCGACCACTGAGATTGACTAACTCAAAGATTCAAAACCGACACCTTTCCTTCATATGAAACAAATCGTTTTAGATTCACGGATTAAAAACTGGAAAAACTAAAAATAAAGATGAAACAAATCCCTAAAAAACAGATCGATTAAAAAAAAATGAACCCTAAAAATCGAAAAACAAATCGGTTAACACTTACACAGATCGATGATCGATGATTCAACAGATTTCTGTGATGTTTCTCGGCTAATACGATCTCTGTGATTGAAACCCTAGTTTCATCGCCTCAGAGGAAGAACTGAAAAATGAAAAATAAAAAATGAAAAATGAACCACGATTTTCTTTCAACAGCTAGGTTATCCTTTTATTCACGCATGTGAATGGCACACTCGTGGGGAGGAAATATCCTCTGCTATAACTCATCGTGGGTGGAAATATAATGGTACGCATGTGAGTGGCACACGCACATACTCAAGGTGTTACGACCCAAGTGTGACCAAGCGTGTGAGTGGAATTTAGTAACGGCTTAGCTCTGTTACTAATTTTTGAAAATTTAGTAACGGCTTCAGCCTGTTACGAATTTTTTGTAACGGCCTTTTGTAAGGGGAAATTCGTAACGGCCCATAAGCCGTTACGAATTCCTGTTACGAATCCGGGAATTTGGTGTAGTGCCAGGATTTGATGGCTCAAACTATCTATGGTGGAAAATGGCTATGCAGTTTTTTTCTTCAACCTCATGACTTTAACACTTGGGTTTTAGTTATCAATGGGTATGAACACCCAAAAGTACTGGTCAACAACTCAACCACTGAGTTTAGACTAAAGGAATTGAATGAATTCAATAATGAAGAAAAATTGCTTTCGTAGCCAAATTCCTATGGATTGAACGCCATTATCCATGCTGTAACTCGAGACCTTCATCATCATGTAACCAGGTGTAAAATATCAAAGGAGGCATGGGATATTCTTAATCTCGTATTTGAAGGGAATGCCTCTGAAAAAGAAGCTAGGCTTCAAACCCTATCTTCTAAATGGGAAAACCTTCGTATGGATGAAGACGATACCTTTGATGAGTTTGATCAAAAACTTTCTGAAATAGTGAATGCCTTTTACGTTTTAGGAAAAACTATTTCAGATAAAGATATTGTGTGTAAAACTCTAAGGTCTTTACCAACAAGATACGAATCTAAAAAACATGCCATCATGGAAGCAAATGATCTTTCCACACTATCTAGAAGCGCTCTAGTTGGTAAATTAAAGATCTTTGACCTTGAATACCAATTCAAGAATGAAGAAGGTATTACCCTTAAAGTTGTAACTAAGACTTGTTCTTCGGATACAAAAACTGAGAATTGTAGTGTTGATACAACTGCACGATAATTTAGAAAGTTATTAAGACAAAATAAAAGGAGTTTTTCTCCTTCTCAAAAATCACAGAAATGTGTAGAGAATAGAGAACAAAATAATTGTGATAGCTCTAATTGTTCCAAGGATCAAGAGAACAAAGCTTTTCATGCAACTGTTGAATGCACACCTGAAAAGGATACTGAAGTAACTTTAGAGTCAAAGGCACTTGAATGTGATAAACTTTGCAAAGAGAATGAAAGTCTTAAAATGGAACTTGATACTCTATATAAGGATATAGAACGTGTAAGCAATGGTCAAACTTATCTTGAAGTCTTGGAAGAATACAAAAAACAAAAAGGTGATGATCGAGAAGCTCCAGAACCAAAGGCACTCGACTGTGATCTTCGTGAAGAGAATGAAAGATTTAAAAGGGAACTTGATGATATGTATAAGGATATAGAGATTATCATCAATGAGCGAGATTATCTTGGAGCCATGAGAAGATACAGAGAGCAAATCGAAGAAAGTCATAATCGAGAAAGGAAACTACATACAAAGTTGGAAAACCTAAAGAACACCAAGGTAAGAAATTCTGCCGAATCTGAAATAGATTATAAAGTTCAAATTGATAAATTTAAGGTTGATTTAGATAATGCTCTCGAAAAAATAAAAATTTTGGAGAAAGACAATATGAGTCTAAAAGCGAACTTAAAAAATTTATATAATAGCACAAAACAACTTGACTCAATGTTGAAGTCAACTAGAGTTCCTCGTGACACTCGAGGATTGGGATACAAAGGTAAACAAACTTTGAATGCTAAACAGGAGACAAAGTTTGTTAAGCCTAAAGACTCTGCTGAAGAAATTGCTTCAAAAGTTGCCACAAAAGATTGCTCTTCCTTAAAAGAAAAATCTGTAGCACCTTCATCTTCAGCAAAAGATGGAAAACGTAAATTCCGTCAAACTCCAATACAAATGGATCCACAACAAGGTACCACTAAACAACATGATTCGTGTGTTGCTAAGCATTGCCTTTATTGTGGAAATAAAGGACACTTGGAAAGGGGATGCAGATTCCGTAAAAGGAATGAGAAAGCCATAGATGCACGTATTTCCGCAAAATTGGCTGAATTCAATAATGCCCCTTGTGGGAAATCAAGTCATCATTGTCCTAAAAATGAGCAAAAGAATGATTATAATAATAGTTCAAAGTCTACTTATCAGGCTTCTACAAAGTTTGCTCATAATCGCTCAAACAATAAAAGGAGAGATAACTTTGTAAAGACCAGATCTGATGTTCCAAATTGGAGAAAGGTTAACTCTCAGAGTTTTCAACATTATAGTTACCCTAATGTTTCCTCAAGAGATTCATCTTGGATTTCAGGAGGAAATAATAGGAAGAACAAAGTTGCTCCTGTAAAACCCATTTCTAAATGGAGTCCAAAGTCTTCTCTAAAGACAACCAGGAAAGTATCAAAAGATAGTCACAATGATGACACTCGAATGATAAGTTTCAATACTCATGACATTCAGAATATTGTGCTAAACATTCTTGATCAAATGAATGTAGCTCCATGTTATCATCGTTATATGAGATAATTAGGTCTCATATCGGTTACCTTTTTTATGATTTTGTGACTTTTGATTAGCGAGTTTCATATCTAACCTTTTGGGTTGCTTAATCAAATAATCATAAAAGGATGATGACAATTAATCCCATATGTGAGTCACGATTATACTATTATCAATTTATTTTTCATAAGTTGTGTATATAGTATACATATGAGTTTTTGGTATTAGCTTATTACTATTGACACGTAATAGTTAAAAACCATTTCAACCTTTCTCTTGTAAAAGTTGCTTTTGCTATTCTTATGTCTTTGCAAAAGGATGAGAAAATAATGAGGAAAAGAGGATGCGAAATTTGAGGTAACAAATTTGTTAGTTAATCATTTTCCTGTTTAAGAAAAGCATGATTTTATTGCATATATTTATTGCTTTTGCTTAACAAAATTTCGGTACAATTGATGTGCATGATTCAATTGTTTTCGGTTAAGAAAACCATTGTTATCTTTCGTTATTGTTTGATATCAATTGTTTAGGATTACGAAATTTCGGTGCAATTGCGGTGCTATAATGTCCATGTTGTTTCAATTGCTTCCGGTTGAGGTGAATAATTATGCAAGTTGATTTATTTGGTTGGTATGAATCTTTGATGGCTTAACGAAAGAAAAGGTTTACGGGATGAATTGTTTAGTCCAATTCGATTCCGGATAAGAGAAACTAAGTTATCTTAGTTAGACTTATCAAAGTGGAGGTTTCGGTTATTCAAGTCTAATCGAATGCCTTAACAAGAAATGCTAGTTAACTAACCTAGTACTTGTCTTGTTTAAAAAGTGAAAGGTCTAAGTTATATGGATAATTAGAACCTGATGAGAAAAGTAAAGTTATCTTTATTTTGGTCTTATCGAACAAAGCGGTTGTATGTGTACAATCGGTTTAGCAAAGGAACTAAAGTGCTTAGCTGATTTTTGGTTTGCTAAACTAAATTGGGAAAATTGCTTTGGGCAATTATTTCCTTGGTAACATATCAAAACAAATTACTTTGTAGTTTCTGTTTTGATATTGGTTATCAAAAATGGTGTGTGGAACCCTCGTGCTTAACTCTATAGGTTTGCAAGTCTATTTTGAGATTTGTAAGTCCTTTCGTGTTGTCCTTTATTTTTTCGTTTCTTTGTCATTTTGTGACAAAAAGGGGGAGAAATATATGGAGTAAACAAGTGATACTGACATTGATTTTATATTGATTGGTATCACTAAGAAAAATGACATTGGTGCTTAAACGTTTATCTAACGAAAGAGTGAAAGCATAGACTAAGGGGGAGTAACATATCATTACAAAGGAATAACAAAGACGTGCGGATTGATAAAATCAACCTATCTTACCTTTAGGGGGAGTATTAGCTTTGTTATTATAATGTCAACAGCGGTATTTATTTTTGAATATCTCCAGGTTATTGTGCTGTTGAAATGTGAATTTAGCATATGTAGAATGAGTTGTGTTTGTAATTCGTTTATCTCCATATGTAATAGAGTTTTGTCACTAAATTGACAAAGGGGGAGATTGTTACAGCACTGCTTGGTTGAACCCACCAAGCGTTGGTATGTCAAGATTGGTTGTCATATTTAGTTCCAAAACTCGAGTCTCTTAATATGTAATTACAGTCAACTTCGATAGGTTAGACTAGAAATGATAGAAGTATTGTGCTCCAGTTACTCACAAAGATCTGAAGATGGATTGAAGACAACAAAGACATTATCCTTCAGCTTGAGGTTAGTAACTACGACATGACTTGTTCCATTTCTATCCTGTGTATTTCAAATATTTTAGATTGAAAACAAAACTGCGAAGCATGATTACACTCTAGATAGACATAGTATTAAGGAATACAATAGGAGGTTTATTGCTTAACCATTAAAATTTTTGTAGATAAGACATCTACATAATCGAATTATTGTGATTATGTATGGGTATGAGGTGAGGATTCCATCCTAGGGAACAATGTTTTACATGTGTTCTAAGGAAGTAAGTTCATAAACTTGTTTGTGAATCAAAAAGGAAATCGCCAGGCGTTATTGGTTTTGTTATTCATTGCATATCTTATGAACAACCAATATGTGTGATTGAGTATAACCGTTCACGACTTGTTTGTGTTCTTGGTAGAACTATTCACAAAGGCCTGACTTATGTATTGGTATGACTTTTATTAGTGAAACTGATCTTAAGTAATTACCTGAGATGGTATGATCGGGTTTGTGATTTTATGTCTGACCAAATATGGGAAAGGGGAACCGATCCTTGTATGAGGTGCATCAAGGTTTATAGCAAAAGGGGGAACCGATCCTATGGACATGTGCAACACATATAAGTTATATACCATATATATGTGGGGAACCGATCCTAGTACCTAGTCAAACGAATTTTAGAAAGCTAGTATGACTATGCACAGTACTCACATGGAAGGTAGAACCGAAAGGTTTCTCAAACTCCCACTTTGTATGATGTCCGTCACCCCAATGCTTTGGTAAAACCGTTAAACCCATGATTTGTGATTGAATATTATTTGATCAATCGCATAGTTCTTAAAAGTCAGATGAACCAATTCTAAACTTTTTTGGAAGTGTGGCAAATCGGTTTCAAGGTTGTAAGTGTGAAAGAGAACTTACAAAGTTAAGATGTCGACATACTTTGAACACGTGCTGTGAATGTTTATTATTTAATTGTTCAAAGTTATTCCTTAATAGCTAAGGGAAGAGAATCCCATGATCGAAACATAAATAAGTTAATAATCTTTTAATTAAGGTAATTAACTTCATTTATAGGAAAATAAGAATTAGTAATGTGCATTTGCTAATTAGAGATTTTCTGAGAGATTTCGATCATTATTTTTGGACAGAGCATTTCCAGGAGTTATGGAAACCGAATTTGTGGTTTAATGAATATCTTGAGAATATTTTCGGTTTTGGAAATTCCCTGGTGTCCAAACTTCCTTGTTTATAAATACTTGAAGTTTTCCTTTCTAGCAAACTAATCCTTCGTGACAGCAAACTTCCTCGGTTGTGTTGTTACTTGTGTAGCCGCCTATTCGGAGAGGAGAGTAACTTTATTAGGTGAAATTTCTTACGACCACTCAATTTAAAGTCTTCTTTGGGATTAAGAAGCTCTATTAGTACCATTGGTGGGAAACTAGATAATTACAGTTTATCTTTTGTTTTCGATTGATTTGATTGACTAACGGTTGTTGAATCTTTGATTGCACCTAGTTTTTTATTCTTGAGAACCTTCTCTTCTGATATAAGGTTCACTCAAACTAGATCAAGGATTTAACATTTCTACGGATCTAAGTTTTTCTAGATCCGTAAGATAGATTCATTGATTTGCCATTGTTAACAGACTCCGTTCTGTGCGACAAATCAATAAGGAATCAAGTCCGTCTTTGCATGTTGTTACTTTGAAGATTAATTAGAAGATTGAAGACTTTGAAGATTTGAAGAAGAAGTTGTTGTGAATCATTAAGAAGATATACTAGATCTAGTCCTAAAGAGAACGCCTGTTCTGCTAGGATATTGGGTATCAAATATCTATTGAGAACTTCGGTTCTGCTAGATATTATCAAAACAAGAATACTGCTGAAGCTGAGTAACTAGGATTTTAGTTTACTTAGTATAGTCTACACGAAGTTGCAAGTTTACTTTTTGTAGCGTCTTAATTCATTGAGTATTCAAATCTGGACTAGGTCCCGGGGTTTTTCTACAAGATTGTAGTTTTCCTCGTTAACAAAATTCAGGTGTGTGCTTTACTTTATTTCCGCATTATAATTGTTTTTATATTATAATTAAAGTAATCTCACTTGTATGTTAACTAGGCACTTGATATTTATCTTATAAGGTTTCGGTTATACCATACTATTATCAAGTGAACACTTTGTTGTAGTATTGTCTCGATTTCATATCCATAGACGATCACACAAAGTGTATTGGATTTCTCCACTTGTCTGATATAATTATTCACGTGTTAGGCCAGTTCGGACTGACCCTATTTTAAGTGGACACTGTGTTGAAATATTTCTTGAGTGATTGTTGCTCCAAGAGGTTTATACATAGTGGGTCTTGTATAGGTTGTGATCAAAATAAAAGATTGTGGTCTATTTGGGTACCCTCGTCTTTTCACAATGTCACCAGACCAGAGATTAAGGATGTAAACGAAAAATGAATATACAACTGAATCTTCTCCTCCATCTCTGTTCTCCTCGATCAATTTCAGTTTTTTCTCTATATAATAAATTAAAACTGAAGCCTCAGATGAACAATTTATCTTGTCAAGAGACGACCTACTCGACTAATTTTTTTATGATCGATCATACCTCGAATAGTTGGTCGAAACAAAAGATCACAAACGTTATACAATTGGAGAAAATTTGGATGAAAGATGTGAAAATGGAAAATGAGAATTGTAACTAAGCAATAAATTCAAACATGATGAACTAGTGTTGCTAACACATTGACGGCCTAAACCACATTTTTACAACACATATCTGTAAGGGTAGTCGCTTGTTTCCAATGAAAATCTATTTGTCTTTCCCTTATTAGATCATGATCATATATCCAGTCTTCTAGCCCTAGATCTCTCAATCATGAATACGCCCAATCACCACCAAGCTGCAAGGGAAAAGCCCAAGTAATCAACATAGTACAAAAAGAAAAGTGGGAATGTTATTTATGCCCCTACTATCCATGGGTCATGCACAAATACCCTTTTGAATCTTTACAAACACCCTTGATGGCATAATTGAAATTTTCTTTAAAAACCTAATAACCATAATCCCTCTTTTAGCCTTTCTTCCTTCGTTCTTCTTCATTTCTAATAACAGAAGAAAAAAAAAACTCTTCACTCCCACCTCCATCATCTCCGTCGCCCCTACCATTACCAAGATCTATCACCGCCACCACAACTAGCACCACCACCTCTGTTAGCTCCGCCACTAGTATCGTTGATTTTCCATGATTTGTGTTCGACTTCAAAACAGTTTCAGAGATCGATTTGATTTTTTTTATTTTCGATTCAGTAATTTCAAGTTAGGATGCAGATTTTGGTTGGGTTTGTAGTTAAAGATTCGGATTCGGTAGTTTGAGCTCGAGATTTGTTGATTCTGAAACTGGTAAGGTTCAATTTGAGCTCGAGATTTGTTGATTTATCTAATTAGTTTCTGGTGGTGGTGGTTAAATCAGTGAAGAAGGGTTTAGAAAGAATCAAAGAAGGAAATACATCCGTTGGTGGATGAATTGGTTTGAGATTTAGAAGATGGCGAGTTATTCTTTGATGGGAAGTGAAAGGCATGAATTTGATTGTGGATCTGTTGATGATTTGTGAATGCAAGAGAAACTTGAGAGGGTGGTAGAAATTTAATGATTTGGTAGATTTATGTTAGGGTTTGATATTTCGCTTGAGTGAAGTTGATTTCTTGCTAATGATTTCATAGTTGTAAGAAAACTGGAGTTAAGAGTTGAAAGCTGTTATGATTGAATTTGTTGAAGATATGTGTTATTGTGGAATTGATAGTGTTTGAAGTGCATTTCTTGTTATTGGTTAGTCCGAAATGGAGAGGGTTTACTAGTGACATCTCAAATTCAGTGCATATGAACGATTACGAGACGAGATAGTGGGATGGTGTTGTTGTTGTTGTTGAAGTGATGAATGAAACCGAATTGGATGGCTCGAGGCAACCTTGTTGCAGTTTATTCTGATGATGTTTTTAATGGGTGTGCGGGGTTATCTTGCGAAGCTGATTTGAGAGAATGGAATGTGGAATGAAGTGTTGTGACAGAGAAAGTGATTATAGTGATGAGTGTTTGGTGCAATGATGGAATGCGTGCTACTTGATGGGTTTGTTGAGGTTCTGGTGCAACTGCAGTTAGGAGATGTGGTTGATGGCCTTGCATTGGTGATGTTGATGTTAAGAGGATGAGAAGATGATATTGCAGGTTTGTTGAGCTAGATTTTTGGGACAATTTTATTCCAGATTTGAGGCAACTTGAGTTAGTTGCTTCCATATGTGGAGACAACTTGACCAAGTTGCTTTCACTTTTGGAGGCAACTTGAGCTAGTTGATTCAGATTGGAGGCAACTTGAGCTAGTAAGAAAGGTTGCTATCAAGACCCCATTGCTATCGTAAGAAAGGTTGCTATCAAGACCGGGAAGGTGAGGTCTAGCTAGGTATGTTGAATTACATTTGTGGTGCTTGATATATGTATGCTATGTAGTTATAGATAGGTTTCCACTTTTGGGGACCACTTATGCTAGTTGCTTCCTTTTTCCGGGAGACAACTATGCTTGTAAGTATGTAATGTGTATGCCAATTGTTAGCATCATGGTAGTGGATGTTGTGTTAGCGAGTAGTGGTGATGGTAGTGGATGTTGTGTTACTTGACCAAGAAAACTTGGGCTAGTTACTTTCACCTATCAAGAAAACTTGACCAAGTTGCTTCTAATATTTGGAGACAACTTGTGCTAGTTGCTTCCAACTTTGAAGACAACTTGACCAAGTTGCTTTCACTTTGGAGGCAACTTGAGCTAGTTGATTCCATATTGGAGGCAACTTGAGATAGTTGATTCGATTCGGAGGCAACTGGGTTATGTTTTTGGGTCCATTTATTCGAAATATCTTATATAATTATCTATTATATTATATATATATATATATATATCTTAGAGTATTTGTGACAAATTTGTGGTGCAATGGTAACACGGGGTTGTGTTGAGTTCTTGACGATGGTTGTCTTCTTTGGTGCTCATGCTTTAAAGTCAAGAGAGTAGATGAATGCTTAAGAAGATGAGAAGGAACTCAATATGAATCCAGGCATTGAAGTTGTTACTGCTTGTGTGTTGTAGGGGCATGGAAGTGGCTGCAGTTATTGGCTCATGTTATGGATGGTGTGGTGTTGCTCAATGGTGTTTGGAGTTGCGAGTAGCGAGAGATGGATGGTGTGGTGTTGTATGGTGTTTGTTTGAATTGTTGGTTGAACAACGATGGGGTGGCGAACCTGTGGTGCAATGGTAGCACAACTGACTATATGTCAGATGATGTGTGTTCGATTCACACTAGGTTCACTTATTTGTGTATAATTTTTATTTTTTTTTTGGAGACAACTTGTGCTAGTTGCCTCCATATATGGAGACAACTTAGGCTAGTTGATTTCACTTTTGAAGACAACTTTGTGCTAGTTGCCTTTACTTTGTTGAAGACAACTTGAGCTAGTTGCCTCCGATATGGACACAACTTCAGCAAGTTGACTCCACATGGTGGTGGTGGTTGGCGGCGGCGATGGTGGTTGGCGGCGGCGATGGTTGTTGGCGGCGGTGGGTGTCGGTTGTTGGCGGAGGCGGTGGTAGTGGACAGTGGTGGTGTTCGTTAGCGGCGGCGGTGGTTTGGTGGTGGTGGTGGACAGTGGTGGCGGTGGTGGTGGTCGGTGGTGGTGGTGGTCGGTGGTGGTGGTCGGTGGTGGTGGTCGGTGGTGGTGTGGTCGGTGGTGGTGGTCGGTGGTGTTGGTCGTCGGTGGTGGTTGTTAGTTGTTGTGGTGGTCGGTGGTGGTGGTTGGTGGTGGTGGTGGTCGTCGGTGGTGGTGGTAGGCGGTGGACAGTGGTGGTGGTTGGCGGTGGACAGTGGTGTGGGCATTAAAAATATTTTTTTTTTTTTTTTTTTTTTTAATAGTGGTTGTGGTGGTTTTGTATATTCACTATATAAAAGAGGGTATTTTAGTAATGTATTAGGCTTAGGGGTATTTGTAAAGTTGATAAGGGTATATTTCAAGGGGCCTCATAGTAGGGGTATTTAGATAATGTTCCCAAAAGAAAACTTAACTCAGCATCTTGTTAAGCTTAAATGAAACTGTTTATTAATCTTGCTCACCATTCAAAATGTAAATCATAAGTTTTGATCCGATAATATAATAAATAAATAAATAAAAGGTGAATTTAAAGTCTAGGTTCAACTTGATTATGCAGCCAAACGCACACTAGCAATAAAATGGATGCCATGTCATCAAGTATGGTAACCGTTAAATATATGAGATCCTATGGCCGGTATGTTTTGTCAAAACCTTTTGTTAGTAGATCCCGACCCATATATATCTATCAACAACCTAAACACCCAATCCCATCTCTCACACCACGTCGAGAGTTGCAAAAACCTCCCCTCTCATTGGCCGGTGAACGAAACTCTCGCTCCTGATTGGCCGAAATCAAAGTTAGCCCCCTTACATTTCGTGGCCGTTAATTTTTAATAGTTGGTTCGATCTGACGCTCCAAACCGAGCGATAGCTTAGGAGAATTCTTACACCATGTTTACATAATTTTAATAAAATCCAGGCCTTCGGATTAACCGTAAATAAAACTGCCATATATAATTCAACCTAAAAAATCTACAAAGATTTTCGGGAAGAAAAAAACGTAAAAAAAATTTTTTTAGAAAAAATCCAAAAATTTCCATATAAGAAAATAATAGAGTAAAGTATTTCAACATAAAAGGAGATTGAAGATTTTTATAAAGATATTTTAGTTTAATAATCCTTGCACTTTTAGGGGCGACCCCGAAAGAATTAGGGGCGACTTTTTTATTCCCAACCCATATACACCGTTAAGGGATGTCCAAAAACGCGGAGAATACGTTAATGCCCTTACACAATCGGAAGCTATTTTGTTCCCGATTATAATAACGCAATCGGAAGCTTAGTAACGATATTATACTACCGATTATATCGATTTTGTGCCAAGCGCGTATCTTGCTTCTATAATAATCGGTAGGAAAAATAACCTCACTAGACTACCGATTATAGTAGCTCCTAAATACCCAAAATTGGTGATTTCGCCAAGAAAGAAATTTGGGGCAACTGTATAATCGGAAGTCTTATTAACTACCGATTATTCTAGTTCCCAAATTCGAAAAAAATGACATTTGCAAAAACAAAATTTGGGCAAGCTGTATAATCGGTAGGTTATTAGCTACCGATTATACTCCAACTACACGCAAAAAATGTAGGTGATATTGTTATGAATTTCAAAATATTTATGAAAATCGGAAGTTTTAATTATTGATCTAACTACCGATTATACTCCAACGGCTAGTTCGTTCAAAATAAACTAGCCGTGCCTCGAAAACCAAACACAATCGGTAGATAATACATATTGACAAACCTCCGATTATGTTGAAGTAACCGTTTTTTTTTAAAAAAACTAGCCGTTGGGTACTTTTTGCTATAAATAGAGACCTATCTCTACCAAACTTATTCACCCATCACATTCAATCTTCCTAAATCAGTCACCCATCACTTTGAATCACCAAAAATGGCTACAACTCCGTTCAATAATATAGAAGATGTTGCTATTGTCAGAGCACACACCACTCTCACAAAGCACTCCGTTGAGGAAGCGCAATGGGTGACTAGTAACGAAGACCCAACAAGAGGGCCTTACTTTGGGGATGATCAAAACACCAATGCTTGGTGGAAACGGGTGTTTAAGGTTTTTAAAGCACTAAGCGGAAATCGTTATAGGAGGACGCTCCAGCAAATAAGGGAAAGGTACGCATTTTTATACAATGAATGCGTCTTGCCGAGAAACGAATTGAAAGCTCGTAAGGACGCTATGCCAAACGAAGACCGAATGAGTAGAGTAAGTTTGTGAATCAATAGGCCTCTTATCAAAAATTATTTATTTGGTTATGATTATTCAACAACGCTAACTTATTTTAAAAATTGTTTTCCCAGTATACTTTGGGTCGGAGCCAATACGAATTAAGGTACGGTCATGAGTTTCGCACGAGGACTGCTACACTCTCTTGGAGGAAGTTGAATGGCAATTCGCCCAATATAATTAAACTCGTAGAGAATCCCTAGGGCGATGTATTGAACAATTTTATGTGTTTTACTTCTATTTTATTTCAACTACATGTATGTTTTTTCGATTCAATAAAATGAGTGACTTCAAATCTTGGTTCAATTTTTAGTTGGTGTGGAAATAAGGATTTTAGAAAAAACTCATTTAGGGGCAACCTATAATCGGTAGGTTTTGGAACCTATCTTCCGTACGATTATGGCTACATCCAAATCACGAACCACATGGTTAGGCCTGGCTTTGTACCCTCTTAACCTATGGATTCGGCAAGGGTTCGATCGGGGCTCCTTACAATCGGTAGATTATTAAGTTGAGTAGACTACCGATTATGGTAGATTTCAAATTTCCTACAATGAAGGATTTTAGAAAAAACTCATTTTGGGGCAACCTATAATCGGGATGTTGGGTAACCTATTTGGCTTCCGATTATGGCTAAATACAAATCACGAACCACATGGTTATGGTCGGCTCTGCACCCCTCAAAACCTAGGGAATTTGGCCAATGCTCAATTTGGGGCTTCCAATAATCGGTAGGTTATAAGTAACCATTTCTACCGATTTTGGGCTACTCAACATTCGGTAGCTAATGAGGTGGTATTACCTACCGATTAATAACCGTTTGACAGATAAAACCAAAGTCGACCTAAATTCAAATTCATTTCATTTTCTTTTCAACTTCAACTTCAACTCCTCTTCTCCTCTT
Organism: Papaver armeniacum; assembly: GCA_023531295.1. Taxonomy (NCBI): domain Eukaryota; kingdom Viridiplantae; phylum Streptophyta; class Magnoliopsida; order Ranunculales; family Papaveraceae; genus Papaver; species Papaver armeniacum. Next base: position 937,675 of record JAJJWW010001028.1, read on the forward strand.
TCCTTCCGATTGCGAGAGAGGAAAACTCTCCCCCTCTCCTCGCTATACATCGTTCATCGTCGAATCGAATCATCGTCGATTATTCTCTATAAAGATGAAAGAAACGGAACGTAAGAAAGCTCGAACCAAAAACGTAGTGCGCGGTGAAGATCCGAATATTGGATTGCATGCCCGTAATAAAGAGGTTTTAACTCACGAACCCGAAGAACACGAAGACGATGAAGTAGGCGTACCGATAGCCAAACTCTCGGGCAACTTCAAATGGCGCCGATTAGGTAAGATTCTACCATTAATTTGGTTTATATTGCTTCAATTGAACGAATCCATGTTTATTTTTTTAGGGTTTTCGGTTATTACCCAGAATCGGTAGGATAGGTATTGTTATAAACTTCCGATTGTGGTCGAACTCTTCATTTCACGAGAAAATTTGTCATATTCGGGTGTTAAAAATTTTGGTATCCTACCGATTATATAACGTTTTTCATTGCGAGGCCTAATTCAATCATAATCGGAAGCTAATTGTGATTTATCCTTCCGAATAAACTAGGGAAGAACAAGTATTAGAGACGCAATAATCGGGTGAAATATTACGTAATATCTTTCCGATTGTTTAGGCTAACAACTTGATTTGTTTACGGATACAAAGAGACGCATATTCGGTAGACATTAGTTTTGTTAGGCTTCCGATTGTGTGGAATTCGGAGGGTTATGTTGAACTTTAGATTCCGATTATTGTGTGTAGATAAACATATTCGAACACCAAAAAGTTTATTTTGTTTCCGATTATACGTATTCGGTAGCTTTAGGTGAATCGATACTTACGATTGTGAATAATCGGAGGCAATTTGTTAAATCAACCAAATGAATATTTAGTTTCATAACTTTGTTGTACTTTTTGTTGTTGTTTAGGGATAGGCGAGGTAAAAACATCCAAGATGCAATTGTCTCGGCTAGTGCAAGGAAGGATAGGCGTCGAACCTGATGACTAGTGCAAGGAGAGCTAGGATCGCTAACGCCGCTTCAAGTGGTCAAGTTGGAACTCAACAAGCAAGCCAAGAAGCTGTTCAACCTAGTGCCCCTCAATCGAACCGGTTCAATCGGGTGTTCAACCAAGTGCCTCTCAATCACAACCAATCCAAGAAGGTGTTCAACCAAGTGCCTCTCAATCACAACCAATCCAAGAAGCTGTTCAACCAAGTGCCTCTCAATCACAACCAATCCAAGAAGCTGTTCAACCAAGTGCCTCTCTATCACAACCAATCCAAGAAGGTGTTCAACCAAGTGCTCCACCATCACAACCGAGAAATTGAACAAGTAGAAGAAGTAGGACAAGCCGAAAAGAAAAATCCTCCTCGAAAGAAAGCGAAACACCTTGTCGGAGATGGGCGAAGGTGAAGGATATTCCGAAGGTGTAATCCTTGGAGCTGCTTGGGAGGATGGAGGACAATTGTTATTTGGATACAAAGAATCTGGGCCGAGAGAAATATATGGCGAGGTAATGATCGTATCCATTTTATTAACTTATTATGTTTTTCTCCGTAATACTTTTAAGGGTTGTAGTTTTAGGTTATTCTAATTTTATTTTTTAACTTGTCATGTGTTTAATAGTATCATTCCGATGCGGTTCGTTTACTCAAAGCGACCGCCGCACCAACAAAAATGCTAGATTGGCCTTTGGAGGATGAATGTGAAATGTTCAAGACCATTATTGCGAAGTCGGGGTTGGCCAATGTCTGCGGAGAACTCAATGTTGGAACATGACCGGGTGGCTATATCGGCGTTTGTGGAGAGACTTTATCCCGAGACCGACACCTTCCATATGCCGTTTGGAGAGATGACGATAACCCCGAGATGATGTTGAGCAGATTCTTAAACTCCCGTCCATGGCAAGGGTGTTAGGGCCGAGTTCACTAAGCGGTTGGAATGGAGGAATCTTTATGATCCGACTAAGAAGTGTTTGGGTTGGGATGAAGAGACATCAACAACCGAGTTCAAAAGATGCATGAAGTATAGAACTAGACAGTTCAACATGGGTACTACGATGGATATGTTCAAGGGCACCAAGGAAAAAGAAGAGAAAGGAACTTTAACGGACGAGCAAGTCAACCACGCGGCCACCGCATATCTCCTATGTGTATTGGGATGTGTCATTTTCCCCAATACCGGTGGAAATCGGGTCGACGCCAACCTTTTACAACTTCGGATCCTCTCGATAAAGTGCATGAGTACTCTTGGGGCACGGCATGCCATGCGTGGTTGATGGAAGAGTTGAGAAAGGCGTCGAGGGTTGGAATTAGCCAAGTGGCCGGGAACGTGAGTCTGCTACAGGTATTGTTTATTAACTCAACATACTTGGTTATTTTTTTATTTTTTTATACTATTGAAGAATCAATTTCCTAATACTTGCAAAAATGACATTATAGACTTGGATCTACGTCCACTTCCCTATCTTGGGATTGGCCATTGAAAACCCGGCGTGGGAGAAAGGTGACCCTATAGGAAGAAAGTACGTCTTCGATGACAACCATTCTAGGACGAAGGAGCATCAGTACGGACCTCGTTTGAGGAGATTTTGGACTCACTTAATGCCCAAGACGTATGCTTTGATCCATACAAAGAAGACCGAGCTCTTTTGGACATATCGCGGGTCTGGTCGATTTGGCACTTTATTTTGGACCGTTGTGGCACCCACGAAGGATATGTGATGTACAATGCCTCAAGGGTGATGCGACAACACGGTTTTGTACAAGGTATACCAAAGGAGGAAATCCATGGCAATTTCACTTTGGTTACGGAGCAATGCGAGTCAATTCGATAAAGATTCTATCACGGTGGTTCACAAGGGTTCACCATCTGTCAATTCCATTGGGATAGAAGGGAGCATTACTTGATCAACCAAGGAAGGGCAGCCAACCAAGGTTTTGAAAATGCTCCCAACTACATGGATTGGTACCGCAATGTTTCTCATGTTCGTGTAATCCGTGATCTTAAAGCAAAGCTCTTTTGCCTCCTCAATTTCTCCTGGACTTTATTTATTACCTAAAAACACTTCGTACAACAAGTATCCTCAAAGAGAAGCCTGCGGGTTTTGATAGATTGGTACAAAGAGAAGCTGCGGGTTTTGATAGATTGGTAATTGTTTTGTTAATTTAGTTTAATATTATGGGTCAAAATAGAGTAATAACCGTTTGATGGTATGCTATGTTTTAAAACAACTGAAACGAGTTCAAGCGTTTGTCGAAATGGTGCATCGATTGTATAAAGGCCGGAGAGCCTGTTTCAATTGAGAAGATAAAAAACCACAAACAGTTGATTGACAACGTTGACAATGAGGAGTATGCATCTCAGTTCGGGGAAAAATTGCAAAAGAAACCTACAACCAAGGTGAACAAAAGAACTCGGGCTTCATCAAGCACTCAAGTTGATGAAACCCATGATGATGCTGGTCCAAGTCGTAGAGCTAATAAAAATCGCAAAGTCAAAGCAAATAGGAACAAGTAAACTCTCGGTGTTGTAAACTCTCGATGTTTTTCGTTAACTTTATGGATAACTTTGTTTATGTTGGATTATGTCGGATTATGTCGTTTTCAAAGATTGTGTCGGAATATTAGTTGTTTCGTTATGTTTATGGATTAAGAATAGTTATTTTACACATTTTATGCATTTAACGATGACTCTTAAGCGAATCACATGAAGAGACATGAAAGTGTTGAATTTTGGAACACAATCGGAAGATAGGTTTATATATTAACCTACCGATTCGGGGATGTTCCAATTTTTAGTCGAGAATCGGTAGGGTTATACGTTATTAACCTACCGATTCCGGGGGATTGTGCAAAATATTTGGTCAGAATCGGAGGATTGCTAATATACTTTTCTCTCCGATTATCATGTGTAAAGAAAACCTGTCTTCTGTATCCAAACAACACCACAATCGGAAGGTAAATGTGTACCTTCACTTCCGAATAACAATAATCGGTAGGTTTATTTGTAATGTTCCTTCCGACTGTTATAAGTAAAAATTGTTCTCTGTAACCAACCAACACCATACTCGAAAAGTAATTGAGCGCATTTACTACCGAATATTCGTAATCGGAGGTTTGTGGTTTCGTTAATTTCCGATTATTATACTAAAAAACAACTATGGTTTTAGAACCAAACAACACCATAATCGAGGAGGATATTGTAATTATAGATTTCAAAATTCATCACATGAATGATTTTAAGTTGTTAACTCTACCGATTATGGTAGATTTCAAAATTCATCACATGAATGATTTTACAAAAAACTCATTTTGGGGCAACCCATAATCGGATGGGTTGGTAATATATTTAACTCCCGATTATGGCTGCATCCAAAACGCAAACCAAGTGGTTAAGGCTGGTTGTGTACACTCAAAACCTATGCAATATGGCAAAGGTTGGATCTGGGGCTCGTTATAATCGGTGGGTTATATAATTATATACCCTACCGATTATGGTATATTTCAAAATTCATTACGTGAAGGATTTTAGAAAAACTAAATTTGGGGCAACTTATAATCGGTAGTTTATGTAACCTATTAGGCTTAGATTATGGCTACATCCATGACTCAAGCAAAGTGGTTATGGTTGGCTCCTCACCCTCAAAACCAATGGAATTTGGCCAAGGCTGAATATGAGGCTCCTTATAATCGGTAGTCTTACAAGTTGGATAAGCTACCGATTATAAAAGGGATTATTGGCCGAAGTATCTACACAACAATCGGTAGGTATATTTTAATTTAACCTACCGATTGCATGTTTACCTACCGATTATGGCGTTGGCTACCGATTATATAAGGGCATATTGGCCATTTCGAAAAATCGAAGATAAGGGGTAGCTTAGATTTACGTTTGGGTGACCTTTTTTGTCTTTTAGTGTCGCCCCTAATTCTTTCGGGGTCGCCCCTAAAAGTGCCAGGTTAATAATCTAGAACTTCCGAAAATATAATTTGGAGATATATTTTCGGCATGAATATTTGGAGATTCTTTCACCAAATAAAATCTTATTAACTTCCATAAATTCTTTTTTTGCAACAACAAATAGATTTTCGATTTTGGATGGCTATTTCCGTGAATTTAAGATAAAAATTGAGAAAAAAAAGAGAGCGAGCCATTTTTGGAAAAATAAACTATATATAGAATTTGTTACCGTAATTTTATAGTAAAATAATAATCAAACTAAGAGCATCTCCAATGGTCGGTAGAATTGAGATTTCTTACACCGCGCTTACATGATTTTCAAAAAATCCAGTTCTTCAGATTAGTCTCAAATAAAATGCCATATAAAAAAATCCGAATATCATTCGTGAAAAAGTTAGAACAAATTATTTTTTTTAGGAAAAAATCGGAGAATTTCCCCATATAAAGTCTTTCTGAAAAAATAATTTTAATTTATGTGAAATAAATACATTCCATAATCGTGTATATTTGTGTTTTGAGAAACAAAAAACTCCCAAATAAACGTAGGTACTTACCATTCCGGTCAAATCCAACTTGAGAAAGAAATTTATCTTATACCAAATTTAGCGACAAAAAATATATTTTTTTTTTGATGGCAGAATTTTCATTAATAGGAAATCTTTTGGAAAAACCTATTTCTGGGAGTTTTGTATGAGGATTATGCGGCAGGGATAGCACGGATTTTGATTACAGTAATGCAGGTAGTCTTCCATTCTTCAACTTCTTTTTCTGTTTGATCTGTTTTACATCATAATCATCATCTATTTTTCAACACTATTTCTCTTTTATTTTTGTATTTTAGTTACATCATAATTGTCGTCTCATTTAAATTACGTTCTAATATTCATGATATACTTATTTCTCTGTTTCTTTTCTGTTTCCAAGCCATAATCTTCGAACAACATCAGCAGAGCAGGTAATTCCAGTCTTTCTCTTATTTCTCAATTTGTTACACTTTTTTTTTCTGTTTTATTTTAAGTTTTAATATTTTTTTGATTTCTCCTGGATGTTCTTATTTTGTACTAATATCAATTTTTTTTTTTGTTGTAGGTAATGGTTTCCCAAACAGAAATTAGGGTTTCGGACATCATGTTGTCTGTTTTTTTCTTCGATAATGTAGGTGTGTTTTGGTTATGATATTGTTTTTTTTTTCTTCAGATTTATTTAATATTTATCAGTTTTTGATGTGGATTTTGATTGCTTCATATAAGGCTTGCACCTGATATCCAAGGAACATATAAAGGATAAGTAAAACAGGTGTTTGCTTTTCCACACTTTTTTCTTCACCTTTATGTAGATACAAAATTTTTGTTATATGCGTGTTCTTAAATTTCATTGAGTACCAATTAAAGATGGCACCTTTTTCTGTAATATCCAGTCATGGAGCCATTACTACTTACTTGATACCTCAATGCTTTTATGTTCATAAATTTTGATTCTTTTTTGTTCAATGTTTAATGGCAGTTTATGGTTTAGAATCACAAGATCATGGTGAATTACATAGTTAAGGACGTTTTGTTCTATGAACTGTTAAATGGCCGTACAATCCGTTTATATAACTTTCACTCTCAATGCATGGTTGCTGTTAAAGATTTATTAAATTATATCATTGCTTTCGTCAGTGGCCTTAATAAGTTATGGGTATGTAACTATGAAATTCAGATTTAAATTAGACAGCATTGTGATCTTTCAGTAGAAGATTAGAGATATACTACATATAATTGTTGTTTATCCTATCCTATTTGCAGAATCATTTTCATGCTTATTCAACTGAAAAGTGCTACATCATGGATAGATGTTGCTCTTCCTTACCATGGATCAGTAACTTGGGTCATGGAAAATTTAGGATTTCTTAGATTCCATTCCCTTTTAAACTCTCGCTAATACGTGTGCTGCCTGGAATAAGATATGTATATATGGTAAATGCAAATCATCGTAAGTACCAGAGTATCTATAAGAACTATATGCACATATTATTACTATCTCATATTCTCATCGCCTTTCTCCCATCAGGTTTTTCATCGCCTCCTCCTAGCTTTCTAGGATATTGTTGTAAGTTTTGCCTCTTTTTTTTTTCTCTTTATATATGTTTTGTAGATCAGTTTATTCTCTTTATGTATGGTTGATCAGTTTAATATTCATAGTTTTCATGTTAAGTTAATCAGTTTGATATTTATAATGATCCAGAAACCAGAAAATTTTCCTGAGAAAGACATTCACCTGAATGACAACAATAGAACAATAGTTGATTTGGTTTCAGGAGAGGACCAGTGTTACAAACTGATGCCAAATTAGGCAAACTTAGGTATATTTTCACAAACAAATCTGAGAACGGTTGGTTCATGGGAAACTCATGCCAAATTTAGGCAAACTCATGCCAAATTTATGTTCTCTAATTTACTTTACTTTCTGTATGGTGTCCACAAAATTATGTTCTCTAATTTACTTTACTTTCTGTATGGTGTCCACAAAACGGAATCTATCTGGTTGTCAATTTTCTATTTTAATTATTCAGTTTCAAAAGCTTTCGTATGTTACTTTTTTTTGATTTTATTTTTGGATTATGCAGGTAAGGAGTTCAAAAAATCTTGATATGGGTTTAATGCACCATATCTTTTAGGTTTTGATCAATGAGTCATTGCTTTCACCATCTCCTCATATTAAAATCCCAGCTGATATTAGTAGCCCCACGTCAATGTTAGATTCTCCTGTTTTGCTTTCAAAGTCTCAGGTAATACTTTTTCTATTGTAAGACATTATCTTTTGAATTTGAATGTATTGATTGTTACATTTGAATTATGAATGCCTGGCGAAAAGATTTGTCAAGCATTTGCGTCTGAAATGTTGGGTTGTTTCCTCCTATCAAAGCTTTATGGTTTTGACATGTTTCCTTTGCACCCTGATTAAATTTTGGATCTTGGTGATTTGGGTCAGGTACATGCTTCCGTTGGTCTTGCTCGCAACTAAAAATGCTGCGACATAACATGACTGCATTTAGTTAGTGTGCTTTTGTTTAACATTATTGCACTTGAGGAATATTAGACAAATACATACTAACCCAATTCAGTTAAGTGAACAACCCAGACAACTATGATGGTCTGATCAAAACCAACAACAACAACAAGAGAGAATGGTTAAAAGTAAGCCTTCATAAAACATTATGGATACAATGGTCCGATCAAAACCAACAAAAGCTACAAGAGCGAATGGTTAAAATTAAGCCTTGGTGGAAGTAGTTTCTGATGGGCTGATCGGTAAGTTCTATTGTTAGGGATTCTGTTTTTTCTTCTAAATGAATGACAGCAGAGGACATGGATAAAAATGATTAAAATTGTGGTCGAATGATGACTTTTCGATAACAGACCTTATACCAATGTACATGCATAATCTTAGTGGTAGTACTTATCTATTTTAATTTATAAGTTAAGTGTAAGATATTGTGGTTGGCCCTTCTATATTCCCCCATCTCAGTTTTTGGTTAAACATAAAAAATTCTACTAGAGGGGTGTTAACAAAAGGTTGTTGGTTTGTGCTTCAAAAGATATTTTTAGCCAGGTTAGTTGTAGCTAAATTTTCTCTTCCCATTTTTCTTCAAGTATTGATTAGATTTATTGTTGACTTATGTGTGTTTAGAATTTGCTCCGGACATGAAAATGAAATCATTTGCTTTTCTGCTTACTTATGGTTTGTTCTGTGAGCATTTGCTGATGCACGTCTGTCACCTTGCGGAATCAAAATTTACTTCAGCAAATTTTATTATAATTACGACACTTGAATTCTTCTCTATCGTTACATTTCTATTTTTCGCAACAAGTATCTTATGGATCCAAAAGTTGGTCGTTGGTCGTTTAATATGATATTGAATTTGTTTCAGGACCACCGTTTTCTGAAGAATTAATTAAAGAGTAATTTTGCACATTTGTTTAGTTTGTAGGAAAAGGTTTCTGATGGACATGTTTACACTATGCCACTACTACTATGAGTGAGCTCGAGAGGATCTGTGATGGATCATAGTGAAGCCAATATGATTTTGAGTTACCTATGAAGTAGACAAAAAGCGGGATGCAAAACAGACTTGGTTATTTAACCAGAGAACTTATAGAGGTTTGTCAGGTCTTAGATTTTTTATACACAAGATTGGAACATGAAGGAACTAAATTGTAGTTGTATTTCAAGTAATGTGTCAGGAAAGAATGCTCGGTTCGAGAATGCTGCAATTTTTTCTTGAGATTTCAAAACCAACTTATCTGTACTGTAGGGAAGAAAATGGAATGCTCTAAGTATTGCTAAGTCTATTGGTTATAACCAAAAAGTGCTTGATTGAGGACGTAAATGGGTTGATTATTTAATTTCGGACAATCAAAAGAAACAAAGGAAACATAAAGCAATTTTTTGGTCCTTCTTATGTAAGAATTTACTCTCTTAACCGAGCTTTGGTGTTTGTAAAATTTTTCAGGTTGTTTCTAACAAGGATGGCATGCTCCATCTCTGAAAGAAAAGGTTACATTGACATTTCCACTTATGATTCGCTTTTGTTCACAACCGATCAAGGCATTAATTATTCTCTTTGTTTAATCATCTCTCTATTTTCCTTCAATATGCAGGGCACTGAGAGCGGGAGAGAGAAGTAATTGCTAACTTGAGTAATTGTAATGCCAGAGAACCATTACGGAACAATAGTACTACTAATAATGGAGAAATGCTGAAATGGTAAACAATAGAAATAGATGACACCAAAAAGTCGCCACTTTGTGCTTGAATGCATGTGGTTTTTGTTTGTGCATATTTGTCTCTATGGAGAACGGTGGCCACTGCAGCACAACCATAACGTAGCGGACTATGTTGCATTTTTGATTCATTCTCCCTTTGTCATATACTGACTGTCTAGGTGAGGTCTTTCCAGGCGATCCAACATTTATATTTCTGTTTGAGCTCACAACAGTTTCAGAAAATATAAGGTATTTTTTTAAAGCGATATAGGGAAGTTTATTTTAAGTTTATTTTTAAAAAAAAATCATACATAATTTTTCGTTCCTGTATCCCATATGCTTTGGGTCGAAAAGTTTCCAAAAATGTGTATCTTCAAATAAAATAGTGGCTAACTTATGTTTAGGTGATATATATATTGTGAAAAATATATTCATGGTGAAGGAAGGAAGCATACGGTGTTTGGATCTCAGTTGGTGCGGTTTTTATAGGAAAAATATAGTAGTAATGGGTTAAGAGCAAAGGTAGAGCCAGAAACTAGACTACGGTGAAACAGGGTAACAAGAAAGCAAGACTAGGATTTTAGAAGAACCCACAATTGGAACTAATTGGGGGATATGAATTACTTCCCCCAACCAATAGTTTCTGCTAAGGGGTGTTTTTGGGGGGCAAAAATACGAAATTACCTTTTACAACAATAAAAGCTAAATCAAACATAAAAATACCCTACTCTCTTTTAAATTCGAAACATTTCTCACTTCCTCTCAAATTCCATTTTCCTTCTCTGTTGGCTCCTCACTTTGTTTTTTTTTTTTTTTTTTACATTCGGTAGGGATGAATACCATCCCCGTAGTGATGAAGACCATGCCGGTACTGAGTGCCGGTATAGTTATTTATGATGAAGACCATGCCGATCTTTGGGTTCCTCGAGACGGCATAGTTATTTAGGATGAAGACCACGCCGGTACTGAGTTACGGCATGGTTATTTAGGATGAAGACCACGATATAAATCTATCCATGCCGGTAGTCAAGTGAAAAAAAAAATCAATTTTCTGGATACTTTTCATCATGTGCCGGCACAGAAATTTAAGCAACATACTATGCCGGAAGCAGTGCCGGCATGCTCGAAATTAGATAGTTGTGCCGGAAGTGGACTGATTAGAACAAAAAAAAAAAAAGGTTTTGAAGATCAAAACCAGAAAAAGCCCCCCCCGAACCCCCCGGATAGTGGCAAACAATTTATGAAAATTTCCAGCAAATGCTGGCATGGTTTTTTGGTTTAATACCATGCCGGCACCGAGCTTTTTCAACCGCAACAATGGTGGATTCAAAGAAAAAAAAAATCAAATTTTCAACCTCTTAGCAACAATTCTCTCTTCACAATCGTCCTCCATTTTCACCAAAAAAAAAATGCCCTCTCAAATATTTTTTCCCTCCTTCTACTCCCGCCTCACTCACACAAATTCTAATAAAAATACACACTAATTTATCCCCCAAATACTTAAGATTTTCACTAATTATTATTAACCACTAAACCTGATTAGTGAGGGATAGATTAGGAATTAAAAAAATAATTACATAAGGGGTGACCCAGCTTTAATATTTAGATCCCTATTTTTTCATGTAGCTATATTCCCCAATTAGTTTCCATATCCCCCAATTGCGCGTTCTTTTAGAATTGGAGGAAAATTTAGGCTTGAGAACTTAGGCTTGGAAGCCCAGTGGGGAGGGGTAGCAAGTGCACACCCTTGCTCCATGTTGAATCCACCAAGAGGTGTTTTTTTGGTCCTAATCTATGAAATGTTTTTTTCCCAGAACATGTGAGAAAGGCCCCATCTTATTTGTCTTCGGCAGTTCTTTGTTCCAATTAGTGATGAGACATACGTTGTGGTGATTTCTTCAACGGTGAGCAACGTACTTGCATTTTTCTTGGTTGGTTCTGTATTGTCAACTTTTTAGGTCTGTGTTATCTAGATTTCTGGCATTGTAGTTCCATCATGTAAGTCTTTCCAAGACTATCATTCAATAATAATTAAATTATTGTTGCAATTCATTCCAGAAAATTATTGTGTACTAGATTATTGATTTGAAGTGTGATAAGGACATAACCGAATATATCTTAGCAAATTTTAAGTTGTGTACGTAGAGTTTGAATATAGTGAACAAATAAACCGGTTTTTGGATTTACTTATTTGTTGTCGTATTTTTCAATTTGTTTATCTTTCCAATACATATGTAAGTATAATTTAGCGATTATTATTTGTTTTATACTCTTCGTAATTTTGAATAACAAAATGTTTTCATGTCTTCCACCCCTACAAATCAACTTCCTCATGATAGCTTCGTGGCCTTCATTTCTAGATATACTGCTTAGCTTCAAAATCATTTTTTGACGTCATAAGCCTATATGTATTCTTATTTGTGTGTTACTTATTTGACGTCATAAGCCTATATGTATTCTTAGTTGCGTGTTACTTACTACATGAACATGGAATTATGTCGGGAAACTCCAAGGTGTTCGTGGACATTGTATATTATGCCGGGAAGAAGTATCAACTTGGAAAGTTGTACCATTCTTCGAGATGGAGTTAGGAGAATTAATAGAGGTAAAATGAGGGACAATATAGACAGGGTATAGAAAATATAAATACTAAGAAGGCTAACTAGCAAACAAGCCCATCCAGGTCTTTTCATATTGAATGGGTTCATATTACCTGTTGAAGGGATTTGCTTTGACAATGCTCTGAGAAACCTATGATTTCCATCGGTCCTTACTCCGCCTATGTCGTGGTTCCATCAAAGACAATATCATGTTTAGGACTTCTAACTTCATGAAAAAGGTAAAGAGAAAAAGGTCAAGTGATGCATACCCGGCCTAAAATTTTTGATAATATAACCCCCATCGTAAATTGTGATAAACTCTTCTATTTTTGCAAGTGTTATCCGAACTGTGTTAATTAGATAGTATCTCACTTTGAGTCTTATATGTCACCATTTTTGCTGTTTGCCAACTTTGAATTTCACTGGATTAATTCACAGAGCAAGTACTTTTTGTGAACTACAATTATATCCTTATGTAAATGTATGGTATCTATTTTAAGTGGAAAGGAAGAGTCTAATTATTGACATGATTCGTGGAGAATACTAAAAAATCTCATACTGGGATATTTTGAAAAGTTCATACGCTTATATAGTCAGAGAGACGATTTTGCTCTTCATTCATGTTTAATCTTTCCACTAAATATATTTAACATTAACATGTTTTAGGGGGTTTATTTAAAGGAAAAAATATAAGTGGATATAGACTCCCATACCTGTCATCGGTGATGGCGGTGATGGAAACGAATCGATGACAATTAGATCATATATCTTAAGCTGCCAAATTCTCTCAGTGAAAAAGGGATGTGAGACTTAATTAACAGTTTAAGAAGTGACTGCAACTAGCATACTGTCCCGGCCTCCGGGGGAAGCCAACAATAACCACTTTATGTTTAAGATGACAAGGTTTAGAGGTCATCAACAAGATGGACTAACTATAACTAATATAAAATTTGAAGGTAAATAAGTTAATGGCTCTCATCACTATAACTAATATAAAATTTACAGGTAAATAAGTTAATTGCTCTCATGGAATCGATAAGAGCAAAGGGGTGCTCAATAAGTTCTAATATAAAATTTGCACGTAAATAAGTTAATGGCTCCTATGGAATTGATAAGAGCAAAGGGGTACTCAATAAGTTATGGCTCTCAAATGTTGTGCATTATTTTATTTTCTTGAGCGCGTGAAATATAATTCTTTTGTGTCTTTCTGTCAGTATGTTTTTTCTCATGCTTTAATTGTTATTTATGTCTGTATTATGATATACACCTATTATATTTTAGCCTATAATAAAAAAATATGTTAATCAATTTAAATAGTAATACTTTGAGATCATAATGCCAAGGGGTTCTTCCCAATAAGAACAAGGGCAACCATCACAATCCAGAATAATTTACCGTGTAGTAATGTATGGGACCATCCTATAATTTACAAAATTATAACATAAATTATTATGACCCATAAACTTAAATAAATTTTTATTTATTTGTGCTAACTTTCCACTCTAAAATATACAAGATCATCATAAACTCACGAGTAGACATATCTAACAATAATCTCTATGGAAAGCAGAGTGCACACTACTGACAAAGAACAGTTAAAAACTTCGTTTAAGGTAGATTTGGTGATCAAATTGACAGCGATGATGACATGACTCCATTGGTTGAATTAGATGAGAATGGTAATGAGTGAAGGATGATGATCAGAACCTCAGTTAGGTAACTAACAAAACGGGACAAAATAAAGAGTAGATACCACAAATGCAGACATGGTGGAGCCACATATGAAGATAAATGTTTGTTATGGAACCTATTATTTTAAGAGATTATTTTATGAAATTGAATACTTTTAGCTCAAGTAGAGGATCAACGATAATAACAGTTCGTATAACACCCAATAAGTAGCAGATTCCGATGATGTTATCATTTTGAGTTTATTTTATTTTATTACAGTATACGTTGGATAACTTACATGCATTTTTTTAAAGATATAAAAAGAAAATTGTATGGAAAAAAAAACGTTTCTTTTTAAATAGTTTCTATGAGGACCATCTCCGACATTTTAGATAGTAGTTGGTGAGGTTGGTTCCAGCTATTAATCTATAAAATATAATTGCTGCTTTGACACAATGATGTTGTCAATTGAAATAATTGGGGGCCATCATCCTCGATGTGTACACGGATTACATCAAGTGATTTAAAATGTTGTCATATTAGATGTGAAAACATATTAAATGCACCCTCTAGCAAGTATAAATGTTAAGTTTTAAATATCTATATATTTCTCATTACATGCTATAAGAAAAATGTAACTAAAGTAATTCGACAACCAAAAAAGAGTGTCCGGGAGAAAAATCTTAGCTACAGCAACATTCTAAATGTTTTGCGACACATGGAGAATTATCAAAAGGCGGCCAGAGAATATAACAAGCGTGTCAAAATACGTGAGTTCCAACCAGGGAGACTTGGTGTTGCGAGAAACCCCAATATATCAACGTGAAAGTGGAGGCAAATTGGCGAGAAAATGGGATGGACCGTATATCATCAAAGAAGTAGTTGCAATAGGGCATATAGATTGACGGGATCCCGAAAGGAAGAGATGTGGGACAAAAAGTTGGATAGACCATGGAATATGTTATATCTAAAGAAATATTACCCGTAAAATGAGAGAGGAAAAAGGAATCAAGATGAAGTACTTCTTCGCAAGATATTTTACATTCAATAAAATGCGAAAAATACGAAGATCTCGCGACAAGAATAACAAAAATGAATGGCTTAACAAAACAACAAGAGATAACGAATGATTAAATGAATGAAATGCAAAATAGCAAATGATGAAGAAATGATCAATAAAAGAATTAACCTTTATGGCGCACACCCTATAATAACAAAAGAGGCAAATGTAAGACCTAAAGTGCGTCATATAAGGGGGTATCTCTCGACATGGGGAAGGTTACCGCCTCCCGGCCTCGAGTCATGAAAATTTGGGGCCCATAAAAGCCTATTTCTTGGATTTATATATAAGGTTATACCGGTTGGGCGACCGAGGGTCTCTTCTTAGACATGCTCAAGGCGCCGAGGTACACGGCTGAGCCAGTCTCCCCGGCCATTCTTGGAAAGTCTTGGCATATGTTGCACCCGCTCAAGAAAACTCCACTTAGGGTGCGGTCCTGCAACCATAAAACCATATAGGTATAAGGGATAAGAGGTTTTAAAACAATCGGTTGTTGTTAAGACCGGGATGGGAGGAGCTAGTCTTGTATGGCCGATGCTTTCCCGCCTCCTTGAAGGGGCAACCGGGGAGATGATAATGGGCGACACTCTCCATTAGGGGGTGTCAAAGCAGACGAAATGTCATAAGGCTATGTTTTGAAAATTTAGGCTCGTCATATTTGTGCAAATGATCCCCGCAGAGGCAATAATACTAACGCGAGGGTAAGGTGAGATCAATGGGTCTTTACATGAAAGTGTACGATCGTCAATCTGCGATTTGCCGCACCTCAATGTCATGGGGCTATGTGTTGTATGATATATAGGCCTATCATATTGTCTAACTAAAACATCCTAGAGGCAAAAATACTTGGAAAATGATAAGGCAAGATCAATGGGTCTTTACATGCAAGTGTAAAGACCCTCCCGCGATTTTGTCGCAATGAAAGGTGGCGGGGAAGACCTCTAACTAGGGAGGTCTGACTCTGGAAGACCACACAAAATGATAAGGCAAGGTCAATGGGCCTCTAGTGGCTGCGACTTTGTCGCATGATGAGAAGAATTAAAATCAAATTCGATTGGGATGGATTTACTTAATAAAAGATTCAATGAGCGAACATGCTGCAAGGTGGTCTTAACTAAGAAAGGAAGAAAGAAATATGGAAATTACTCAATCAAAAAGAGTTAAGTCACTCAAACAACAAAGAATTCTAACAAATTACAAAGAGAATTTAACTCTACATCCGCATTATCAAATCGTAGGATGGTTGAGGCTTTTCTGCCTTTATCCTTCACATGATTCGCCTCATAGTCATAATCACTATCGGGAGGATTAGGGTCGCAGAGGATCAACATGTATAGGATCAAGAGACTTGGACAAAGCAAATATTATTCACAAGAACTTCCGCTTTAAGAGGGAAACAAGACGATTCTTACTATCAATGTCCTTACAATAAGACATATAATCAAAATGAGAACGAGCAAGAGACGCGGAGAGTAGTCCGTTTCCTTGCGAATTTTAGAGAAGGGTGGAGATAGTGGAGGCGAAGCTTTCTCTCGTAGTCCGTGCCAACAAATACACAAGATCGTAGAAAATTCTTATCGAACATTATTGGCATTTTCAGGGGTAATAAAGCATTCATGGAATAAATACATAAATTAAGATAGTCAAATAATTTGACTACCTTCCTTTGAGAAGTAAGATGTTGAATTAAAGCTGCGAAATTATTCCCAAGCGATCCATGACATCATCAAATGAATCTCCCACTAAGTAATCGAGATCGCAAATTCTTTCATTGAAACAAGTATGGAGTTTTCGATCGCGCAGTAGAGCTTTTACACTCAACGTT
Source organism: Papaver armeniacum (assembly GCA_023531295.1). NCBI lineage: Eukaryota > Viridiplantae > Streptophyta > Magnoliopsida > Ranunculales > Papaveraceae > Papaver > Papaver armeniacum. Next base: position 954,523 of record JAJJWW010001028.1, read on the forward strand.
ATTCTACCTTGAATAAGTTTAAATGAGAATTTCTTCAAGTTGGTTTTTCAAAGTATGTTTAGCTTGTTCGTGTTCTTCACATAACTTTTATGCATCTTATTCAACGTAGAACGTTTCTCTTGAGAAAGAGTTCGAATCCGATAAAGTTTCCAACTCCAAATTAGTTTTAGTCAAAGCATAAGAGAGGCGAGATAAGTCATTACTTTGAGACTTGCTTTTGCGATAAATCAAAATTCTCTTTAGACAAGTTATTTATTTGATGCTGTATAGGTATGAAGATTATTTAAGAGATTATGCTCCATCCAAGCACTCTTTCAACTCGAACTTCTTCAACGATAGACTCAGTCCGCCATTATTCGTTTCGGTTTTAATACTTTAAGGACGACAAGGGTTTGAGTTGTAAAAAAAAAAAAAAAAAAAAAAAAAGATGATGGGGGATGGTGAGAGCATACCTTTAATTCTTCAATCTAGTGAGATACCGAGAAATTTTTGATTTTCAAGGTGGAGGTTATTGCACTTCACAGCCATAACTTGGAGATCATCCTTACTTATTAATCTCTTGAACTAAAGGTGCTTAAGAGTCTCAGACCAAGATGAGGACATCGATTTGACAGGGATCATTAGAATAATCGTAAAGGACTTAAAGGCCACATCTATCCCCTCCAAATTTTCCGCAGATTAGAGGAATAACTTTGTCAAAGGAACCTCATGAGAAGAGGAGGCCGTGGAGAGAAGTGATTAGAGAAATAGCAGGGATATTGAATAAGTAGATCAGGGGACGTTATAAGGAACTTGGTTATGAGGAGTTGAGGTATAGAAATATTGTCGTTGATGTTATCTTCATTTTGAAGGTTTGAAGGAAATTTTAGTTTTGGAGTAAGCGAGGCCTTTTGGGAGCATGACCGTAGTTTTATCATCCTACGAATGACAAATTAAATAAGAAAGAGGCAACAATGTATTGTTGATAAAAAATAAATGTTTTGAATACCTTGTCATAACTTTTGAAGCCATAGATTTTGCAGCTTTGGTTTTTCTTAAAGATATAAAAAGAAAATTGTATGGAAAGAAAAACAAACAAAAGATGATTTCAACAAAGAAAGCTAATCTCAAATTTGATCAACCACAAAATACCAGGATGTGGCAAAATTTGGACGCCTATGAGAGTAACAACTGTAGGAAATAGTTAAGGTGGTGAAGAAGGCGAGACAATAATAAGCAAACCATCGATGAAGAAGAAGAACACTTATACGATGAAGAAGATGAAAAGGAAAAGGAAAATTTTTCACAAAAGGGATGATAAATAGATGAGAAAAATGTACAGACCGGATAACATTAAATGTAGAGTAAAGAGGTAAATATAGACACGTTGGTAAATCTGACGGAAAGAACTTTAGTAAAATCCAAATATACAATGTATCTATAAATTGATTATAATTGCTGATATGTATTACAAAGAAGCTTCGAACTTCACAAAAGAATAGAGGCACGATTTTTAAGAAAAGTATTCTTTTTTCGTTCTTCACCAATTGAAACCAAGAATATATGGGGGCCATCATCCTCGAGATGTGTAGCACGGATTACATCAAGTGATTTAAAATTAAATGAGTGTAAGAGGGGAGTGTTGTCATATTAGATGTGCAGTCATATTAAATGCACCAATTCAGATCGTAGCAAGTATAAATGTTAAGTTTTAAATATCTATATATTTCTCATTACATGCTATAAGAAAAATGTAACTAAAGTAATATAGACACCAATATTAGAGTAACAAATATGATGGCATTGGCAAAGGTAGATGTAAAGGTAACCATAACGTTTATGATAAGCAAAATTTTTGGGGGGAAAAAAGAATGCAATCTGTAAAAAATAAAATTGAAAAACCGAGTGGACTGCGTAAAACAAATATTAACTGCAATAGGAAAAGCAATGGTTTTAGATTCATACTTGAAGAAAGAAACTTCATGTATCTTACTCTAAGAGCGCATGACATATCTCATTGTGATAATGCTTCGGAGAAAAGATATCTATGAAACAAAAACGAATGGGTAAGCACAACTTCTTACAAAGATCAATTTCTGGCACCTACTAAGAACGACATGGTAAAAACAAAGAAAGAAAGTATGATATAATAGAAAATGATAATGACATGCCAACATTGATCGAACTGGATGAACATGATGAAGATAGGATGAGATTATGGAGAAGGATCTTGACATGTCGCCGTTGGTCAAGATAGATGAAGAAAGCAATGAAGGATTTACTTACTGATGGAGATTATAGATAGCATGAGTATTCATTTTTATGCACACCAATTTTGAAACATATTATTATTATTTTCCGACAGTATATTATTTAATTTTTAAAACCGTGGCAACTTTAAACTAAACGGATGTGAATCTTATAATTAACAATGATATCATCGAGTTCTTTCTCGGAGACCAATATCCATCTTGGATAAGACCTATTAAGTTGTATCATGGAACTATGCTTAAGTAGTAGTTCAAACACCACCAACAAACATGTAATGCTGACAAAGTGCTACGTAAAATTGGACACAACATAATATTGTTACATTGATCGATTTCTAAATCTCGCCCTATAAATATATACAAATATTAATTAAAAGCTTAGTTAATGAGGGTATTATTGTCATGTGAAAAGGCTTCACCAAACAATTACCTCTTTTATTTATATTAGTAAAGATAAAGATGAGGAGTTAATAATTAAAGCAAACAAATGCATAATTAATAAAGCTACCTCCATAGTAACGCTGCATGTACACTTCTAGCATTTCACATTTCTTTTTGTTTTATTTTGAAAATTGCATTTCACAAATTTACATGTGATATATATATATATATATATATATCTTCCAAAACTTTTACAGATAAAATCGTTGGATAAAAAAATTTACAAGAAAAAGGGTTGGACAAAAAAAGGTCCAGCTATATTTAATTGCAAATATTCACACGCATATAAAATTTAATTACTTTAAATCCAGAATTCATGGAGTCTACATCTTTTTAATTATTTTAATATCTACCTAGGAAATTAATACATGAATTTAGGTTTATATTACCAAATTTAAATCACCAGTGTAGCAAACTTGCCAATCCCTTTAAAATATCAAACTAATCAAAGACTATTCAAAAATAATCTAACGCAATTAACCACGGGTGCGGGGCAAAGCCCCGCCACACTAAATTAGCTGATCCCATTAGTCCCGGTGCGTAGCACGGGTTAGACACTAGTATATTATAAAAAGAAGTGCTATTTGTCTTGGGTAAAAGACGACCATCGATTTCGGCTATCCGGCGGCTGGGATCGATAGTTGGCGAGGTTTTTATCTGTCCGTTAGTTTTAGACATATAATTTGAGAGATTCTTCCGTCCGTCCATTTAGACATATAATTTTGGACGGCAAAGATTATGTCGTGGCCCGGGCAAAAACTAGCCTTACTTGACGACTATGACCTAATTCCCGCTAAACATAACTTTGCCGTAACTATACTTTTCCTAATATAATTGTGTTTGCTAATCAACAACCTAAAAACTCAATACCATCCCTCACTTCAAATAAAAGTAGCACTGGTGGAGCTTACCCTCTCTCCTATTGGTTGGTGAGCGTAACCTCGCGCTCTCATTGGCTAATTGAGAAACCATTCGTATCCGTCGGATGAAATTTCGTTAGATATGGTGCGTTGATCTGACAATGTGCGGTGTAGATTGGGTGGATTGTTGAGACACACGCGACGGACGACTCTCATTATTTAGAAAAGTTGTTATATTAATTTCGTGCATTTATTGTGAAAATCCAGAAAATAAAGAAAACTACTATACTAATTTCGGACATTTATGATTAAAATAAAAAAATCAATTCAACATATTTTTGGAATAAAATAATATAATTTATATTTTTTGAATCTTTTATAATTTCATGTATTTATTATAGAAAATCCAGAAGAAAAAAATACTATATTAATTTGGGACATTTATGATTAAAATAAAAAGAAAATCAATTCAATATATTTATGGAATAAAATAATAATTGATTTTTTTTAATTTCATGTATTTATTATAAAAAATCCAGAAAATAAAGAAAACTATTATATTAATATCGGGCATTTATGTCTAAAATAAAATAAAAATCAATTCAACATATTTATGGAATAAAAAAAAGATTTATATTTTTGAATTTTTTATACGGAAAAAAAATCTAGAAATGACTATATTAATTAGTATTAATGATAAACATCTAAAAAATCTTGAAAACTATTATATTAATATGAGACATTTATGATTTTTCTTGGTAAATATGAGATATTATTAATTCCAAAAATAATATTCTCTCTCCCTGTATAAAAAGCCAAGCCTTTTTTTTTTTTTGGATGCCGGTTCTCTGGTATTTTAGTTTTTTTTTTTAATGGATGCTTGCGTTATGGACAAGTTTACTGCACAGATCATAGCGACACCATCATGGGTTTGTACGCACATAACTTTATCTGGACAACTTGAGATAAAGTATTTGAAGGCAATGAATTTAAAACAAACTTAAAAAAATGCTACGGGGATGCGTCCCTGCTTCAAACAAGTGATCATCAAGTAAATGCTATGAGGATGCGTCCCTGCTTCAAATAGGTGATCATCAAGTCAGGTAGTTTTCTTCCATTTTTTTGGTTGTAATATTTTTTTCTTCTTAGTATTGACATAATTTTGTTGGAACGTTATGACTGAAGCTTAGGGTTTGGTCATATATTTTTAAGTTAATGGTTTTATCCAGTTTGGTTTGTGATTCTGTAAAGTTTTGAACTTGATAATAGTTGTATTTGGTGGTTTTGCAGCCTTATCCCCATATGCACATCCATGAATTTGAGTAAGTTTTTCTGCGCATCAATCTCTCACATGAAACCAGCTATGAAACTATCTATTAACATGAATCTTTAATTCCCCATTTCAGGTACATGATTGTATTTACACATTTCCAAATCCCAACGAAGCTATATGTAATAAAAGATTCAATCATCATACTAACAATTGTTGTTTTTATATGATTGTAGTTTAATTGTAATGAATGCAGCGGGAAAGACTGATTACATTGAATTAGAATTCATTGATCTACCAAACTTAAGAACTCTTTTAAGTTCCCTTTTGTTGTTTGTTTCACCATCAAAGATTATCTTCTTAATTTGGTTGCAGGTTTGGGGGTTATTCACATCGTTTATCATCCTGATTACGAGAGTCATACACTGAAAATGATGCTACAATTAAAGATGGAGGTAATATTTTCATTGTGTTTATTTCCCTCTTTTTTCTGTGTACATAATCTATTCATTACAAATGATGCTACGGTTAAACACCTCATTTTGTTTACTATTTCAAGTATCATAGATTCTTATAAAACCATGGCGAGAACACAAAAATGCCACTAAACGCTTTGGTCAAGAGATCATCTATAAGAGGCTTCCTACCAGGTATGTCGATCCCTTCGGACATGCAAAGTAAACTTCTAAAAATAAAAATTACACCATACAGAAGCTGAATAAATTAAAGTACATAATGCGCACATCTTTACCTCTAAAATAAACTGTACCCATGTGTAGATACCGAGGACATGAAATTGAAGGAGAACCCGATGTTACCCATACCCGTGGGCTGTCTAGCATCTCCAGCTACAGCAGAACTGAGCCAAATTTCTTGGGACGGCGAGCTTTTGGGCGGATGGAACTACGGTTGAACATTGTTGTTACATATAAGAAGGGTAAAGATGGCAAAGACACAATCAGGGTAATCAAGCCTTTCTTCTATTTTGTATATCATCATTTGGTGAGTTGATTATTATTTAGTTGTGCCTCCAGTTGAGCTTGCTCATGATGGGGGTATATTGGCAATCATTTTCTTTTGTTATTCACGGTAATTATGGCAGTGGTGGTGGTGCCGTCTGCTACTGTTGCTTATGCCCATGAGTTGGGTCTTGAAATTGGCCTCATCAACTATGTCGCTGGTATATATGCTGACATAATATGATTTCCGCTTTTTGTTGCCGAAGGCATCCTAATAACTATACTTAAACCCCCCCAGCGTACTGTACCCACCTTCTCTATAGGAGATAGAACTAGGTGATATTAGATGTTCCTGAAATAAGGTTTGTGAATCCAGTGGATGGTCACATATTGATCAAAAATGAGGGCATAAGGGTAGCACAACTATGTTTCATGGCAACCTCTGGGTCCATGATGAGACAAGTGAATTGACGGGGAAAAAAAGTCTTCCCAAAGCTAAAACAACGAAATAAGGAGAGCAAAACTATCGGGTAATATCTTGGAATCCTCTCAGTTGTCTTTTATGGATATTGACTTAAATTTGCAAATAAATAGCCTTTGTTGCAGGTTCACTACACCTCAAGGTTTTCAGATGAACATTTCTAATACTGTAACCATGCATGGTATAGATATGTTGAGGTCTAATCATTTTGTTAAATTTATATTTTCTTTATTTGATTTCTCACTCAAATTTTGTGCTAATTCAGTTGTGGTAGTTTATTTGTTTTTATAGATTATGAAGCCTTATTATTTGCATGTGCTTCTCTTACTGCTTTTATGCAGATATTTTAACTAAAGATTACAGTGGAGTTAACTCTTTACGAATGTGGATCAATAGTTGGTTGTAATGCAGCATTTCCTGCACTTCAGAAATGGTTATTGAATATAATATTGTGTTCTTATTGTAGATCAATCTTAAATGACATCTAGATCGTCCCATCTAGGTAAATTTTGGGATATTTAAAAATTATGTACACCAGCGGTGGCATTTTACATTGATTGAATATGAATGTTCTATTTTCAGGCTTGAATCAAAACATATATAGCCAAACACTTCTCTATGCTAACATTTTTTGAAAAATGATACATATTCTCTTTCTTTTTTCAGGATATGGGAAAACAAATTGCCCTCCCAACCTTTTCATTACTATGTTAATTGTTGTATGACAGTGATCATGTAAAAAAACTGATATATAATGTACTTTATTGTGATGGGTTTAGGTCCCCATGCTATTTGTGGTAAAGACACTCTTGGATAGGGAGTTGGTTTTTTCGATGCTTAGTTTTTTTGGTGCATCAAGATATTGACGCGATAATTGATTGGCTGTAGGTATACCAGACAGCTGAGCAAATAACTCAAAAATTATAGGGTGACTGATTGTTCCATATATATAGTATATAGATTGGAGCTAAATTGTGTGAAAGAACCTTTGACGTCAATGGAGTTTGGCCAGTCCAGACATCTCCAAGGGATAGTGCAGTAGGTCCATCTGCGTTGGTTGCTTTAGAATAATTGGTTTAGAGGGGCCACCATAGTTATATATTACAGATTTTGTTGCGATCAATTCATTGGTGCCACTACATATACTTGCACACTGAATACTGAGATATAGGGCTTGATAGACCTGAACTAGGTGATGTCGAATGGGGGAATATAGTTCCTATGGAGAACATCATCTTCCATTGGGATGAGTGGAGATCCTCTTGAGCTCTAGGAGAAGTCACATTACCCAGCCAAGAAAATAATAGCTTGAGCCTTATTAGAGAAAAATTCTCGGCTAATCAACCCCCAGTAAATATCATCTAAGATCAATCGGGGAGAGACAACAAGAGTTTGGGAAAGAGAGTTACCTATTGTATCTTTGGGTTGTTTTAGGACAACTTTTGTTAAAAAAATATTATTCATTTAATTATTGTGCATGCACTGTTGTGATTTTTATTTATAGGTGCTAACTTTGAATCACTGTCACGAGGTAATAGTTGATTGTGTAAATAAAACTGAAAATATCCAAAACAAGTTATCCAGAAGTTAGAAATATGGTAGCATATCCTCGATTGCATACATACATATCACAAACGAAAACTCTAAGTTGTACAACCCGTGATAAACATGCATATCACAAACGGAAACTCTAAGTTGTTCAACTCGCGATAACAAGATATGTGCATTCTATACCTGGTGCATTCAGTCATATGGGATGGAAATCAAAAAGTCCCATTTTTGTTACTGATTTCTCTTCTTCTTTTTTTGATTCGTAGGTAGTGTTTATTCATCAAATTATGAGAGCCAGTTTGAAGGTTTGTCAGTTCAAATCGGATGGGAATTGTTTGAATGTTACGTAGTGGCGGAGCCGGAGTTTAAAAATTGGGAGGGCTACATTTTTCTTTTATATAAATATAGGGATTAGGGTGGACTAAATATAAATTACAAGGGGGGATAACTGTAAAAGATAAGACAAATATAAGAGTTTTTAGATGAATTTAGTGATTTAAGGAGGGGCTAGAGCCAGGATTAGTCAACCCTTGGCTCTGCCCCATAGGTTACGGGAAGCATTTCATATGCTAACATAGCACTATATAGTGTTGCCAATCTATTTTACATTAATATCGAGTTTTTTTTTCCAGTATCTCTAATGTTAGATATTGATATAACTATATAGTCAGTGTGAATTTTCCATTTAACTAAAGGGTGTCGGAGCCAGAAAAAACAATTGAATTGGTCACCTGATTCTCAACAATGATATATGACTCCTTACGAAAGATATATCAATACATTTCCTCATGTGATTTATCATTTAACTATGTGGAGTTTGAGCCCGGAGGAGCAGTTGATTTGGCCGCTAGATTCTTAACGCAATAAGTATATGATTTATGAAGAAAGATAAGTCAGTGCATTTCCTTCATTATATCTTCTCCGACGAGAAGCACTTCATATGCTTTGCGCAATGTAGAGTTAGCAATATACTTTTTTATTAACATTATGTTTCTTTGAATTGTCTCTAATATCAAATATTGATATAAATATATAGTGAGCGTGATTTCTCATTTAACTATAAGGAGTTGGATCCTGAAGGAGCAGTTGAGTTGGCCACTTTATATGAACTTCTTCTTCTCATTTAAATATATAGTGAGCGTGATTTCTCATTTAGCGAAAGTATATGATTTCTGAAGAAAGATATATTAGTACATTTCCTTGATTACATCTTCTCCAACGGGAAACACTTCATATGCGGAGCGCGATTTTTCGTTTAACTACAAATGAGTTAGCTGCTTGATTCTTAACGCACGTATATGATTTATGAAGAAATATATTTCCGTGCAATTTCTTGATTACATCATGTTTGACGGGAAGCACTCAATATGCTTTGCACTCTATTTAGAGTTTGCAAAATATTTAATATTAATATAGTTTTTTAGTGTCTCCAATATATGATATTTGAATAAAGATATGATGGGAAGCGCTCAATATGCTTTGCACAATATTTAGAGTTTGCAAAATATTTAATATTAATATTTTTTTTTAGTGTCTCTAATATATGATTTCTGAATAAAAATATGACGGGAAGCGCTCCATATGCTTTGCTAACTATTTAGAGTTTGCAAAATATTTAATATTAAATTTTATTTTAGTGTCTCTAATATATGATTTCTGAATAAAGACATGTCAGTAAATATTTTTTATTACATCATCTTCGACGGGAAGCACTTCACATGCTTAGCACTATTTAGAGTTTGCAATATATTTTATATTATCATTTTTTAGTGTCTCTAATATCAACTGTTGATACAATTATATAGTACGTGTAATTTTTTTATTGTACTGAGGCAGGTTGGAGCCTGAAGGATCAGTTAATCGAGTTGGTTACTTGATTCTTAACAGAAGTATATGATATAGCACGTAAGACATATGCGTAGTATATAGAGGGTGAAGTACAAATAGGATTTGGCCGAATTGAAAGCCATTATTGGGTTTTAGGTAGAATAACCAGGACTTTGTTTCTTTACTTTCAATTTGCAAAAGTTGATTGACCAAAAAATTCGTATTTTAAAATCTAGCAAGAATAAGGGTAGGTATAGTGCTACTTTGAGTAGCAAACTTCAAATCTAGCCTTAACAATTATTTTTAAAGAACTGATGTTGGAATTGTTATGAACTACACGGACTCAAATGGTTGGTATAACTTTTCAATTGTGTTTTCTCTAAGAGGATTTCTTAATCTCCAAAATCTAAACAGTACATAATAGGTGATTTTAGTTTCAACATTCGATCTACTAAATGATAATTGGTATAAACAACATTTGTTAAATATGAACCCTTCGAGATAGGTGCGGGGCGAAGACCCGCCTCACCACGGTAGGCCAATTTCGGTCATACTCGGCGCGTATCAATGATTAAATACTAAAGAAATCTTTAAACTATTTTACTTTTGAGATTACTCAGGTTTATTTATTTTAGTTTATTTGTAAAATTGAATACTGATTTATTAGATTGCTTAAAATTAGTTTTCAAAACTACGTGGGAGCTTTTGATTACCAATAGTATCATACATTTTATTATTATAAAATTTTAATTACATACTTTTAATTGTTGGATAGTAATTCAATAATAGATTATTAGAGCTCTTATTGGGACGGGTGCGGGGCGAAGCCCCACCTCAATGGATATGAGCCAGTGGTGTAAAAAATTCCAGCCATCCCGGTACGTAGCACGGGCTTCAAACTAGTATGTAGTAATTACGTGCTTAGTACAAAAAGGATCCGCTCTGGATATTTATAGATCCTATCGGCTAACATGTTCGTCACAACAACCACTGGTTAGCTTTGGACCGAGTTCAAGGCTAAGCCCAGAACTTCAAGGCCTTGGAGAACCAATAATTTTCTTTCTTTTTGGCAACCTCTTCTATTTAGATAGTCAACATAGGGAGGCGTTAAGCATATCAGGCCATACAGTTTAATAAGGAAACGTTAGTGGTAAACATTCGTTCCTTGGTTTATTAAGGAAACAGAAGATACACTTGACTTTTCTGTATTTTTATGTTTACTAGTTTGTCACCCGTGCGATGCACGGGTCTTTGTCTTGCTTATGGAAATACTGGACACTTGTTATTATAATATAAATGATTAACAAATCAGTTAGTAATATCTGAGTTGGTATGTAAGAAAATAAAATGAACCAAAAAGAATTAAAATAAAATAAAATACAAAATTCAATTTTTCAAAGGCAAATTTTTGGGATTTTTTCCCCCTCTTAGAAATTTGATATTTAGCCCATCTAGGTTCTCAATACTGCTTCCGTCGCTGTGAGGGAGACAACACAATTAAAAAGAACTTCTTGTTAACATTCTTCCGCATCCTCTTTGTCATGTCCATAAATCATTCTTCTCTTTTCTGGTAAAGAAAGATCGTCGTCATGGAGGTAAAACATTCCATTTCCTCGTTATCTTTGTAAAGAGTATTATAATGATTGGTCTTAGAGACCATGGACAGTGGCGAAGACAGGGGTTGACTAACCATGTTCATAAGCCCCTAAAGATCTTCAAAACTATACAAATATCATTCATTTTTCCCGTCTCTTAGCGCTTAGTCGACAAAATATTAGCATTTAGTCCCCCAACATTTGTATAAACTTTTTTAGCCCCTCTTCATGGTTTTTTTCTGCCTCCGCCATTGACCATGAACATGTTTGATACATATTAAATCAAAAACACAATGTATCAAAAAAAAAAAAATCTTGTCAAATAATGCCAAAGCGTGCATCAAAAATACGTCTTGCCATCCAGTCTTCATATTGCATCAAACAGTGTCGAAGCATCTTCGAGATTGTTCCCCTTAACATTATTATGCAATTGTATCATTTCTTTGGTAAATATGATACATAAGCGATGAAGGTAGTACTTATTCGAATAATTGATTTTCAATACCTTTTTACAGAGAGAAAATATTTGATGGGGGCGTTTTTTGAAGGGGGCATGGGGGACAAATGATATGTTGACACGTGCATTTGATTTTAATGAATTCTGTATCCAAAAATACCAACACCAATTAAGAAAACATATTTTCTCTCCAAAATTACACTTCTTTTATATTTTTGGAAACATAACTCATTAAAATCAAATGCACGTGTCAACATATCATTTGTCCCCCATGCCCCCTTCAAAAAACGCCCCCATCAAATATTTTCTCTTTTACAGAGCTCCTCCATGCTACGGCCCATGAATTCTTCTACTGGTCTTTCCATAAGAATAAAAAACGCATCAGAAATATGATCCATTACTCTGAGATGAATTTTATACCCACATGCAACACTAAACTTGATCGTTTGCACCTCGCATTATTTTCTTATGTTAAGCATATTTTTTCCACAAAATTGGTTAAAAAGATCAAAATCAAGAATTCCTGGGTGAAAAAGATATTTAGATTTTGATACTGTTTAAATGGACAAAAATATAAAAATAGTCAGGATGTAACCAGTTTCATCCTTCCCATTTTCAAATACTTTTTCTTATTTTTAATTTACATCAGGATGCATCCAGGTTCATCCTTGCTATTTTTTAAGTTTAAGCCTGGATGAATCCAGTTTCATACTTTCTATTTTTTTTTTGTCCATTTCACCCATAATAATTTTTACTCGTCCATTTGAACCATGTTTTAAATTTTTTTGGACAAATGACCCATTTTCCGTATTTTTTCATACGTAAAATGGCTTTGTTCATGACACCTAGGCATTGCATTATTGCATCTAACACAGTATGACCAATTATCCTTGCGTACAATTTTCATGTTACATATGTCATCGTGTTCGAAATAATTAATGCCCAAACCCAAACTATTTAAAAAATAACTTGATATTTTCAGGCTTAAATACATCCAATGAGGTGTCAAATTTGGACTAAAATTGAACAACCCTAATTTGCATTTGCTGACAACAAAGATATTAAGTGTGTCGCCTATTTACATGGAAATAATCTATTTTAAAATTGAACAACTATAATTAAAATTTATGGCAGCTTTCGTATGGGAATAAAAAACAGAAGGATTTAGTAAAAATATTTTCTAAGATTTACGGTATTAGTTTGGAAGATTTAGCAAAATAAAATCTTAATTGATAAGTGATACATGTTTTCGTTTTTGGAATACATGATATGTGCATTTGGAAATGGTGCTGGGATACATCGACACCATTTATTGCAATAGGGATGCTGGCATGAACGCTATATTATACTCATGACTCATGTCTCATGTCTAATTGTCTATCCTCTTATTCAATTGCAGGAGGAGCTGACAAACGACTGATGATGAGAAGAGTGATTGTGCGCAAGGCCTCCCCCACTTGCTTTTTACTTTCTGGGTAATTTAAGTAAAAGCTTCGAACTATATAACCAACATATTTTACCATTCTCAAATGAAACAGATTATTTTTTAAATTTTCTTATGGTGCTTTCAGACTCATGTCTTTTTTTTTTTTTTTTTTTTTTTTGTGACTGAAAAATGGCAAATTTTATAAAAGAGAACTTAGTACACACCAAATTAGTGACACCAAGTAAACAAAAGTTACATGGATGAACTCATTACTGCATTCCAATTACATAACAAAGTAGACAAATCAAAACCAGAGAACAAATCAATTTTCTTGCCCCAATTAAACATTAAACATATGATATCCGCTATCATTTGGTTCAAATACTTGTTTCTATTATTATAGACTCTCGCATTTCTTTCTTTCCAAACACACCACCACATGGCGAACGGTAGAATACTCCAGATTTTCCTTTTCCTGCATTTCTTTCTTTCCTTTGCTATTATTTGAGACTCATATATTTCGGAGTTTCAAATTTCTTCTACTAATGTTCCCAAGCGAAAACAAATTAAAAACTGGTAGACCCATCGAAAAATAATCAGTTACAGTATTTTGAAACATAAGAGAGTGATGCAGAACCTTATATCAATGCATTTAGGAAGTCAAAGGTCCTAAAGGATGATGTGAAGGGACGAAGGGTGATTACACTATGATCAAACTATTTTTGTCTATAAAGAATCTTTTTCTCTTTGTAGCTTATCGACATCCAGGTGTTTTTGGTCATTTATGTGACTATATAGATCATCCAAGAGATATTTGTTGGTCACTTTTGATTAAAGTAAAACAGTAACAATGATGGAAGTTGGAACTAATAAATCTGTGACTTCTAAAAAATCTATCAAAAGAATACCTACAAAATCAAACAAATTTAATTCCTAAAAAATAAGAGCAACAATAAACGAAAATTTCTAAGTATCGCAACTGCAAAAAAATTGAAACCAACAATGTAAAATTCTACTAACCATTCTCATGTCGATAGGTTAGTGCTGGGAGAATATGGTCTATATAGATCTTGAATTTTGAGGAAGGTGTTGACGCAAAAGTATTTTGGTATATCCATTCGATAAATCATTCTTCTTGATGACATTTATTTATTTAAAGCTGCATAAGTTTTTTTTTGGGCCTTGTTTTTTTGATGGTCCATAAGCTGCATTTAAAATGTCCAATGGACATTAGATTTTCGTTCTTATCGAAAACTTAAGTAGAATCCGTCTAAACACTATGACCAGCACGTGTTCATGTGCATTACAAAGATTTTTTTTTATTGGAAATTGACTTTCAGTGTAGATTAATTACATTCCTCCATATCTAGTTCAGTGTAGTAATCACAAATCAACAAACTAATTAATTACAAATTTTTTTAACAGCACACGTTTATTGCAAGTAAGCTGGTCGCACATCTTCTTGGTTGAACCATTTCAACAATATCTGGTTCCTGAGATCGCAATATATGTTCCGGACGCCTCTGTTTAACCATTGGCTAAACCATTTCAACATGGTGATGCAAGACACACCAACATATATATAACATAAGAATTACTTCATTGATACACACACCCTATCAAGTTAGATAAGACAACAATGGCAAAGGAGATTAGCATAGACATAGTACTTGAAAAAGTGAAAAAACTATTAATAAAAAACCTCAAGCTCTAGCAGACACAAGAACCTTGCTCAAGAACCATTTTTCAAGTGACGGAGTCAGTCACTACAAATATTTCGAATATAATGAGCGTAGTTTGAATAAAGAAACAAACACCTTTGCTCTTTAAAATAAAAATGAATGATTATCCTTTTACCTTACAAAAAAGAGTTAGTCGACACAATCCGCCTACAAAAAATCAACAACAAAAGCACCTACAAAATTCAACAAAAGCATCGGATGTATTTGTTAATTTGTAAATTGACGTGTGTTGATGAAAAAGAGATAGCAAATCAGGAAGCCTTCATATTCCTTTGTATTAGTTCCCAGTATTTAAACCTTAAAGAAAACATGGGACAAACTCACACAACATAAGGAGGAATACAAATGCTAGAAGATGAAGAACCAATTTTTAGTTGTCTAGAAATGTGAGCTCATGCTGATGAAACGATCAACAACCGTGAAACAACACAATATACCCTAACACAATAATCTGACATAAATCAAAAATACGAAGGATAGCATTACTTCAATACAATGGAATGAAACCTTCAATACAATGGAACAAAACCTAAAGTAGCAAAAATACAACCAAGATAGAACACCACCTCTATGGGCCTTTGAGATCAGCTCCAGCATAACAATTTTTTCATTAGCCTGATCTTCTTCAACCCATTTCTAGGCTTCCGGCTAAGAAATTACAATACCAATTCAACAGATCGCACACATTAGCAAAACACATTTTAATCGTCATCAAGTTTATCCACCCTGTGAAGAAAAAATAAAAAAAAACACCCCGGCAAAAATCTCTTTTGTTACCTAGATCTTAGTCGACCAACCATAAAAAAACATAAAAAGAGAAAATAATAACAGTAATAAAATCGGACAAACCTTTATTTCCTTATTTAGGAGGTGAAACATCGATAAACAATAATAAGAGTTGCAAAACTCGTTTCGATGCACCAATAAGACCTGCAAGAAAAAACAATCCTGGTGTTTGATACCGATATTTGCAAGAATCTATGAGTTTATACCTTGAAATTTCTTGACATATTCCCCGTTACGACAGGTGCATGATCAAGAAAAAATCAGTTTAGGATATGTGCATGATCGAGGGTACCAACACCAAAAAAAAAACAATGTTTGATACGGATATCTGCAAGAATCAAGGAGTTTATACCTTGAAAATAATGGAAACAAAAATTGGATAGAAACTTGAATCATTCATTAGAGCTTGATGTTCTACTACGGACTGTAACCTTTTCAAAAATATTATTTACAATACAATTAGAAGGAATTGAGCAAATCACCTAAGCTGATTTCGAATGAGAGAAGCAGCGTCCGTTGTGTATCGTATTATTTTATGACCTGCAAACATAAACGACAACCACAGATCAGGCAAAAAAAAAAATCCGTAAGCAAGTAGAAGAACAAACCCTAAGAACAGGCACCGTAAAAAAAAAGAGCTTTCGCTTTCCCCCAAGCATTTTTATACAGGTGAAATATTATTATTTATGGATTTATGCCTTATATTTATCAAGAAAACGGCAAAAAAAAATCCTTCTCTAATTTGAGATGAAATTTAATATTTACTAAAAAAGTTTAGGAAATGAAATTTTAAAATTACCAAAAAAAAATTATAGCAAGATAGTTTTGTTTTATCTACCGGTTTATTTTAGGAAAATATATAAAACAATGAGGTATTGTTTTTGGTTAACTACTATATTAAAGCTTTTTGATATTCATGGAAAATATCTAAAATATTATTGTTTTTGGTTAATTATATGTCTTTATTTATGGAGTGATTTTTTTTTTCTTATTTTTTTTCTTCTAATAGAACGTATAATGCAAAAGAAAAAATGTTTTTTTTTTTTTTTTTTTTTTTTGCTGTTCTTCTCATGATTTTTGTGTTTTTTTTTTTATAGGATTCATGTTCAAAGTTTTGTTAACCGATTCTTTCTACGGAGAAAAATAGTGTATTCGGATCAAGGGTGGTCAAAGGTCCCTAATTCCAGGTATTTTTACTTTTAAATTTC
This sequence comes from Papaver armeniacum, assembly GCA_023531295.1. Classification (NCBI taxonomy): domain Eukaryota; kingdom Viridiplantae; phylum Streptophyta; class Magnoliopsida; order Ranunculales; family Papaveraceae; genus Papaver; species Papaver armeniacum. The sequence continues at coordinate 971,375 of JAJJWW010001028.1, forward strand.
AAATATTGGTATAAATTTTATTAATCTTAATTTATCGCGATCGAAGTTGTAATTGTAATTTTAATTTTATCTGGATTAAAATTGTAAGATTGCAATTATGATTAATTTAGTTAGCAACAACATGGAGTTGCAATTATAATTATGTGATTTTAAGAATTGTGACTTAACTTTGGACATTGGACTTTCCTTATTATTATTATTTTTATTTCATGGTTGTTTTAACCCTATGATAATTAAATCATGATGTATTATAATTCATTTTTTATTTATTTATATTATATGTATGTTAATGTTAGGATTCAATTCGAATTAGTTGTTTTTGGTAAAAATTTTATTGTGATTGTCTAGAAAATATATTGTGGTACAAAATAATATTTTCTTAGATATTTTTTTCAAAAATTTTATAAAATTAACAAAAATAGATAAATGGTGGGGCCAGAATCAACCAGAAGCTCCGATTAACCACGTCGCTCGAAAAAACTCTGTTTTTATATAGAGAATTTTCCTTTTGCAATTAGTCCTTTTTCCCGGAATATGCAACTATGATCCGTCTATTATGACCCCGACTAAACACCATATCATGATCCGTCTAGTTAAAAATTGAACCGACTAACTAAATATACCACTATGGTCCAACTAACTAAACATTATGGTCGTCCATGACCCCGGCTGTTATGATCCCGACTAAACACCATATTATGATCCGGCTAATTAAAAATCGACCCGACTAACTAAGTATGCCACTATGACCCGACTAACTAAATATTATGGTGGTCTGTAACCGTTGGGGTCGTAAACCACGGCCATTATGACACTGGACAAACACCATACTTTGATTCGGCTAATTAAAAATTGACCCAACTAACTAAGTACACCACTATGATCCGCCTAACTAAATATTATGATTGTCCCTAACGGCCGGGGTCGTAGACACCAACTAATATTATGATCATGACTAACTAAATATTAAGACCCCGGCTATTATGATCATGACTAAACACCATATTATGATCCGGCTAATTAATCATTGACCCGAATAACTAAGTATACCACTATGATCCGACTAACTAAATATTATGATTGTCACTAAAAGGGCAATCCTATGGTCGGGGTTGTAGACACCAACTACTATTAACGGACTGGTTAAACACGAAATTATGACCCGGCTGGTAATTCCCAGCTAACTTACATGCTTACTCAAAATATTGTGAGCGGAAACGGACCGATCACAAAACAACAAGCAAAAATGTCCAAAAAGGTTGAGCCCCGGCCGTAGGCCGGGGTGATACCTAGTATATATATATAGGGGCGCGATCCGCTCACAGACCCAATCTCACAGACATTATCACAGAGTGCCTGGGCCGTTGATTTTGTCCACTTTGAATGGATGTGATTAATTGATAAACACGCGGATTTATTGAACAACCCATGACCCGATTTCTTTTGTAATATTCTTTTCATTGTTTTTCATCTTTCTCTCCATTCTTCTTCTAGTTTCTATGAAATTAAAAAAGTTCATCGATTGATGAAACAATGGAAAGTCTTAAGATCTCGAAATAATTATTAGGTGAGCCAAATTTTTTGTGTCTAACAAGGATTATCAAATTATTTCATGTCTAGGGTTTTGATTTAGGGATTGAGATGATGTCAAATAATCAATTGAATTTTTCGACATCATGTTTTTGTTTTTCCCACTAAATCATTGTTATGTACTTCTGTTACGAGACTGTAATTAAATTGTTTTGTTTATGCACAAATAAGGAGGTCATCATGATGTAATTAAAGTTAATAAGATTCAAAAGGTTCTGCGAACGTGGTCTTCTTGATTCCTTCAGATTTCGTTCTCTTGGTTGCAGGGTAACAATCAATCCCAAAAACCCCCTATTTTGCAACTTCAATCATGATTTTTGCTTAATTTTCTTCATGGGTTTTGTTTCAAATTTAATGTGCGTTCTTCCTTAATTGAATTGGTTGATTGTGTATGTTTGGGTTTTCATGAGTATCATCGATCGACTGCAACCATTAACTATTTGTTTTGGTGGATAACAGTAGAAGAAAAAGGAGAGAACGAGAGAAGACGGGAAAGCTGAAAAATACATCTAAACTATTGAACCGGGTCATGGACACTTATTAGAACCCGCGTGTTTGGTTTAAATCTTAGCCGTCTAAACTTACAAGATCCATTGGCTAGGAGACTTTGTGACAAAATCTGTGAGACAAAGTCTGTGAACGGATCACGCGTCATATATATATATATGTTTTGTATGAAATTTAGTAATTATTCATTTATATTTTCATAGAGCTTTTAAGAAAAAAAAAATTATTCATTAATGCATTTAACAAGGTTATTCATTTATCCCCTTAGCTTAAGTTGGGACCTAAAAACTTATGCATGAAATCCTTAGGTTATTCGGTGTGATCAAAGTTAAACCAACAAAATCAAACCCAGAGACTGAAGTTTGAAACCCTCCATTTTTTCAGTGTCAAAATTGAAACAATCAAGGGGTTGGTCTTTCAATACGGAGAAAAGGGTCAACCAGGTAATAGGTGGCATTTATCTCAGTCCCTCCGGACGGATGAGTAAAAATCAGTGCTCCGTAAAATATAAGGGTAAGATGGTTACAGAATATTCTTGACAAATATATTCACAGTAAACCAAATTTATAAAACTGAAAGAGCTGGTTAAGGCAAATTTATAAAACTGTTAAGGTCTCTATTTATAGATATGCAGTCTATATAACTGTACCCAACGAAATTATAATATACATACTACTACAGAATAGATAGACGAGCGAATGGTTTCATAAAAAAATAAAAAAGCATGCAAGAGGAGTCGAAACAACGTACGCTAAAAAGATCATCAAAAGGAGGTCTGTTTTAAGCAGATATATGCTGGTGTATCATTAGCAAAAAAATCTATCATAATATAGCACACCCGCCCTTGTTAGACTGAAAATCATTTGCTTGCTTTTCTGCTTTCTCCAATTTCTTCCTAAGTTCATCGATTTCAGATCTGGCATTTTCCTCTGCCTTCATTCGAGCCGTCCTAAGTTCATCGATTTCAGATCTGGCAATTTCCTCAGCCTTCATTCGAGCCGCCCTTTCTTTTGCCAAGCTCTCTTCAAGCCTTTTAACAGTCTCATTAAGTCTTAGCTCGACCTATACACACAACATAATCAAAATTCAGGTGGATCGACAAAATATAATCGAAACCAAGTATATGTTTCAAGCACGTTGTACAATCATCAAATTGGTCGTGCTGCGTTCTTCACAATATTCATGGGTGAATTTAATAACTGGTTATGAGCCGGTAGTGTTAATTTTCATCAGTGCACAAGTTATAATTATAGATTCATTTAAAAAAAGAAAAGCCATCAAATAGAACAGACTAGTTAACTTGTGAGCATCGATCTTGGATTGTCTTTTTTCTTAATGCACAAAACTAAATAGGACACAACTTAACTAGAACTACTCCAGTTCAAATGACGCATTGCTCACTCTGAAAAAAGTTTCAACTTTAAAAGCCTTAAAACTTAAAAGCCTATGGTGATATCTTCATATTGTTCTTCAATTAGTAGACAATCTCAATACGGTCCTTCAACCTAAATTGAAAATGGCATAAGTCTCTCCTACAGTACGAATTAAAGCAATTATATAAAGATAACCATCCTGTATTGTTCTCGAGAAGCGAATCCTAAAATCAAAGCAGGACATACTAGTTGTGTTTGTTTCTTGTATTGTCGTTTGGTTCCTTTTATTGTGTATTGCAGGCTATGATGAATGATCAATTTGATAACTATATAGTGCAAAAAGTACTGGAGACTCGTTATGAGTACAAGTATAAAACTATCTCTTATTAAAGTATTAAATTAATATTTTTCTGGTGGATTTGTGGCTGCTTCTTGAAGGTTTTTAAAAGGAACTTCCAGCATTAAGAAGAATTTCTATGCGTAACATGCAAAAGTAAGTAGATATCTAAGCTTAATAAGATAACCATCCTGTAACTAAATTGCCTTTGGGACTAATTTATGTGAACGGAAGCAGCAAGGCGTACCCAATGAAAATGACATCATTAGTCAACAAATATAAAGAGATTCATCATTCGTACGATGATGACATCGAAAAACAAATACAATAGCCTTCATGGGGGATTGTTTATGAGCATCATGTTTCCACAATTTATGCATATATAAAAAATAAAAGGGTGAATAGTGAATACCATCTCAGTTATTCTATCAAGCACTCCTGAATACTCCTTCTCCGAGGTAGAGGGCCCCTCGGAATGTTCTGTCTCAGGTACCTTCGCGTTTCCTTTCTGTTATGCAAATGACATAATTAGAATGAAGTGCATACAACAAAATTATACGCATTGATAAAACAACTCCTTTAGTTTACATTTTCTAGGCTCAAATGTTGAAAAAGCAACATATCTCTTCCATAATTTCACACTTATAAAAAGTGGGAAAAAAAAACGAATGACAAGGACAACATATTTACGAATAGCCACCTTAATCTCGTCGAATATCTCATTTGTATAGGGTTGTCCTCCATTCTCTTTTGTGACCAAATGTACAAGTGAAATCAGTCGCTGGACTTGTTTGGCCCGCTTACTCCTATCTGCGGTCACATTATCAAAAAGAACCAATCGGTTTTTGCACAAACGGGTCAATTCCTGAATCACAGAAACAGAACAATGCGTCAGAAACCACCATAACCATTGAGTGGGCTTTGTACATTAGATAAAACTAAATATTAGAAGCTTAAAACCAAATATTTAACGAGCTAGATGTTCATCAAATTCAAACTATCTAAAAGACAGACCAACAACATGAAATAGAGTAACAACTACCTTTAAGGGTTCAGGGGCCTTGCGATCCACAAACTCAATCAATGCGTTGTTGTCATCTCCTTTGAAGAGATCACCATGAGTAAACACAACAATCATGTAATTAAGAATTTTTTCTCCGAATAGAATCTGTAAATTTCTAACAGCTTCTTCTTCTTCTTTCGAGAAACGATTCTTAATCGACAAAACAAAAAGAATAGCGTGGATTCCATTCTTAGCAAAATTGATACATCTACTGATCTCTTCAATCGTCTCTTTTGGCCCTGGTGAAAATCCAAATAACCCTGCGCCGGAAGAGTTAACAAGAGTTAGATTAATTTATCTATTAGTTCCAAAAACAGAGGGAGTATATCCTAATTATGAGAAACAAATCAATTACCTGGTGTATCAATCACATTAAGAATGAGTCCATCTTGACATCTGGTTGACTGCAACTCGCACTTAGTTGTAACACCATCAAGACTACACTCAGAATTGAAAGCTTCTTTGTACAGGATGCTGTTCCCTGTTGCACTTTTTCCGTTGCCGGTTTTGCCAAGCAAAACTAGGGTTCGGGAATGGTTAGGTGTAGGTGTTGGGAACTCCCCTAACTCCCAATCTTCATCGATTAAACTACCACCCATGTTATGCAACTTAACACAAAAGAAAACCCTAAAGATCAGAGAAGAGAGAGTTTTTTTTTTTTTTCTCGGAAAGGAGACTGATTGAGAGATAATTGGGTGCGTTCTCGCTTTATTATATAATAAAATATCTCTTGATTATAGATGAAAATATCATGCTACAAGCAAGGAGTACACCGAAATGTAAATACTCCGGCGTTGCAGTAGGGCCCATGATCTACTGGCCCTCAGATTAGGTATTCACCCTTCAAGGGTTCATCTATCCGGTTGTCCAGAGCTTCTACATAGGAGTGCGTATGTTCCTAGAATGCAGCGAATCAGGACTCCGGTGGAACGATGCTACAAGCCCGGAGCCAACAAACTATAATTTCGCGCAATTTGTAGGTCAATTACGTGATGGCTTGACGGCCAATCCATACTTATATCTCCGATGGTTTGACGGCCGGGTCAATTGACCACCCGCCGTTCATAGCCGGGATCAAACTATACATCCAAAGACTTTCCCAGGATATACAAACATTTTTTTGTTGTTTTTCGTTATAATCATCAAAATCTTATACAAATCCAGGTACAACAGGTAGAAGATTGTTTTTTCGGTTTAATCATCAAAATCTTATGGATAAAACAAATCCAGGTACAACAGATAGAACAGATAGAAGATAGCCCAAAATTAGGGAAAAAAAAACAAATGCAAGAAATGCAGTAAACTGCAATTCATGTCAAGTTTTAGACTGTCAAAAGTTACTAAAACCAGTAACCAACATGTTACTAGACTAGATTGGAGAGGCCACATGAATAAACCTAGTATGAATTTACAAACTGTTATTTACTCTGGAAAGACACCAATCCCTGACTATTATAAAACAATGTTACCATTTGTTTGTGCTCGGGAATCAACAGCGAGCATCACCGTTGAGTACATGACAGAAGGTTCTGCCATGGCACCATTTCCGTAATCTCCACAAGCCAATTTCTTTGTAATGGGAGGGACCAAAATTATACCTAATTCACTGATTGCATCAAGATGTCTTTGAGTAAAAGGGTTGTTCCACATGTAGGTATTCATTGCAGGTGCAACAAACAATGGCTTATTGAAATCCCAAACTCGCACAACACAGGTCAGCAGGTTATCACATAAACCCCCAGCAATCTATGACAGAAAACGTAAAAGGCTATCAGGAAAGTATCATTTTAACAATGCAAGGAATGGAATCGCATGGTGATCATCTCAAAAGTTACAATTAATCTTTATTAGGTCATCTCAAACGGACAACAACTTTTTGGCTCAGTTAATGCAAGTTGTCTCTCATGTAGAATTTCCATCACCCAAAGATCATGTTTTAAATCCCGCCTTTGCCAGTTCAATTCAACAACATTACGATTTACAACCCGAAAAACTTCAACACGGTTTTATCTGAGATTGACTCCATTCTACAAGCATTTGCACTAACAATATAATGGAGGGATTATTAAACTCCACAAACAACATACTGCAGAGAGGAGATATTACCTTTCCAAGTGTATTTGCTGACAAGGGAGCAATAACCATTACATCAGCCCATTTGCGAAGTTCAATGTGCAGTACATTATCCCCAATTTTCTTCCAACTTGACCATTCTTCCTCATCGGTATAGATAACAACACCCTTTGGAATTGATGCTTTATCAATGAAGTGTAAAGATGACTTGGTAACAACTGCTTTAATTTCAGCCCAGTCAGAGAAGCTATGCAAGAGATGGCCAAATTTTATAGCAGCTACACTTCCACTGGCAGCTAGAAGAAGTCGGGGTTTTCTTGGCCCTAAATTGTCTTTTACCACTTCCTGTTCTGATATCATGGGCTCAGCAAAATCCATGACTTGATCAATCAGCAGAATAAACCTTCTGAGACCTGCCGAAAAGCAATAGTAAGGTATCCAAATTACCTGCACGGGTGCATCACAGAATCTTCAAAATAACAAATACAATTGTTTAGCATATCGAATTCAGAACAACTATGCATATTTGAGAGGAACGTGTTACGTGATTTTCTACACACATACAAACACGCAATTTATTCAGTTGATCAACCAAATTCTTTGATTTAGTTTATGATTCCTCCGATTCAAAAAAAAAAAAAGTTCCTTCTCTGAGATCAAGTTAATGGTAACTCCAAAAGGTTTGGTTGAGAATATTGATCAACCTTGATCCCAATAAAACAACAAATTCGACAAGTAAAACAATATTATCTCATATATGAAAGCAGCAGTATAACAGTATGAGATGGATATAGAAAAGATAAAAAAAATGAGTGACAAATTTGTACACACTCAGATTTTCAATATCCAAAGCATTCTAGGATAAGCAACGAATTAGCTTCTACGTGTCTTCTCTACCAAGAAGACCACGTAAAGAAAGCAGGTTAAGAACCTGGCTCCGCGGAAGTGTGTGTAACAGAAAAGCAAAGTGTATTGAAGATATAAATCACAGAAAAATCTAAGCAAAAACATCTTTAACCTACTCCTAATTACAAATCAATAGAGCTTTATTTTGCACTATCTATCACTTATAGGCACCGCACCAGTTAAAACAACAGCTAGCTTGCACACACTAAACTCCATACTAAGTAAACGAAACGTCATACCATCAAACTCAATGGGTTTTCTGGTTATAGATAGAGAAGATCCAAAAGAACTCTGGGTCAGTACAAAGCAATGCACAATTATCCAAGTCACAGCAAAAAAATCCAATGGACATCTCAATATGATATATGAATGGCTAACATTGTTCAACCAATAAGGCAAGATTGATAAAAATCATGCATGATTTAACTGAATTTGCTTGAGCACAATTTAAGGTATATTAAATTCAATCCAACTGTCGGTCATTAAACTGTTGGTGGCGGATACTGAAGAATTCAACTTCAATTAAGAAAATGTTCATAATCTGTAACAAAATATCTAGTTGGTTTCGAATAAGAACATTACACTTACAAATCAAGATTAAGATGTATACAGATCACCAAGCTCGAAAACTAACAACTGTTTCTCTCCTTTTGTGTTTTGTATAATAACTTTAATGGGATGTTTGTAATGGTGGGAAGGGAATCTTATTTCCCGAAGAGGGGAAATCATAAACCCATCACCCCCGAATTCCCTTACTTTTTGGGCATCCTATTACTATTCCCCCTCTACTCCTAGTTACCAAACATGGGAAAGGGATTGAATTCTCAGGAAACTGATTCCATTCCCTCCAACCAAACACGCAACAAAAGGAACCTACAAGCTACAGATGATACTCTGTCATTTACATAATTAATCAGATTACACAATTGATTCAGTGCTAACAGATTTTTCTATTTTGTTAGGCTAACAGATTCTACAGAAGTGATCACCTGTAGTAGAAGAAAAACGCAATTCTCAAGAGTCAACACTGATCAACTTTGACCCCAGCACGAGAACAAACAAAAACACAAGTTCAGACTGCCAATGATGTTCAGTTGATTAGAGAAAGATCTTTACAGCTTTATGTTTCAGAGGTTAGTTTATCTTAGGTGTTGCGCCTTTCTAAAACTTAATCCCCTATAAGTTTTCCTCTAGCAGAATTTTTCCCCCTTTCCATACCAACTATCACACTTTTATAGACTAGAAGATCATTCCTCCCTATACTGCATACTTACTCAGACTTTTACTAGTCCTCTTTGCATCCAACTTCTTCTTTTGTCTGATTTCCATCTATAAACTTTATTTCTCGATTTTCACCATCAACGAAAAAATTTCAAGAAAACAACTTGTTTCCAAAGAACACGAAACTAAGAGAAAATCATAGAAAACAAATAATCTAACCAATCATTTACATATATAAAAATGTCTTCTTCTACTTCGACTTATAATACATACTCCAGATTTCATATCTCGATATCAACAATCTTTCAATTCCAATTAAGCCCTAAACCATGACATTAAGACTACAACAGTAAAATATACATAACTGCACTAACTCTGCAATCAACCTCGTCATGGTTTCGTTATTACAAGAGAATGAAACTAGGTTTAAGTACATTACTTAGGAATGAAACTTCAGGATTTCCGCCTGAATCCAAGCTCCCACGGAGACACTTGTAGAAATGTGAGAACTAAGGTATGATAGAATCATAGAGGAAAAGTTGGTTTCTAGGGTTTTTCTATGATTTTTGTTATAGGGAAAGCTGATTTGTTCAAGGGGAAAGCTAAAATTGTTTGACTACGGTATATTTCTTTTGATTTTGGGTCATTAAAGGGGAGGAGTAAAATATTGTCTTTCCCCTTAACATAAAACCGAAGTTCACCATTTTTCCCTCAACTTAATGTTTTGTGTATAACTATGATTGAACCAATCATTCTTTCCTCATTCGTTAACACTAACTCAATCGCTGTAATTGGAGCGATTGTACATCAATCAAACAAGAAGAAAATCTGTTGTTATTGTCAAATACATACTATACAAGCAAAAACGGTAGTAATGTTTCTGGTGTACAACTTTTACAATTTTTCACTATCATGAAGAATCTCTAAAACAAGAACATCTACAAGAAGGAGAAGAACATGTGAATGAAGAGGTATTAACCTAGCTAGCCCAAGGATTCCATTTTTGACATCTATGAAACTTTTGCGTATATGTACGTGAAAAATGATAGAACGCAATAATCTATTGACAGTAGACATCCAATCTTTCCCCATACATAGCTCCTGAAATACATTCAGGTGAATAAATTAACAAGACACAAACATCCTAAATCTTAAGATGCTTTTGGAGTACATCAACTACAAATTTCTTAACATTTATATTTTCGGTACATCCCCTTAAGAGCCACGTCTATACAAGCCAAAATACGATGGCCTAGGCAACAACAACACAACCAACAATTCTTCCTTTCTAATTCAAACACCCAAACAGTACCATGGAGTTTACTCCTTGTTACCAAATGATGAAAATCAAAAACAACTTAAAGAAAAAGATAAAAATGTAGTGGCATGCCCAGGGGTAAAAATAGTCGTCATCATGTAATTTTGCATAATGACAAGATATTAGAGCATTGTAGTGTCTGTAGATCGAAAACGAGCATTCCGTAAAGAAATGAACGGTTGAGTGTGTTGGATTTTCTAATTGAATTTGGGTTAGTATCTCTATTTCTAGTCACAAATGCTGTAAAGCAGTAAAGATTAGATGTACAGAGACTAACCCATCTCAATTAGGAGTCTTCCTTTTCCATTCTTACCCGCGTTAATTCAGCTAACTGATCAAGCAGTAATGTGGATCACGCTCTTAAAACAGAAATGGTAATCATCATATAAACGTCAACTATTTACTTAGCGCCTCACATGTATATTGGTACCAGGGTATGCTCAGTTAATCATGAAACTGCTAGGCTAAACCAAGTGGTTTCACCTACAATATAATCACCATCCTTTTTCATTTGGTCAGTAACAAAACAAAAGGCCAAAATTCCTACTTAAACAACAGTTTCAATGTAATAACCTACTTCATTCATACACATCAAACTAATTGAACAAAAAGAAAAAATTGAAATAACAATAACAAACACTCTGCAGGCCTGAACAATGTCAACAATTTGTAAAATCAAGATTTTTTCAGCATCCAAATTACATTTAAAAAAAAACATCTCAATCGGCCGGGCCTAAGGAAATTAATTCAATCAACATTATAAAGCAGATGACAACTCAATTAGAAATCTTCATTTCCTATTAGTATACGGATGCCCTTTATCTAAGTTAAAGTAGATGACTCAGACAAAACAACCAGCAACTCAAATGCATAAATGGGAAGTTAGCAAAATCCAACAATTTAAATTATAAAAGTCCTGAATTGATTCATTTGAAGGTTATAAAAGATGCTAGAGAAATTGGAGATTACTTACATCAAGGGCCTTATCTAAATTGCCTTTAAGTTCGAAACAAAAGAGGAAGCAATTAGACTAGATTACTGCTGCAGCAGTTGGGGCCGACTGAAATGCAATGTAAAAATGAGAAGAAGAAAAATAATACCCCATTGAAGAAACCTTAGCTACTAAAATCAATATTTGAGTACATTTTACTCCAAACGTTAGAGGTTACTAAATGACACTTCAAGAGCCTGGCACTTTTAGGGGCGACCCCAAACAAATTAGGGGCGACTTTTTTATTCCCAACCCATATACACCGTTAAGGGATGTCCAAAAACGCGGAGAATACGTTAATGCCCTTACATAATCGAAAGTTATTTTGTGACCGATTATTATAAAGTAATCGGAAGCTTAATAACGATATTATACTACCGATTAATATCGATTTTGTGCCTAACGCGCATCTGGCTTCTATAACAATCGGTAGGAAAAACAACCTCACGAGACTACCGATTATAGTAGCTCCTAAATTCCCAAAATTGGTGATTTCGCCAAGGAAGAAATTTGGGGCAACTTTATAATCGGAAGTCTTATTCACTACCGATTATTCTAGTACCCAAATTCGAAAAAATGACATTTCTGCAAAAACAAAATTTGGGGCAACTTTATAATCGGAAGGATTATTCACTACCGATTATTCTAGTTCCCAAATTCGAAAAAAATGACATTTCTGCAAAAATAAAATTTGGGGCAACTGTATAATCGGAAGTCTTATTAACTACCGATTAATATAGTTCTCAAATTCGAAAAAATTGAGATTTCTGCAAAAACAAAATTTGGGGCAACTGTGTAATCGGAAGTCAAAATACTTCATTTTCCTACCGATTATACAGTTGCCCCAACAAAATAGAGCCGTTGGAACTCTAAACTCTATATAAGGATAAAATCCTTTAACTCTCTATGGAACACAAATACCTTTAAACCCTCTCCAACATCATCTTCAACATAATGGCGCAACCATTCATTAATCCTACCGAGTTCACGATTGAAGAAGATTTATCTTTATGTAGGCGCTATGTTCAATTCTATCCGAGACGAGGAGAAGAACGCAGGCAAGGAGGCATAATGAGTATGAGTTATTTGGGGAAAATTCACGAAAAATTCTCGCGCCGACACCGTGAACTCCAAACAACCGTCACTCCGCCGATCTTTTCGCCGAGTTGGTTCAATAAAGGAACACGTCGAAGAATTCGTCCATTTAACTTATCTTGTGAATCAATATCGATTGAGGGGTGAAACCAATGATGAGGTTATAGAACGATCTCTCGGGGAATGGCGGAGATGGAAAAGATCAAGCTTCCATTATGAAGCTCATTTTAGAATCCTTAGGGCGATGGAAAGATTTAATCCGTTTAGGACTTGTCCAACACGTCCACGACGCTAATCACAATACCTTGTAATAGAATTGCGGGAGTTAAATGTAAAATTATGATGATGTGCTCATCCTTCCGTTAATTTACTAATGCACTCATCCTCTTCCTTCGACCTCTTGGTACCCTTCCTTGGTTTTTTAGCTTGGAAATGGTGATGGCAATTGTGTTTGAGGTTGCCTTGAATGTGCCACGTACATTGCAAGTTTCGGGCTTCAGGAAACACTACCGCTATTGCATGCATTAAGGCTTGATCGTTATCCGTTACAATAACCCTTGGAAAATCATCCCCATTGTAAATGGACCTCAGCGTCTCCAACATCCAAATGAAACTCACGTTGTTCTCATGATCCATTAAACTCCATGCAATCGTAAACGTGTTTTTGTCCGAAGTGTGACAAGCAATGTTCAACAACGGCATGTTATATTTGTTTGTCTTGTAAGTGGCATCTATCAACAAAATTTGATGAAAACACTGAGCCAATTTTATCATTTTGGGATGTGCCAAGAAAATACGTACCACTTTACCATCCTTTTCTTCCGTTCTCAACGTGTAGTCGTGTAACTCAGACAACCACTGCGATTGTTGCATGACCGTTCTACCATCCCATTCCGTCCTTTTGATCGTAGCTAGGGCCGACCTAATTGTAGACAAAGAAGACAAGTTGTCGGGGTCGTCCGCCTTTATTTTACTTAAGATCGCACTCGCCTTTTGGATACGCATAGACCTCACTGTCTCCATTTCATGTGTTTTTAACTTCACAACCATTACATGTCCAATAAGAGTATCCGGATCATCGTGGTTGTGATAACCATTAGCAACTTTAGACATTTTCCAATCTTTACTTTCCTTACCATCGGGCTTATAGAAGACAATCTTAAATGGGCATCCAATCTTCTTTGTATGAGTTCGGTACTTCTTCCTCTCCGTCTTCCTTACATACTTATTATTCTTTCCCTCATGACTCTTTTTCTTCCCACCTAGCTCACAAACCATTTCAAACCTAATGTCCTTCACGTAAGGGTTCTGAACTACCACGCACATCTTCTCTTTTGCCTTGTTCATAAGCCATTCCTTTGCTTCCTTCTTACTTCCAAATATCTAAATGCGCATATAACAAACCAAAAAAAATAATCATAACCATCTAACATACATGATTGGAAAAAGAAAAGATAATTCATGAACATACCAAATCATTTGCATAGTGTAGGGAAGTATCAGGCCTCAAATAATAATCGTCATCAACCGCTACAACAGCCTACGCACAACAACAACAAGTTATGCATTAGAAATCGGAAGGAAGTTTAGATAATAAGTAACCGATTAAAAAACAATCGGTAATTTAATACTACACAACATAACCGATTATGAGAAATCAGTAGTCATGTACTAATATAGTCTACCGATTAACGACATACACAAATGAACAATTCTTCTGTATAAAAAGCTTCAATAATCGGAGGGACTATAAATTCATAAACCAACCGGTTATTAAATATCAATAATCGGACATTTATTCATGTATACAACTTCCGATTGTGAGAAATTGAAGCTTTTAATTTGGGGATTTTTTCATATTCGGCAGATTAATACATCAAAATATATCCGATTATTGATAATCGGTAGATATTTTACTAAATTAACTACCGAATATATGTCGTTCATGTCATTCAATGCATGCAGAAATCGAATTTTCACGTTCGAAAACACACACAAACGCACATAACATGGATAACATGGGTATTAGAGTTTGTTAACAACATACCTGTATGTTTGATGCATCGTTAGCTTCGATCTCGGGTGATTCTCCATTTTCTTCCATGAAAGCGTCGTCTAGGGTTTCATCTCCATCAAAGTTTGGATCATTCAACATATACCCCAAATCGTCATCTCTGAATGGTAGTGAACCTTGAACTTCAACAACTTCACGTCCTTCTTCGTACCCATCCAGGTTTATGGAAGTTGGCAAAATTCGGAAGTTGACAACATATACCCATTTCTTCTTCTTTTTTTTATTCTTCTTCTCTCACTCAATCGGGAGTTACCTCACAATGAGTCAAATTTTTTTCCAAACACTAATATATAGACCCCAGCCTACCGATTACAAGAGTTTGCTTCCGATTATTTTGTGAAACTACCGATTATTGTTTTGTCTACCGAATATTATAGCTTTTGGCAAAGGTTGAATCCCTGGCCACTTATAATCGGTAGGATTATAAGTTTTATCATCTACCGATTATGGCAGATTTCAAAATTTCGCAAATAAGGATTTTAGCAAAAACTCATTTTGGGGCAACCTATAATCGGTAGGTTATGAAACCAATTTGACGTTCGATTATGGCTACATCCAAATCACGAACCACATGGTTATGCCTGGCTCTGTACCCTCTAAACCTATGGATTTTGGCACATGTTGGATTTGGGACTTCGTATAATCGGACGGTAAGAAGTAATAAACTCTACCGATTATGGTAGATTTCAAAATTCATCACATGAAGGATTTTAGAAAAAACTCATTTTGGGGCAACCTATAATCGGTAGGTTGTGGAACCTATTTGGCTTACGATTATGGCTACATCCAAATCACGAACCACATGGTTATGCCTGGCTCTGTACACTCCAAACCTATGGAATTTGGCAAGGGTTCGATCTGGGGCTCCTTATAATCGGTAGTGTTTATGGGTGAAAACTATTCCTGCCGAATTTGGTAATTTGGGGTGTGTGGATGAGGAATGAATCTAAACCCTAAACAAATGCACTGTGCGGTAAGTGCTTGTAGATTCGGAAATCAATCTGTGCAAGTCCGGCCTAAACCAAGAAATGGTCGTTCCAGACTTGTTTCGGTCACAAAGTGAAGGAGATGGAGTTGATCTTAGGGAGGGAAGCGAAGAAGGTGTTGAGATTGTGAAGGTGTTGGCTTGCTTATGACTTGTGAGTAAAGGTGAGCAGGCTTACGATTGATGCAAGCGAGGCTTTGGGTGTTTGAATACGTTTTGTATTAACACTTGGTTTCTGTCTCGTCTGGACTTGTGTTGTTTTTTCTCCTGTCTCCTGTCTTTCTCCTGTCTTGGAAAATAGGTAGGAGAATCTATTTATACAAGTCATTTGAGCCTTATTCACGTCTCTCGTGGGAAGTGGAGGAAGTGGAGTGTGGGAGTAGTGGAGGTGTGTGTTGGTGTTACACGACCAGTCTTGCCCACTTCTCCTGTCATCTCTAACCGTCCATGACTTCCTGACACGTTCTTGTGATGGCGCGTTGCACGCTGCACGCTGTAAACCTCCAGACCAATACCCCAGTATGTATCCCCCAGTTTGTGACATGATTGATGTCTCGAGTGTGTGGATCGTGGGATCCACAAAAGGTAGCACGTAATGCTAAATTGAATAACTGCGTTATTCAGGAAGTTGATACTTGTGAAGTATCATGTGTATTTTATGCAGGTACTGCATCCGCATCCCGGTGTGGTAGAGTGATGGGTGGTGATTACCATGACGCCTCATCGACCAGTTAACTCGACCAGTTAACTCTGACCGGGGTTGTATAACCAAGCCGGTGAAGTTGGACGGACGAGATGATCTTTGAGACACTCATCTGCGACCGTTGGTGGAATTAGGGTTTTAGAAGAGGTGTGCAAGCATCCCTCTTGACTGGTCGAATCCCGACTTGGGATATGACTTTGCAAAGCCGACCGTACATGCGCGTAGACGGCATGACGGTGTAGGCGCCTATACCCATTACCTCACGAAAGTATGATCTGGGCCACTCAATTCGTCCGGTGAAGTTGAGTGGTCGAGATCAATTTGTGACAGAAAACCAGTGCCGCAAGAGCCGCGCGTCATGCCCATTTCGGGCGCACGTTCCAAGATGACCAATCTTGGTCGGTCTTGGTCGATCGGCCTGGTGTGAAGGTGGTAGGCTGGTGTTTACGGTTATACCTGAATATCCCATGAAAACATGATCTGAGCCATCCAAATCGTCCGGCGAAGTTGAGCGGTCGAGATCAGTTTGCGGTTTGGGAGGTGTGACCACGCTAGTTTGGGCGCGCGTCTTGGAATAACCAGGCATGATATGCCTTGGCCGATTGGGTGAGGGGATAGATGGGTCCACGGTGGTCATCTTTGGTATGACCGGACACGCTTAATCTAATCTTGGACCCTCCATTCGTCTTAGGAGAAGATGGACGCTCGTGATGCTCAAAACCCTAATTTTGGGTTTCAAGGCCGTGCGACCATGCTTTATTCGGCGTACGAATTGGGATAACCAACCATGGTTGGTCCTGACCGATTGGTCAGGTATGTAGGCGGGCCCACGGTGATTGTGTTGATATGCTCTGGGCCTTTGAATCTACATCTACACCCTCCATCTATACCTGCGAAGATGGATGGTTGTGACTGTTTTGCGACACATGTAATATGCCGCAAACCCTAATTTAGGGTTTTCCGCCCATACGCTCTGGTTTGGACGTTTTGGAAAGCTAGGCCAATCTCTGGGGAGGCCGACCATGCAGTATCCGCGTTGGTTCGGCAGTGGATATTCCATACCTGCTTGGGGGTGATGGAATTGATCTGGGTCATCCAATCATGCTTGTGGAGTTGGATGACTGTGATCATATCCGGTCTGACACGGTCAGTCCGGATGCTCAATCGGGCTAGTATAACACACCGAGAGGGGCTCAATCGGGCTAGTATAACACACCGAGAGTCAGCCTGTACGGGTGTTTTGTACATGGTTTCATTATAATGCTTGGAGGTTCGTGTTGCTCTGTAAGAGCAACACTAAATCATCATGCCGCACCGATAATGAGTACAAGAAATACAAGGTGATTGCGCATTAATTAATAATGCTAGAAATTCACGGGGTATATGGGATTGTTGCTACATGCTCCAACTCGGATGAATTTCATGTATTCCTGAGAATGGGATTGTTGCCACATGCTCCATTCTAGGTGAATTAGTAAAGTGAAGGAGTATCCAACACTTATTAATGGCTTTATCTTTTACAAGATGTCGCGCATGATTTTCTGGTTTTTACAATTTTAACTTTAAATGAAAATCCACCATCAACATTAAGTCCCCTGCCTAGCACATAATGGTTACACTATTGTGGGGTAGGCATGAGATGGTGACATACATATGTGAGAAAGACAGGATAGAAGAAGTTTACCCGGAAGAGTGTTGGCCAACCGCTAGTTGCCCACGCCGTCATGCTTGTGTGGAATCCTTTGGTGGGACCGGTTTCCTTCTTTGGGTATTTGAATCAGAAAAGGAATCCAAAAAAGAGGTATCCTTGTTCTATTGGGATTCTTCTAATTTTTGTCTATAAAAGAGACCAACCCCTTTGCTTTTTCTCACGATTTTTTTTTGTTGTTGTTGTTGAGCAGCTCCCGTCCGTGACTGCCGCTGCCGCTCCCGCCAACGCTGCCGGAGTTGCCGCCGTCGTTGCCGGAGTTGCTGCCGTCCAAGGTAAGTTTCGCTCTTTATATATATATATATATATATATAAAGGTAAAACCCTAGTTTGCTAGGTAAACACCTTTTGTAAGATGTGCATATGCTTAGTTTTTTCCACCGAGGTTGATACGCCAATATTTTCTAGAATTGCTTAGTAAAACAACCCGTGAATCCATGATCATGTTGTTTTTGCTTCTTTCCACCATTGCATGCAAAACCTAGCTTTTAGGTTGTATCTTGAAAAGAAAAAACCTTGGCTTGAATCTCGTAGACACGATTCCCATGAATAAAGAAAAATCGTGTTATGATGCGTGCGAATGAACGCGGGCCCGCCGTGCATGTTTGATTGAACGTGGGTCTCATCCACATATGCTTGACTGAAAGTCGACCTTATATTAGTCTTGTGCCCGGACTTAAAACTTGAGTGACACCGAACTTGAAATTTATACCGGACTTGAAACCAATACCAGACTTGAAACTTGTACCGGACTTGAAACCAATACCAGACTTGAAATTTGTACCGAACTTGAAATTTGTACCGAACTTGAAACTTGTACCGGACTTGAAATTTGAGTAATACTGGTGTTTGGACCCAATCATTTCAACGTGTCTTGTCGTGCGTGACTACACGCTTCATGCGCTTTTCATACAAGTTCTAACTCTTATTTTCATTGTGGAATGAAGAAAAGAACTCCTGTTGAGATGTCTTCTGGAGATAATGCTGGTACCAAGTCAGGAAGTGTTGACATCTTCAAAGATATGCCGAACATTGATGATGAGTTGTTCACCTCGCCTTTTCCAAACATTAGAAAATATCCTTCTCATAAGATAGTCCTGCTTTCCGATTCAGAAAATATGGAAGCTGATCCATTTTTTTCTTCGGCACTTGTGATGAGGTTCTGTCTTCAAAGAAATGAATATCCGCCATCTCCTATCGACTTCAAGACTTGTCATACTCCACTGGCCTCTTATGAAGGATGGATGAGACGCATGTTGAGTAATAAGGGCATTAAAGACAATTTGACCAAAGCGCAAATCCTCAATGCGGTCATGGCATCTGCTGCTTTTGAAATTAAGAAAGACGCTGCGGGTTTGATTACCTTCATTTCTCGGTGGCGTCCTTCTACTCATACAGCCATATCTAGATGGGGAGAGATGACTATTACTCTGGAGAGTGTAGTTGCATTAATGAACCTGCATGTTGCTGGAAGTATTTCTTACGAGCTCTCTGATACGGAACAACGTAACTATGATGCTATACTTCAAAAGGTGGCGGGTTTCGACAGTCTGGACAAGGAGGAGAAAAAAGATACAAGATGCTTTTACACCTGGTGGGTGTCGGAGTGGTCTCCTGCAGACCCAGAGCCGGATCAAGAGTTGGAAAA
Organism: Papaver armeniacum; assembly: GCA_023531295.1. Taxonomy (NCBI): domain Eukaryota; kingdom Viridiplantae; phylum Streptophyta; class Magnoliopsida; order Ranunculales; family Papaveraceae; genus Papaver; species Papaver armeniacum. The sequence continues at coordinate 990,967 of JAJJWW010001028.1, forward strand.
TGAGCTCAGCGTGATTGCGTTCCTGTCTTTATGGCTATCCAGAGATATATTCGATGACGGTTCTGGAAAGAAGACCATTAGGAGTGACCTCGTTAAGATCGCTATAAAGCTGGCAAAAGGCGAAGTTCTTCCCCTAGGTGCTTTGTTCCTTGGATCGCTGTATTCTCATCTGGACGCCTTATTAATGGACATGCATGTTTCTAACGGGTACAAGAAGGTGGAGTCGTACGTTCACTTCGCTTTTCTTCAGGCATTCTTGTGGGAACATTTCAAAAGTTATGCTCCTGCTCCTGCAACTTCGCTCGTCAATTTGTATGGTGGCTCGAGAATACTCCGTTGGCAGAGGAGGCGTCCCAGAACTGGTGCAAAACTCGTGGATATCTTTGATAATGTGTCTTCTGTAACTTTCCTTCCATGGGGGCCGATCCACCCTTCCATTGTCCATCCAAAGACTTTTGCTATTGCTTCGATGGTCCCGATCTTTGCGTTATGCATACCGATGCCGAGACTATGAAATCTGGAGAACTTATTTACCTGCACAGCTGCATTCCAGGATATATCCCGTCTCTATTCAACGAAGCTCTTATTGTGACTCCGTATAACATCGACAGGGCTGCTCGTCAAATGGGATTTGACCAGGGTGTTCCCTTTATTCGTCCTCCAGGGGTTCCGAAGGAATTTCTCCCGACTATTCTTAACGCTGACGTGTTTTTAGAACGGATGAGCCTTCCTTTCTGGCATATTGGGAGAAACCCAGTGGTAACCGATAAGTACAAGGAATTTTGGATGAGGCAACTGTTGATTTTCCAGGGATTCTCGGAGAGTGTTGTGACAGATTCTCGTGGTGAGCCATCTTCTGACGTTTTGAAGAAGCATTTCAGGTTGAAGCCACTTCCAGCCAAACGGACCAGAGCTGAGGATTGCAGTCCCCAAGCAGGAGAGAGATCTAAGAGGCAAGCATGCGGTTCGGTGATCCTCAATTCCTCCAATATGCAGGTATTTAAATCTCTTTCTGTTGATTCCTTCATTTCTCCAGAGTAAATTCTTCTACGAGTGATCCTTGCTTGAAAGCAGGGAATTCCGAAAGAGAATGTCTTCACAAGGTTGGCGCGCATTCGGAATGAGAAGGTTGGTAATGTTGGCCTTCATCCGAGAAGTCCGCGCACCGATCTTCATCCGAGAAGTCGGCGGATCGATCTTCACGCTGAGAAGTCTGGAGAAATCGCTCCTTTTCCCGACCATGACAGAGATGATGCAATCTCGGTTGGACAAGGCGCCTCCCTAAGTGATTTTGTTGATGGGGCCGTGATGGAAATCAGCACCCAGAGCGAAGTAGATATCGGGAGGAATGTAAGAGAGGCAACATCCGCTATTGTTGAGGTGGCTCCCATTGAAGAATGTTCTGAGTATGTTACAATCAATAAATCTATCGTGGCGACTTCTTCTGAAAGACCTTTTGCAACTGACAAGGCTCCTGTGACTGGTGAAGTATTGGTAGCGCAACCTGGAGCTTTGTTCGATCCTCCTTTCATTGTTCCTTATCCAGGTCATGTGTTGGTTGGAGGATTCAGTGTGCCAGCTCGGTTTGAAGAGTTGTACATAGCGATATGGGAGAAACACGGCCACATTGCTACCACTACGAGGCTCAAAATTCGTCTTGCATTGGTCAATCGCGTTCAGGAGGCTTTATTTTCTATCCATGGGATGAGCGTCACAACTGGTCGAACAGTTTCTGAGGAGATGATTGAAGACTGGAAGTGCCATCGAGATGTGTTAGTGCAGTACGACTTCAATGCTCCTTGGTTCCTCAAAGGGTTCTCCGAGATTCAGGAGCTCCAGAAATTACAAGGTGAAGCCCCTTATGCGAGAATGTGTTACTCGCCGGGAAGAAGAGGTTGAAAAGTTGTCCGAGGAGTTGAAGTCAAGCAGTGTACTTCAAAGGATGAAAGTCGCTCTTGCCCAGAAGGACGAGTTGCTGCTGAAGGACTTTCCTTGAAGGATTCGTGCTATACACTTGTCTCTTCTTTTTCTTTTTTGAGTGATATTGAGGATTTCTTTTCATAATTTGACTTCCGGTTTTGAATTAATAGGTAATTGAATTGGTTTATTTTGAGATAGTTTTTGTGAATAACTTTCTGAAAGAGGTTATTTTAAATGGAATTTGCATCTTGGTCATGAATGATTGCACATGTCATATGAAATTGAAAATGTCGTGTAAAAGGGAGGTATGAAGGGAAACAAACATGCGTTTGATCACTGAGCCTCTTTCTCCATATGCGGGATGCTAAGTCCCCAGTGAATTCTAGAACTATCTTCTTGTAAAATTGCTGAATAAAACTTACTTGCTTTTGAAGTCTCACTTGTATCAAACCGAAGTAGCCTCTCCAAGGAAGTCGTCCACATTGATTTTTTAGAGAATGAGAGCTACCCCTCTGAACCAAGTTTCTCCTGAACAATGCGCTTCAAAGCATTGCACTCACTGGTAGGGTGGTGAACGAACCGGTGGAAATGACAGTACCTCGGGTCCATTACTTCTTGGTCAGTGGGTGGACGCCATACCGGAGGTAGCTCCACATCTCCGTTTCGCACCCACGCCTCCAGCAACTCCAAAATCTTCTTTATTGGGAAGGGAAAGTGTAGGTACCTTGAGTCTAGCTTTTCCTATGTTAGTGGGCGTAGTGATGTCTCTTCGTGGTTTTGATGTGGAGCACGTTCCGGAGATGAAGTCGGAAGATCTGTGAGTGTCATCATATCTGCGGGTCATTTGCCTGGGTAAAGGGAGGTGGAAGGTGTCGTAATATCACTGCTGAGTGATCGAATTGAACGCTCCCATCCTCTGCATCCACGTATTTCCTGATCGATCTCTCCTTCCTCAAGCATTTCTTCGCTTGGTTGGAAGGTCGATGCGGATTGGACAGTCTTCCGGACTTCAATAAGAGCTTTGAGATATAAATCTTCTAGTAGGGCTCTGTAGGCTGCAGGCTCGCTTTCTTTATCTGGCAGACGTTGTAGTGCTCCGGACAAGTCTTTTCCTCTGTGGAGTTGCCTCGAGTCTTCATTGCTGGCTGGAACATGTTGTTCCTCTTTCCTGAGTCTCCTGCGATTACGCGCTCTTTTTGCTTCCCCACTGGTAAAGTTGTGACTCCTAGCTAAGGATTCAGCGTTTCTTGCACTGCCTGAGTAGACGCACGCCGACCCTTCTTGTAATTGTGATGTTATATCCTTCAAAAGGCGGAATGTTTCGCTCTGCCTTCTGGTGATACCGGCTTGATTTGCCAAGACATCCTCTAGCATTCTAACTATACTTCCCATGATATCTGAACCACTTGTGGTCTCCTGGTGAGGATACATCGCGAGATGAAAACCGAAAAATTGAGAATTCAATTTTTTGCAACCGAGAGATCAACCTCCCACTGTGGTCGCCAATTGTTTATGGGTGAAAACTATTCCTGCCGAATTTGGTAATTTGGGGTGTGTGGATGAGGAATGAATCTAAACCCTAAACAAATGCACTGGGCGGCGAGTGCTTGTAGATTCGGAAATCAATCTGTGCAAGTCCGGCCTAAACCAAGAAATGGCCGTTCTAGACTTGTTTCGGTCACAAAGAGAAGGAGATGGAGTTGATCTTAGGGAGGGAAGCGAAGAAGGTGTTGAGATTGTGAAGGTGTTGGCTTGCTTATGACTTGTGAGAAAGGTGAGTAGGCTTACGATTGATGCAAGCAGGCTCTGGATGTTTGAATACGTTTTGTATTAACACTTGGTTTCTGTCTCGTCTGGACTTGTGTTGTTTTTTCTCCTTTCTCCTGTCTTGGAAAATAGGTAGGAGAATCTATTTATACAAGTCATTTGAGCCTTATTCACATATCTCGTGGGAAGTGGAGGAAGTGGAGTGATGGAGTAGTGGAGGTGTCTGTTGGTGTTACACGACCAGTCTTGCCCACTTCTCCTGTCATCTCTAACCGTCCATGACTTCCTGACACGTTCTTGTGATGGCGCGTTGCACGCTGCACGCTGTAAACCGCCGCAGACCAATACCCCCAATATGTATCCCCAGTTTGTGACATGATTGATGTCTCGAGTGTGTGGATCGTGGGATCCACAAAAGGTAGCACGTAATGCTAAATTGAATAATCTGCGTTATTCGGGAAGTTGATACTTGTGAAGTATCATGTGTATTTTATATGTGCGCATCCTGGTGTGGTAGAGTGATGGGTGGTGATTACCATGACACCTCACCGACCCGATTAACTCGACCGTGGTTGTATAACCAAGCCGGTGAAGTTGGATGGACGATATGATCTTTGAGACTCTCATCTGCGACCGTTGGTGGAATTAGGGTTTTAGAAGAGGTGCGCAAGCATCCCTCTTCACCGGTCGAATCCCGACTTGGGATATGACTTTGGCCAGGCCGATCGTACATGCGTGTAGACGGCATGACGGTGTAGGCGCCTATACCCATTACCTCACGAAAGTATGATCTGGGCCACTCAATTCATCCGGTGAAGTTGAGTGGTCGAGATCAATTTATGACAGAAAACCAGTGCCGCAAGAGCCGCGCGTCATGCCCATTTCGGGCGCACGTTCCAAGATGACCAATCTTGGTCGGTCTTGGTCGATCGGCCTGGTGTGAAGGTGGTAGGCTGGTGTTCACGCCTATACCTGAATATCCCATGAAAACGTGATCTGAGCCATCCAAATCGTCCGGCGAAGTTGAGCGGTCGAGATCAGTTTGCGGTTTGGGAGGTGTGACCACGCTAGTTTGGGCGCGCATCTTGGAATAACCAGGCATGATATGCCTTGGCCGATTGGGTGAGGGGATAGATGGGTCCACGGTGGTCATGCTGGTATGACCGGACCTGATTAATCTAATCTTGGACCCTCCATTCGTGCTTAGGAGAAGATGGACGCTCGTGATGCTCAAAACCCTAATTTTGGGTTTCAAGGCCGTGCGACCATGCTTTATTCGGCGTACGAATTGGGATAACCAACCATGGTTGGTCGACCGAGTGGTAGGTATATAGGCGGCCCACGGTGATTGTGTTGATATGCTCTGGGCCCTTTGAATCTACATCTACACCCTCCATCTATACCGCGAAGATGGATGGTTGAGACATTTTGCGACACATGTAATATGCCGCAAACCCTAATTTAAGGTTTTCCGCCCATACGCTCTCGGTTTGGACGTTTTGGCAAGCTAGGCCAATCTCTCGAGGAGGCCGGCCATGCGGGATCCGCGTTGGTTCGGCATTGGATATTCCATACCGCTTGGGGGTGATGGAATTGATCCGGGGTCATCCAATCATGCTTGTGGAGTTGGATGATCGTGATCATATCCACCGATACGGTCAGTCCGGATGCTCAATCGGGCTAGTATAACACACCGAGAGGGCTCAATCGGGCTAGTATAACACACCGAGAGTCACCACGGGTATTTCGTACATGGTTTCATTATAATGCTTGGAGGTTCGTGTTGCTCTGTAAGAGCAACACTCGATCGTCATGCCGCACCGATAATGAGCACAGAAATACAAGGCCGATTGCGCATTAATTAATAATGCTAGAAATTCACAGGGTATATGGGATTGTTGCTACATGCTCCAACCTGGATGAATTTCATGTATTCACAAAATGGGATTGTTGCCACATGCTCCATTCTAGGTGAATTAGTAAAGTGAAGGAGTATCCAACACTTATTAATGGCTTTAACTTTTACAAGATGTCAGCGCATGATTTTCTGGTTTTTACAATTTTAACTTTAAATGAAAATCCACCATCAACAGGTAGGTTGTTAAGTTGTTAACTCTACCGATTATGGTATATTTCAAATTCCCTTACATGAAGGATTTTAGAAAAAACTCATTTTGGGGCAACCCATAATCAGATGGTTTGGTAATATACTTAACTCCCGATTAACGCTGCATCTAAAACACGAACCAAGTGGTTATGGCTGGCTGTTTACACTCAAAACCTATGAAATATGGCTAAGGTTGGATCTGGGGCTCGTTATAATCGGTGGGTTATATAATTATATACCCTACCGATTATGATAGATTTCAAAATTCATTACGTGAAGGATTTTAGAAAAAACTCATTTTGGGGCAACTTATAATCGGTAGGAGTGTATGTAACCTATTAGGCTTCCTATTATGGCTACATCCACGGCTCAAGCCAAGTGGTTATGGTTGGCTGCACCCCTCAAAACCTATGAAATTTGGCCAAGTATCCCTTTATCATTTATGAATATGGGGCTCCTTATAATCGGTAGTCTTACAAGTTGGATAAGCTACCGATTATAAAAGGGATTATTAGCAAAGAATGGATTGAAGTATCTACACATATAATCTGTGAGGTAGGTATTCAATTTAACCTACCGATTCACCTTTAACCTACCGATTATGGTGTTGGCTACCGATTATATAAGGGCATATTGGCCATTTCGAAAAATCGAAGATAAGGGGTAGCTTAGATTTACGTTTGGGTGACCTTTTTTGTCTTTTAGTGTCGCCCCTAATTCGTTTGGGGTCGCCCCTAAAAATGCCAGGTTCAAGAGTTTAAGAAATTAACTTTACAATTAGCCAACGTGATGCAGGATTTCTCTCTTCATTCCTACCTGCACACATGTGAGAACCATAAAAAGTAGTCTTTTTTGAGTGCAATTATCATAAAATCCTTTTTGGTGAGGCGGAAGTCGAGGCGAAATGCTTATTGATCGTTTCTCAAACACGCATTCTCTCATTATGGTGTGGTTATTTCTCACTCCAACATTTAAGAATGAGAATATGTTCTTTAGTATTTCTAACTTCTTATTACTAGCATGCGAAACTCTATGTCCTCATAACTCTTTGGATGCTTGTGACGCTTGAACGCTTGAAGTTGTGAGTTTTTAGTTTGATTTGCTCGAGGACTAGCAAAGTCTAAGTGTGGGGAATTTGATAGGTGTGATGCTTTCTTTGCTAGGATTTTAGAAAAACTCATTTTGGGGCAACTTATAATCGGTAGTGTATGTAACCTATTAGGCTTCCTATTATGGCTACATCCACGGCTCAAGCCAAGTGGTTATGGTTGGCGAGATCTGCACCCTCAAAACCTATGAAATTTGGCTTGAATGAGTTGTTGGTGGTAAAGAAATCGATGGAAGGGAACAATGGAGTAACATAGATTGAATGGTGTTGGTGGTATAATTATATAAGGGCATATTGGAACGATCGCCCCTAAAAATTATTAGAAATTAACTTTACAATTAGCCATAAGAACGATATTATTAGCTTTGCCCGTTCCGGTTCATGTCTCACAGTTTTGTCAAAATGTAAGGGCTGCATCGTAGTTATCTCATATACGGCTACATCGTAATTATTTCTTCCCCACATCTAGTTATTTTCTTTACTGTCTTTCCCATTCACACTCACTTGGATAGATAATAGAAAGACCTTTCAGACAAGCAAAGAAAAGCACGATTTATAAGGGGATACCAGTCTTACTAAGTGTTGATACCATTTCATCGATCCAACGGTCAGGATCGATGGGATTTTTTTGTCCTATATGAAACGGTATCAGCACTTAGTAAGACTGGTATCCCCTTTATAAATCATGAAGAAAAGGTCTTCTAAATCTCCCGTTCAATTAATAAAATTGGAGATCACAACACAAAACAAAGTTACGAAAACCCATTGTATCATTCATCTTCTTCAAAAATGTAGCAGCTCTTCACTTTCAGAGGTTGGTGAAATAATCAGTGAGTTTTCAATTATTTTGCCTCTTTCATTCACTTTAATTTTTGCTAGCTAGGAAACTTCTGAGATCAAATTAAATCCCAATTAAAGATTTTTTTTCTGAAAACTACAGTACACTGTGAATTTGTGACGAATTGATTCGCCTCTTTCTTGGGAAAATTTGTGCCTGGCTGAAGAAGGAAGGACCGTTCTTTTCCGGTTATGGGCCATATTCGGATTAAACCGGCCCACAACTCCTTCTTCTTGACCCAAAATTCTGGGAAAAGAACTCCATTCGATTGATTGCTATATGATTAACTCTGGTTTTTTACAAAGATCAAATAGCTTCCAATTAGATTGTGTAAATGATAAAATTAGTCAATTGGGTTGTAATTAAGTTCGTTTTTGTTAAGAAATTTGGTACAAATTCAATGTAATTAGATGGATTTATTTTAAAATTTAAAATCATCATCATTCCTCTTTTTTGAATTCAATCGAATTCCTGTTTGTTACGGACTGTTTCCGACCATTGAATTGAAATTGATAACGAGTACAACAGTAAAGTTCGGATTAGATTGAAAATTAAAGAAAAAAACTTCAAAAATGATCAAATTTTGATGAAATTCAAAAAAAAAATTGATGAAAAAAAAAGGACCATGAAAGTGTGACGGACAAAATCCAATTAGTCACCCTATAGAAGGCCTTCTAAAGTCGGCCAATAAATCCTTTAAGGAGAAGCAAACAATCTTCTTCTGTCGATTAAACTTTTAGGTGTGGTTCTGAATTTTGTTGATTGAAATACTAGATGACTGATGCAGCAGTGGGGGGTCGACCGAACACTGGCTCTGTGCATTTTAAATAGACACATCAAAGGTTAGATAGGTTGGTGGTGGGTGCTAATTAAGTGAACATAGTCAGTCTGGTAAAGAACCAGCTTATATTTTTCGATTTTTTCTACTAGTCTTATGTGCGACCCCAAATTTAATATACCCAAATCATAATGGTGAAGTATAACTATTGCCCTATCCTACCCATACGCATCAGTAAAGTTTTCTTTTATCCCAAGGGTAATACGGTACATATACTTGCTTTGTTGATTCCGTAAACCTAAGAACCTTCTCATTTTGCTGTGGCTCTTTTCTCCTACAACTCCCGGTCTCTTCGTCTCTTCTTCCTCTTCCAGCCCCACCTCCGCCTCCACTGTATCTTTTTGTTTTGTCAACTAAATTTCTAAAAGAAAATTCAATCAAAGCCCACAAAATAATTGTATTACATTGGTTTTATTTCCTCTCTTAAAGGATTAAGAAACAAGAATTAAGTTTAATGTTAATTGGTTTTAAGAGGGTTTATCAAATCTCTTCAGAATTCTTGAGTTATCCTGTAACAGTATCATACGATCGTGAAGATATTGAGAAATGGGGCTTAATTTGATGAAATTTCGAAAACTTTGAAAATTGTTTGTAACGTTCAGGTGAAGTTGATGTTGATAAAATTCGTTGCATCTGATGAGAATTTTGCAGAATGGTTGAGTTATAATCATTGTTATTGGAAGAAATTGATGTTAATTGAAAAAAAAAAATAGATCAAAAATTTGATCGAATTTGACATGTTCTTCATTTTTTTTCTCATTTTTTCTTTTCAAATCCAATTTCGTAAAATCATAACGATTCACTGGATTATTTGATGTACTTTGAACTGTTAATTTAGTTGTTTGATCATATCATATCGAAATTTATGATCAATTTCTTAGATTATCTTCAATCTGATCTCAATTTTGCAACATTTTGAAAACCACAAGTTTAATTTTAATTTTGTGGGACATTTGTTGTGTCTGACATGATGCATATTTTTGATCCTATAGAAGGCCTCCCTAAAGGTTTGCCGATTAAGTTAGCGATTCTCAAGAAGGGTATCGACTTGATTTCGCAATGTTCTCAGTAAAAATCTTTGATGAAGGACGGGTAACGATGATGCAGAAAATTACATAGAGATGCGATGTTGTCCATAGGGTAATTTGGTCATATAAGTAATTTGTAAAACTAAATTTTATCTGCTTAGGCCTACTCCTATGGGTAATGCCAAAAAAATGTTGTTTGGCATACCAGGTGGCATGGCAAACGAGTTGTGCCACTATGGGAAAATCACTGAGCGACAGAGGTTCTAGCGGTCGATATTATCTCTAACGCCAACGGCTAGTTCTTTATCGCTATAAATAGGTAATTTTCAAACTCAAATGTTTACCCCAAAATTTTTTACACAATTTTTTTTCTCTAATTCTCCTTTTCTTAATCTAAATTTCTATATTTCTCTCTTTCTCAATCTAATTTATTTTTTTGAAATTTCCCAAATGTCACAATTTCAAACCCAACTTGATTCGGCAACACAACTTGACTTTTCGGGAGTAGTGCTTGAAGGTGTCGTTAAGAAGATATGTGATAAGTATAAAGAAATAAGTAAGAAGCAAAAAAGTCTCCAAGTTTTGGATATCAACCAAGTCAAAACCGCAACTAAGAAAAGGCAAAGAAAAGTTCAAGGCAAGAAAAATTAAGGCAAAACAAATTTGAAGCCAAAGAAGAAGATAACCAAAGGAGAATCCGTTCATGAGCGCATTGATTGGAAATTTGGTGAAATGAAGAAGATTAACAAGATGAAGAACATTGTCCCAAATTTTTATTTTTAAAGTCTATATTTCAAAATATTATTGTCTAGTTTTATATCTTGTAAAAAATGACTATTTAATGATTATATTGAAGTTTAATGAATTTGAGAATTTGACGAGTAATGTTGAATATTAAGCTTAATTCTATTCTTAATCCAATTTTACATTTTAATTAGAGATACATTTAAACAAATATTAAAACCTAATACTTTGACAATTTTCAAATTAAAACATAAGAACTTAAACTAATACTTAGACAATTTAAATATTAAAACCTAAGTGGACAATCGAGAAATTAAAACATAAATATTGGACAATATTTGGGCAAATATTTTAAAATGTCGAAACAATTTTCAAATTGGAAGTCTTTTTCGTAGATGCGACGATATTCCGCACGACACCTACTTCGAAGTTCTGTCATAATTGCACCATTAGCATGACACCTTTGTTGAAATTCCATCATGGATTCACCATTCCTCAAATTTGGACTTTCTTGATGAAGTAAAGCAACAAATCTACTAACTTCCTTATTGATTGTACTGAAGCGTTGTTTCAACTCTGAAACATCACGATTGTTGAGATTCATTGTTTGTTCTTGAAATTTCACAAAAATCATTTGCCATAATGTTTCGTGATGTAATGCATTTCCGAGTACAATATCCTCAATAGAAGAAATATAATTCCTGCAAATACATTCATCTTCCGCAACAGTGAATTTTGGTTTCCGCCTTATTTGACTTCTCCTATTTTGATTTCTAAATCTAATTTGACTTCTCCTAATTTCATTATCCACATAGGCACGATCAACAGCTATTCTATTTGCGTCAGCACATTGGTTTGCTACGAACTGAGCGAACTCAGCAATGCTCATATTATCATCCATACTCTCTGAGGAATTGGTAGATTGATGAAAAGAATTGGAGATTGAGAAATTCTAGAGAGGTTTAGAAATTCAGGGGTGAGTTGAAATGAGATTGGAATTAGGTACTTATAGAGGGGGGAAATACTAGCTGTTGGATGAAGATTTGATAAGCGATGTTCTGAGAGTCGAGCGAGAGATTGACTATCGCTGGCGATTTAATGACCAACGAGCGATGGCTTGACCATCGAGCGATGGACTTTATATCGCTCGCTGGAAACTTTGTCGTGTATGCCTATATGTTATTCCAAACATATTGGCATATGAGTTTGGCAGCTTGGCATACCCATAGTGGGTGCATATATGGAAAAACTTGATGTTTGCCATATGCATAGGAATAGGCCTTAGTTCCCTCGGTATGTTTGGTTGTCTGAATCCTTGGAAACACGTTTCCTACGGGAATCACTTTTCCAGCAAATTCTCCATATGGAGTCCGACCCTTCCCCCTAAGATTCGCTGGGAAACTTACCAAGGGATTTATGGACCCACTTTTTTTAACTCTAAATCACATATATATGCAATTTTAAGATTTGAGGGTAATACCAAATGGTACAAAGTCTTTAAAAATAGAAAAATCTATAAATCCTAGGAATTTTAACTTTATTACCAAACACACAAGGGATTTATGTGAATCCCAGAATTTGTAATCCCATGAGATTATAAATTCCCGGAAAACAATACTTGTTTTCACTAAGGCTCGTATTCGTTCTTACGCCGTGGACATGGGTCATTTTGACAAAAATTTCTTTTGAATTATTTCCTTAAATATTTTAATATCAAAATAAATTTTGTCTTCAATATCGACATATTATGGGTGAAGATTTATATTCTTTCCGTTTTGATTTGACGACGACATAATGTGTAGTTATTTTTTGTGCCCGTTTTAAAAAATTCTTTTATTAATTAGAATTTATTTTCTGTCATTAATTCGGATTTTATTCTTATTAATAATATTAACTACATATTATTTTCTGTCTTCTCTCTTCTCCTCTATATAAACTAAACGAGTTATTCATTACAATTTATGTCCAGAAGAAGCTACTATCCTTTTTCTATTCGTCTTTCTCCCTTTGTGTGGTCTTTTAATTCTTTGTCATTGCTGTTAAGTTCGTAAGAGTATAGTATTTGCAACGGGTAGTTTTATCCTGGATACGAATTCACCACAGGGTATAGGCATCACTCATTATTGAGGCCATAAGGTAATTGTGCTCATTTTAAACAGGAATATAGAGTCTTATAAGAGGAACGTGTCATCAAAATGTTAGATTCAAATTCACTCTCGTTTGGATTTTGTGGAGAAAATGGCACAAGATCATGTATGATAGTGTCCATCTAAGAGTGTCCATGGATTACTCCTCTTTAAATATAAGCTTTCCCCTTAAAATTCTTTCCCCCTAAACAAATCAGCTTTCCCTATAACAAAATTCTTTTCTTTCTGATAATCCCCAAAGTTACCAGTTACTAGTACTTAGGACAGCTCCTATGAAAAGAAGAAAAAAAATGCCAAGTGGATGGGCAAAGGTGGATTTCTGTCGTGGGAAAAGTAATGGGCGGTGGATGAAAAAGCACGCGGGGGGAAAAATCCGATGTGGTTGGAGAAGATTTGTTGGCGGGCAGACAGGATCTGCTGGCGGTTGTACAAGATTCGCGAGCGGTCCGTCAACGGTAAAAAGCCAACGACTCTATCCCCAATGGTTACAATTTCAAAACCTCATCAATTTCTTTATCTTCAACCATTTTCACTCACACCACTCCACTCTCTTCTTCATAATTTCTCTACACAAAATTTTCTATTTATTTATTTATAATTTTTAGTCACTGTCATAAACGTTTTTAGGAAAAAAAGAGATCGAAAAGTGAAAGAATATTGGTGTTACTGTAAATGTTTATTATACTCAAATCGTGACACTGAGTTTGTTTTGCCGAGTGTAGTTCCTGCTCCAGAGTTCATTCCAGATTATGTGTCGAGGCATCAAGAGCGGTCCTCATATTATAAAATGAGAGGTGGCTAGAAATATTTAAATGATATTAATTTAGGTATACCCCCTCCAGCCCGAAAAGAGTGGATAAACATTCCCGACGTCGGTTTTATCATATAAACAATAGAAAATACAATTGCGCGCTTACGAGAATATTGGTAGAAAGGTGGCGGCCTGCGAAGAACACGCTCCATTTCATGGACTTTGAAACTGGTAAGTTTGTTTAACTAGAATTAAAATTTATTTTTAAATAATTATTGATTAATGCAAAACAATTAATTAGATGATATCATTCTTGTCATAGGAATTACCCCCGTTGATTTGTATTTCATTTGTGGAATTCCAAGTGGTGTGCGAGCTCATGTAGCATTCAACCAAAGCTAATAGGTGTGAAACATTAAATGGAAGAATCTTTTTCCTTATTTTTAGAAATCACATGTACGAGAAGATCATAAAGAGTTGAAAGGAGATGGAATTGTTCAGCGTTGAAGTGTTTCCTAGGGCTCAATGCAGGCTCAAGAAATGTAGTTAAATATGTAGAACTCGAAAGAGTGTTAGTGTTATGATTATTGGGTCAAACGTTCTTTCCTAACTCAACCAATGTTTCTCACGTTGGTTAGCTTGAAGCGTCGCAAGATCTTGATAGTGCACCCAATCATGATTGGGGGTTTACAATTTTAGAAGAAATGTACAATGTCTCGGTGCAGTATTGGTGTATACCTACTTCGTGTTGGTAAATAAATTCTTAAAGACAATACCCATAGAGTTCCAATAATGGACATGTACTGCAAGGGTAACTGGGAAAGGGACTCTGGTAATGAGGCTATCCGGTTTTGTTCAAAGGTATCAACAAATGACACAGAGTCGCACAAATATTGTTTTTCATCATTACAATAATTTTCCCGAATTCAACGATCACTAGGTACAAGTTATTCTTGATTATTCACGTTGAATAGTTGTTCTTTACACAGCGGTAATGAGGGTCAAACAACAAACGGTTATGTCCAACATGTTTAACTTTGAACTTAGTAAATATTAAACGAGGTTCGACAACAAACACACCTTCTTCTTTTTTTAAAGGACAATACTCCTTTTCTATTATACTGTTACCTTCTGCCCGTGGAACTAAAAAAAATATGCTAGTATTTCTTTTCGAAAAAAAGGATGAACGTCAATGCATTATGTTAGAGCAATGCTCGGTTGAACCCACAAGTTTTGTTATCTCAAGATTGTTTTCAATGTTAGATGATCAAACTATATCTTGCTTTCTAGTCTACTAAGTCAAGTCTCGGACTATGTTAGAATTTGGTATCGAAGACTGAAGATCAACGAAGACATTTGGAGAATATTTGCATCAGGTATGTGAAGACTAAAACCATTGTATTCTACTCACTATCTTACCATTCTATCGGTTGAGACTGTGTCGTATGACTTCTAGTAGATTTAAAAATAAGAAGTTTCGAGTCAAGCTTGTCTTGTTAAAAATCTCGAAATATGATTCTAGCAAAGATGTTCAACGTTCCTTAACAATATTAGTTCAAAGCAATTTATTGTATGAGAATTAATTTGTGGATCAATGGGGATTGCCCATATAGTGATTTTATCATTCGGGAATGTTTCAAACATCATAAGGGAGAAATTCAAAACGTCTAATATTTATGCTCAAGGTAGGTTGGCGAACCAGTTCGCAAAACGTAAACTCAGTTGGGGACAATTCGCGAACCATGGAGAACTGAATTTCTGTGTTGGTAATAAAAGGCTAGCAGTTGGCGAACCTGGTTCATGAACCGTAGCCATATGATTTCGAGTCTTGTCGGGTTGGAGACCCCAGTTCACGAACCCTAGCACCCTGACTCATGAACAAGCCTTATGGTTCACAAACCGTTTCACCAACGGTCCCAGTAGAATTTAGCAGATGCTCAAAGACTTATTTTTAATATATGTTTAGCATTGCTATGACTCTCTTAAAAACTTCTAAGACTTTATTGATCACACTTATGTGTGTGCATCATGATTAAATTCTTAAGTGTCTTAATGAACATCAATTTTCTTATTGTTCGCATGGTATATTGGCCAAACCGAATAGTTATTATACATGGTTCTTGTTTATGGGTGAAAACTATTTCTGCCGATTTTGGTAATTTGGGGTGTGTGGATGAGAAATGAGTCTAAACCTTAAACAAATGCACTGCGCGGTGAGTGCTTGTAGATTCGAGAGATCAATCAGTGCAAGTCCGGCCTAAACCAAGAAATGGCCGTTCCAGACTTGTTTCGGTCACAAAGTGAAGGAGATGTGGTTGATCTTATGGAGGGAAGCGAAGAAGGTGTTGAGAATGTGAAGGTGTTGGCTATGAATGACTTGTATCAGAAAGCTGAACTGGCTTGCAGGGTGTAAGCTATCAGTTCCGGTATTTGAATACGATTGTATCAATACTTGCCTTTGTTGTCTGGACTTGTCTTGTTTAAAAAATAGGATGGAGAACCTATTTATACAAGTCTTTTAGCCTAACCTTCGTATCTCGTGGGAAGTGGAGAAAGTGGAGTAATGTGTTAGTGTCACACGACCAGGCTTGCCCACTTCTCCCATCATCACTTAACCATCCATGACTTCTTGACACGCTCTTGTGATGGCGCGTTGTGCACTGCACGCTGTAAACCGCCAGACTAATACCCCAGTATGTATCCCCAAGTTTGTGACATGATTGATGTCTGGAATGTGTGGGTCGTGGGACCCACAAAAGGTAGCATGTAATGCTAAATTGAATAACTGCGTTATTTAGGAGGTCGATACTTGTGAAGTATCGTGTGTGTTCAATGCAGGCACTGCATCATGGTGTGGTAAAGTGACGGGTGGTGATCACCAAGACGCCTTACTGACCAATTAACTCCTGACCAGGGTTGTATAACCAAGCCGGTGAAGTTGGACGGACGAGATGATCTTTGAGACACTCATCTGCGACCGTTGATGGAATTAGGGTCTTAGAAGAGGTGCGCAAGCATCCCTCTTCAGCCTGGTCGAATCCAAGCTTGGGATACGATTTTGGCAAGGCCGATCGTACATGCGTGTAGACGGCATGACGGTGTAGGCGCCCATACCCCATTATCTCACGAAAGTGTGATCTGGACCACTCAATTCGTCCGGCAAAGTCGAGTGGTCGAGATCAGTTTGCGACAGAAAACGAGTGCAAACAAAAGCCGCGCATCGTGCCAACTTCGGGCGCGTATTCCAAGATGACCAATCTTGGTCGGTCTTGGCCGATCGGTCTGGCGTGTAGGTGATAGGCTGGTGTTCACGCCTATACCTGACTGTCCCATGAAAACGTGATCTAAGCCACTCAAATCGTCCGGCGAAGTTGAGCGGTCGAGATTAGTTTGCAATTGGGAAGTGTAACCACGCTAGTTTGGGCGGACGATTTGGGATAACCATGCATGGTATTCCTTGGCCGACCAGGTGAGGGGATAGATGGGTCCACGGTGGTCATGTTGGTATGACCGGACCTGCTTAATCTAATCTCGGACCCTCCATTCGTGTCGGAGAAGATGGACGCTCGTGATGCTCATAAAACCATAATTTTGGGTTTCACGGTCGTGCGTCATGCTCCATTCGGGCGTACGAATTGGGATGACCAACCATGGTTGGTCCTGACCAATTGGTCAGGTATGTAGGCGGGCCCACGGTGATTGTGTTGACATGCTCTGGGCCTTTTGAATCTACATCTACACCCTCCATCTATGTCAATCTTTTGGGGAGGCCGACCATGCGGGGTCCGTGTTGGTTCGGCAGCGAATATTCCATACCCGTTGGGGGTTATGGAATTGATCTGGGCCATCCAATCATGCTTGGTGAAGTTGGATGATCGAGATCATTTTCACTGATACGGACAGTCCGGATGCTCAATCGGGCTAGTATAACACACCGAGAGTTGCTCAATCGGGCTAGTATAACACACCGAGAGTTGCGGACTACGGGTATTTCGTACATGCTTTCATTATAATGCTTGGAGGTTCGTGTTGCTCACGAGAGCAACACTCGATCGACATGCCGCACCGATAATGAGTACGGGAAATACAAGGTCGCTTACGCATTAATTAATAATGCTATAAATTCACGGGGTATATGGGATTGTTGCTACATGCTCCAACCTGGATGAATTTCGTGTATTTAATTCACAAAATGGGATTGTTGTCACATGCTCCATTCTAGGTGAATTAGTAAAGTGAAGAAGTATTCAACACTTATTAATGGCTTTATCTTTTACAAGATGTTAGCGCATAATTTTCTCGGGGTTTTTACAATTTTAACCTTAAATGAAAACCCACCATCAACATTAAGTCCCCGCCTAGCACGTAATGGTTACACCATTGTGGGGTAGGCATGAGATGGTGACAAGATTAAAGACAAAGCTTATGAGACAAAGTTAGATGTTACCAGGAGAGACGGGTCATCCTGTCCTTGGAGCATGTCACGTTCAAGAGGCGTCCAGGAGAGTGTTCTCCTAGCATGATGTCGGTCTTGCCTGCTTCGATGGACTGTTACGCCTGTTTCGTTCATGGGGCTACTGCACCTGCTTGATCGAACGTGGGCTTGATATGCCTGTTTTGGTTAATCGTGGGTCTGCTGCGTCTGCTTGATCGGACGTGGGACTCTATGTAAGCATGCTTGATTCGAACATGGGAGATATGCATGCTTCGATCAAACACGGGACCACCGTGTACACGTTTCAAACGTCGGCCATGTCCTTTGCCTACTTTGACCGTACGGTTGATGTACTTGCTCGAGTGTCATCTTGCTACTTCGACCAAACACCGACCCAGCTAACTTGACTAAACACCGGCCTTGATGCTTTGACCAAACACCGGCCTTGCTGTTTTCTTTGCTCGAACGTGGGACCCGATGTTAGCAAGCTTGTTTTTTTTTTTAAAATGAACCTTGTGTGCTCAAATGTAAATGTGGGTCCTGTAGAAAGCGTTGAAGCAGCTTCTGGAGCAGGCCCGGGAGAGCGTTGAAGTGTTGGAGTTGAAACGCCTTCTTCTGGAGAGAGAGCTTTGATTGGGGACGGCTGTGTCTACTTCGACCAATCTTGGGCTGGGATCAAGTGGGACCCGTCGCGTGCCTGACTGAACGTCGACCCTGTGTTTCGACTAAAAACCGTCCCTGCTGCGTGCGCCTGTTTTATTCGAATACCATCCTTGTGACTTTGATCAATACCAGACTTGAAACTTGATCAATACCGTACTTGTGACTTAATCAACACCGGACTTGAGACTTGAGCAATACCAGACTTGTGACTTGATCAACACCGCACTTGAAACTTGATCAATACCGGTGTTTGGACCCAATACCATCCTTGTGTACTCCAACGTGAATGTGTGTTCTGTCGTGTTTGATTACACATCTCACGCGTTTTTATACAAGTACTGACTCATGTCTTTTATTGTAGAATGAAGAAAAGAACTCTGTTGAGATTTCTTCGGGGATAATCTTTGGTGCCAAGTCGGGAGGTGTTGTGACTTCAAAGATATGTCGAACATTGATGATGAGTTGTTCACCACGCCCTTTCAACTATATGAAAATATCTGTTCCACAAGATAACCCTTCTCCTATCGACTTCAAGGTTTTTCATGCTCCATTGGGCCCTCATGAAGGATGGATGAGACGTATGTTGAGCAATGAGTACATCAAAGATAACTTGACCTGAGCGCAGATTATTGATGCATCTTGAGTGTTGAAACGGCTCGAGAGGATGTTAAAGTGGTTTCAGTGCGAACGTTGAGGTGGATCTGGAGAGAGTGTTGAAGAAGGATTCTCAAGAGAACGTGGGTCCCGGAGAGAGCGTTGAGGCGTCTCTTGAATAGACCATTGAAGCACTTACGCTAGAGGGAGCGTTGAAGTGTTTCCCTCTTGATTCGATTTACCCTTGCGAATTCCATGCTTCTTGACTGACCATCTCTCTCATGTTGAAGAATTCCTTGATCGACGGTGAAGGAACTTCATGCTGAGCCTCAGTCCCCAAGCGTGGTTTACATGGTTTGTTCGTAGTGGTTGTTGTCGAGCCAGATATGGAATATCTTGGACATTGTTTCATCATTGTGGGAGTCGTGCATGTGGTACTGGAGTTGGAATTGACGGACGCGCAGGATGTTGTATCTCGGTGGTTTTCCTCTTCTTCGCTTCGTGGAGGCGCTACGTAAGGTGAAGGTTGTATCACCTGTTGGTGAGATATATGCCCCTACAAACATTATGAGGCTCTTCATTACGGCAAGCCTGGTTCTTTCTATCGGGGCATATGTTGTTGTAGATGAGCGTTCAACAGCTCCAGAGGATGACCAAACGCGCGGATTCTCCAACATAGCATGATAGACATGTACCACTGTCTGATAAAGTGACTCGCCCGGATCTTGTTTCGACCAATGTCTGATAGAATGACTCGCCCGGATCTTGCTCGATATGACGCGTGAACATCGTTATCTTCTTGAGGCTGCTCCCTTGAGGTATCGGCTCCAGTAGAAAATTGCCGTCATAAAGCGTTAATACGTTGCACCGGCATTCTTTAAACCAAATGGCAGTATGGTATAATAAAAATTTCCGAGAGGAGTTCGAAAAGCTATCTTACTTGCATCATGCTCGTACATCCTTATATGGTTGTAGCCGCTACATCCATCCATGGAGGAGAACATGCCGTGTCCGCTGGTTGCATCTACTAACACGTCGATGTTAGGTAGAGGAGGATCGTTTTTGGAGAAGCACCTGATCTATCCATTTTCCTCGTGTCTAAACTACAACTGTTTAACCTACTTGGATCCAGGTATGACATGTAGATGATGGGTGACCAATTTTCATCTAAATCCGGCATTTCTTCATATCTCCAAGCGAATATGTCCTGGTACTCTTTGAGAAGTTCCACGAGCTTCGTGCGTTTATCCGTACACAAGGTTGAGATGATGGAGATAGGCCTAGGAGATTCCTCAACGATTTCAATCTCATCAGTTGTGGAGTTGGTGCCATCTTGCAGCTGTTGTGGAGCATCTAGCACTTGTTCTTGTGGTTCGTTGCTGTTGTAGCATTCCATTGGGTGGAGAGACTGGGTAACAGTCTCCCCTGCTAATTGATAATGGCAGTGTCGGTATATGACCGGTTGTCAGCCGACACAAATATAATTACACTTTCTTACTACTCAAAATATAAATATAGCAAGGGCAAGAAAGGATCGTTCCCACAGAGAGGTCTAGGTTGTCAAATTGTTTCGGTATCTTTTAAGTAACACGGGGAAAATTCTGATTTTTATGTAACTAAAGTAATATGAAAGCAAAACAATAAAAAGTAAACACGCAAATCAATGAGGTGAAAATATTGGATAAAGGTTTCATCTTCAATTGTAAACAAGTTTATGAATATATGAATAGAATTCGTATTTAATCTCGCTATCATCAAAACCCATAGAATACCTTATTGCAAGAATACTCCGTAATTTCCTAAGTCATCAACACACACATTAGAGCTGCGTATGTGAATTCTACCTAAAGAATAACCTAACGCCTTGCGCTAATTAAGTTCAATTCCTAGGAGCATTAAGTTTCAGAAATAGGCTAATCAATGCAATTGTAATACATTGCGCAAACAATTCGGACAAAGGTCAATTTCTACATATGATTACAAGGATGTATCACTACAACCTAGAATCATATCATGCTACTCGTATTCAAGGTTATCGCTCGATGAAAACCCTAAAATAGCTATAGATATGGATGTGAGTTCAATCAATTCTAGACTTAACTAAACAAACATTCAATCATATTGCAATACATCAATCATGCAATTATTATAACCCGTAGAAATCATACGATAATATTGAGAGAAAACTAATTCATAAGAATCATAACTTGTTTTCCAAAATCCAACTACATCTTTAACCAATAATAAATCAAGTACTTGTGTTTTTGGAAATCATCATAGAAAGTTTAGAAGAACCTATCATGTGAAACCCTAGAACAAAAGTAGAAGTCTCCCTCCTGGAGGTATTAGGTTTAGAGAAAGAGTTTTCTATATATATGCTTCTCCCATTCCATAAGGATACTCCTTCCAATATTAGGTCTTCTCAAAACCCATCTCCAAGTGGTTCACCAAGCCCATGTGTGAGAAAAACCCATGTAGAAAATATGTCCAAAATTCGTCGCCGGAAAACTGGGATTACGGCCGGAAATTGGCCGGAAAGGTCGCCGGAAAATATCTCAGGTGACCGGCAAAGTCCGCCCGGTCAACGGGTCAACACGGGTCAACTAGTCAGCTCGGCGGGTCAACTCGGTCAAGCACCGAGTTAGGTGTCAGATGACTCAACTCAGAGTCAGACCTGAGTCAGGGTGGAGTCAGATGGAATCGGAGTCCGATCGGGTCCGACTAGGCTTGACATGAGCCATTCGGAGTCTAATGCATGCTGCACAATCCTTGTGCATCACCATCTTCTTAGCCAGCCATCTTGGTTGTGCATCTTGCTATCATTGTGCATCATTCCCCGCAAATCCTGCTCCAACAGTCCACAACATCTCTTGCCTCATATCCAGCCATGATGGCTGTGGATCCTAGGTTCAATAGTACCCCCTTCATTCGGTTCAAGTCCATCTCAAAGCACCAATGACCCATTGCCACAGTTATTATTCAACTCTGCAACATAACCAGAGCCATTGTCTTGCTCAGCTCCATAAAAGCTTGTACCCGAAACCCTGGCAGCAACAGCACCACCTGCAATCAGTTCCTGTGCTACACATCATCACCAGAAGCAACTAACAATACCACAATTCTCCAGCTATACTTCTGCCACACTCCCTGCAAATCCTTTCTTTCATCTTCATCATAACTTCAATCCATGGCTTAAATCCAAATCCACCAAACCACCAGACTCAATTTCTTCTCATCAAGCTTCAAACTGAGCTTCATCGCCATCAATAATAACAGCAGCGACCCATTCTCAGACTCGGCCAACCACAATTCTTCACTGCATAGCTTGCATATCTCAGGTTCCTAATACCACCAGCTTCGGTGCCCTGCTCCTAAACTGCATCTCCTTAATTCCATTCACAGAACCTGTAACACAAAACCGAGACCCAGTTGCATTCCACTTCAACCATTCCGTGCCTCGAGTCTCCAGCCATCAAATCCATAACTGCAGCTGTAACAGCCTTGCACAGCTGCAACTCTCACTCCACATTCTTCTCCCTGCAATTCAGCTCATGCAACAATAAACATCACACTTGAGTCAATCCATTCATTCCATTCAACACCTGATCATTCTGCAGCTTCCTGCAACTCAATCAGCATCTGCAATTCCTACTCAATTCAACCGCCCTTGCTCAAGCATCTCAATTTACACTTTGATTCCATCCAGCACCACCCACTCGAACCATTGCCAAGTTCTCTTCTTGAATCTCCTCATGACACCCACACAATCATCACCAGACTCCATTTAATGTTGCAATCATTGCAGCATCACCTACAGCTCACTGCACACCACAACAACCACCACCTGCATCTCCTGCCATCAGCCTTCCATCAAACCCTGAGCATCACCTGTAGTTCAAGCTTTCAACCACAGAGACTTCATGAGTCTCTCAAACCCTTAAATCGTACAACCCATCTTCAACCTCCATAAGGTAATCATCCATCAGCTCATAACAGCACCAGAACTCTTTTGCTGCCACAGCAATTGAATCCAACTCCATTTCAGCACAACCCCTAACTTGAGTCCCTCTTCTCAGCTTCAAACTCAATCCCTGCTTAACAGCAACATCCTCTACAAAACCATCTTCATCTCAGAAACATCAGACCACCTGCTCAGTCTTTCAATTCATCTTTCAACAATTCGAACTCAACCCAGTCCAGAACCCTAGATCATAATTCCCATCACAGATTCATTCTCGAGTTCATCTTCCACCAATTAATAGAACCCATCTATTCGATTCTCCATCTCAAAACCCTGATTTCTTGTTCTTGACAGTAACCAACGAATCTCAATTCCACCATCTTCTCAATCTCAATACCTAATTCCACCAAAACCCATTCCTAATTTCCATCTCACTTTCTCAAATTGATAACGGTGGCTCACCTCTTTCCCTTGAGCTTCTGGAACCTATTCCGCCTCCTTCATCAATCTTTTTACAACTCTCTCAGTCCGACGACGTCCACTGGACTCGAGCTTTCCGGCGTGAACCATTCTTGGCAAAGAGGCGAGAGCGGGCGACGAGATTTGGCTGAGAGAAGAACTGGTCGTGTAATGACCAACTCGACCTAGTTCCTGGGTCATAAGGAAAACGGATTCACAACACCCACTCATTAGGATAAGGGTCACCCAAATGGTCTCTTGTTGATTTGAACTGTCAGTTCTGGGAGACTGACAGCTTAATTTCCGGCGTAACTCCTCTTGTGCAACCTAGCATGCGCCAAATATCGTCTGCGAGTTGACCTTTTTGCCCTTTTTGCTCCAAATGGCTAATTTCTCCTTCTTTTTCTCCGTGCGACTCCAGAGTACCTGATAACTCAAAAACACGCGTAAAGTACATAATTCACAAGAAAAATAGCAAATAAAGCGTAACTACTAGATAGTAAATTAGGTGTTTTAGACACCTATCAGATTCCCCCACACTTAGACTTTGCTAGTCCTCGAGCAAATCAAACAAAACAATTATAAAATACATACAAATCCGTGTCGTCGAGGCTACGGTCACTTTTAGCATAAATAACAAGCCTTTAAACCCCTAGGTGTCCCTAGTGGACGAGTTATAGTCTCGTGAGGGTTTACTAGAGATATACCCACAAAACCTTCTTTTCCAACTTACTAGTTCTCCGTAATGATAGCATCCAAGCGCTAAGAAGACATAGAAATTCTGCACACTAGTCATAAGAAGTTAGACACATAAATGAACACAATCTCATCCTTAAAAGTTGAGAGAGAAATAACCATCCCTTCTCGACTAAAATTCGGGTTCGGAGTGATCAAAAGTCTCGACTCTGCCTCACAAGAAAGGGTTTTATGAAGTTGCTCTCAATAATAAACAACTTTTTATGGGTCACACATGTGTCCAGGTAGGAATGAAGAGAGAATCCTGCGACACGTCGAATGGTAGGAAGGCAAAACCCTCCGAATGTTTTAAAAACCCACATCTTTTATATATTTTTGAAAACCCATTTTTCTAACGATCTCTTCGAAAGGAAATCAACCATTTAACGAAGGTGAGAATATGCTTACTTACCTCGTATCCGTTCGGCGTGCAGCTAGCACCACTCTCACAGCATCCATAGAAACGTCTTCGGTCTTCTATCGGTGTCTTCATCTTCGTCTTCGGTCTTCAACTCTTGATGATAACTCTTGAACCTCGTAGAATCTTGACAATATGATTCTTTCCTCTAATTCCTTGTCGCTTGAAACTTCATTATAGATATTCCTTCTTTCCATTGGCTTTATTGAAAGAATACAAAACTAAAAACAAACTATACAAACCCAAAAATTTACTTTTTTACTTTTTTTTTTTTTTTATCATTTTTTTTATCATCATTTTTTTTTATTTTTTTTTCATTTTTTTTTGAGATAAGAAATAAAACAAATACAAAAATAAAAATAAAACAAAATAATAAAAACTATTAACAAACCTAAACATTTTTCTCTTGTCTCTTTTTTTTTTTTTTTAATTAATTTTTTTTTTTCTTGGCAAGAGAAAAATAAATACAAAATAAAATAAAATACAAAGGCCATGGTGTAAGTACTTTACCGCTTGATTCTTCACAACTTGTATGTCTTGATATCATAAACTTTTCGAATTCTCATCTTTATAAACTTCGCTCTTGCATGTTGCTTGTAAACCTTAAACGTCTTTCAACTTTCCTTCAAATTCGTGATGCTCCTCTTGTTGATGATGATGGTGTTTCTATGGACCTGTTGGTGTAGAGAGAGATAAGGTGGATGGTGCTAACTGCGAACAAGATTACAAGTGGTATGTAAGTTAGCAATTCGATGACACCAACATGGTTGATAAATATAGCACTCAAGAGATCAAAATAGTGCTTCTATGGTGGGAAGTTGGACAGCTCACCATTCTGCCCGGAATTTACGTACGGTGACACACACTCTAAAAGCACAAATTTAGACAGGTACAAAAAATTGAAGGTCGGTGCCTCACATTATGTAACATGGGTAGTCTCCACTATAGGGGATCACTGTTCTAATACCGAATTCAATCTGCACCTTATTTGCCACTGGCATAGTTAAATCCAACTTTAACTCTCATACAAGTAAGAAACCCGATCATGTTCTCTGTCATCTCTAAGTTCAGTCACTATTATGAGATTCTCGATGTAATCTTAGCGACATGTATACTATGTGACTCTAAACTAACTACAAGTTGGAGTTTTTATTCATTATTCTACAAAAAAAAAAATTGAAAAATTTGAAAAATTTACAACGCAAATGTTTAACCACTCCCCCACACTTAAACTTTACATTGTCCTCAATGTAAATTGAATCGTCCAAAGAAAGTCAAGGTGGGAAATCTTATAACAATATGCGACAAGAAAAAGCTAAAAACAAGAAAAGAAAAAAATTAAAAGATAAGAGATACAAAACCGGTGGGTTGCCTCCCACTTAGCGCTTGGTTTAAAGTCGTCAGCCCGACTATATCCTTGCAAGATTCATTCCCCATATATCAACAATCTGAAAAGTTGAGGATCCTTCCATAGAACCTGTTTTGCAAACACTAGTTTCACACAAATATTAGTACAATAAAGCAAAAGTGAAGCTATGAACCGATAAAAGCTTCCCCCACACTTAATCTTGTCCACACTTGGAAGTGTATAAATAATATAGAAGTCGGGTACTTCCACGGTTTCTTGTTCCAAAACCTGCATAGTATGAGAATCAAGTTTCTCTAATGGCGGAAAACGAGAAACAAAGTCATTCAACAATATTCTCGAAGCACATACATTCAAACCAATAAGAGGTAAAGGAGAAGAAACAATAGGCAAAGGGTTAGATAAACCTTGCACAATCTCTTTCATCACGGAATCCTCTTCATCCTTGAAAAACTCAAGTGAATAATTCACCTCTTTTATATCATGGTCCTCTATCAAACCTTGCAACCATTCTTCGTCCATTTCTGCCTTAACCAAAGTTTCGACATAAACATCATCATTATAATCATTTGCAAGCTCAATTGGGTCTTCCACAATATTGGTCATAACCGTCTCATTCTCAACATATTCCTCCTTTTTGTTGTAAGGCACATACTCTTTTGCGGATGCAATATTGTCCATAAGGAATTTCTTTAGAACACTCATTGCATCATCCTCAAGCTCTACCTTTTGAATAGGTTGTTGATCGTTATAAAGATCAATGCTTGAGTAATCTACACAAGTGTCAACATATTCCTCTTCGTCTTCATCTTGATCCCAAAAAGACTCCATTGTACACTCCTCGGGGTTGTCACCATAAATTGGTTTAAGCGATGTATTTTCATAATAATCATCACTATCATAGTCAACATAATCTTGCTCCTCGCTGAATTTAGTGTTGCTAATCTCTAACTCATCCTTTTGAATAGGTGAATGATCATTATTACGATCAAGAGTTGAGTTAACTACACAAATATCAACAAAAGTCCCCGAAGGTTCGCCTTTTTCAACATAACTATTCATTTCCTCCTTGTATATTTCAATGCCTTGTCTTAAAGTGGAAACACCTTTTTGAAGCTCTTGGAGTGTTCCATCCAAATTCTGAATATAGTGTTCCATTTGTTTGTAAAGCTCATTCGACAAAGAAAAAGTAGAATTACTTACTTGGTATTGTTAGGCCAATTATATTCCCTTTGAATGGGTGGATGATCATAACTACGATCAGAAATTGGGCCAAACATACTATGAGCACATTCGATCGATGAAATTGGTTCCACGCTTGGTTGTCTACGAATTGACTCCATGCTGTCCATAAATTGTTGCATTTCATCTACCAAACTAGAGGAAAAATTAATAGGAGTATAACTAGTCTCCCCTCCTTGTGGTTGCTCACTTACATACCCACCGTAAGAGGGTTGGAATGTATGAGAACAACTAAAAGGGTACGTGGAATATTGACCATAACCAAAGGATTGGTTTTGATTGTATTCCCCATAAGGGTGATAGTTTTCATGTTGTTGAGGTTGAAAGCCGTATTGATTGCTCCAATATGCTTCGTCCATAGAAATTGGTACCTGAAACGAGATTCTCAAAACTCGGTTAAGAACCAAAGAATAAGAAAAAGTAAAACAAAACTGAAAACAAAAATAAGAAACCAAAAACAATTAACAACCGCTGCCTCCCCGGCAGCGGCGCCAAAATTTGACCGGTTGTCAGCCGACACAAATATAATTACACTTTCTTACTACTCAAAATATAAATATAGCAAGGGCAAGAAAGGATCGTTCCCACAGAGAGGTCTAGGTTGTCAAATTGTTTCGGTATCTTTTAAGTAACACGGGGAAAATTCTGATTTTTATGTAACTAAAGTAATATGAAAGCAAAACAATAAAAAGTAAACACGCAAATCAATGAGGTGAAAATATTGGATAAAGGTTTCATCTTCAATTGTAAACAAGTTTATGAATATATGAATAGAATTCGTATTTAATCTCGCTATCATCAAAATCCATAGAATACCTTATTGCAAGAATACTCCGTAATTTCCTAAGTCATCAACACACACATTAGAGCTGCGTATGTGAATTCTACCTAAAGAATAACCTAACGCCTTGCGCTAATTAAGTTCAATTCCTAGGAGCATTAAGTTTCTGAAATAGGCTAATCAATGCAATTGTAATACATTGCGCAAACAATTCGGACAAAGGTCAATTTCTACATATGATTACAAGGATGTATCACTACAACCTAGAATCATATCATGCTACTCGTATTCAAGGTTATCGCTCGATGAAAACCCTAAAATAGCTATAGATATGGATGTGAGTTCAATCAATTCTAGACTTAACTAAACAAACATTCAATCATATTGCAATACATCAATCATGCAATTATTATAACCCGTAGAAATCATACGATAATATTGAGAGAAAACTAATTCATAAGAATCATAACTTGTTTTCCAAAATCCAACTACATCTTTAACCAATAATAAATCAAGTACTTGTGTTTTTGGAAATCATCATAGAAAGTTTAGAAGAACCTATCATGTGAAACCCTAGAACAAAAGTAGAAGTCTCCCTCCTAGAGGTATTAGGTTTAGAGAAAGAGTTTTCTATATATATGCTTCTCCCATTCCATAAGGATACTCCTTCCAATATTAGGTCTTCTCAAAACCCATCTCCAAGTGGTTTACCAAGCCCATGTGTGAGAAAAACCCATGTAGAAAATATGTCCAAAATTCGTCGCCGGAAAACTGGGATTACGGCCGGAAATTGGCCGGAAAGGTCGCTGGAAAATATCTCAGGTGACCGGCAAAGTCCGCCCGGTCACCGGTCAACGGGTCAACACGGGTCAACTAGTCAGCTCGGCGGGTCAACTCGGTCAAGCACCGAGTTAGGTGTCAGATGACTCAACTCAGAGTCAGACCTGAGTCAGGGTGGAGTCAGATGGAATCAGTCCGATCTGGTCTGACTAGGCTTGACATGAGCCATTGCAAGTCTAATCTGTGCTGCACAATCCTTGTGCATCACCATCTTCTTAGCTAGCCATCTTGGCTGTGCATCTTGCTATCATTGTGCATCATTCCCTGCAAATCCTGCTCCAACAGTCCACAACATCTCTTGCCTCATATCCAGCCATGATGGCTGTGGATCCTAGGTTCAATAGTACCCCCTTCATTCAGTTCAAGTCCATCTGCAGCACCAACAACCCATTGCCACAGTTATTATTCAGCTCTGCAACATAACCAGAGCCATTGTCTTGCTCAGCTCCATAAAAGCTTGTACCCGAAACCCTGGCAGCAACAGCACCACCTGCAATCAGTTCCTGCGCTACAAATCATCACCAGAAGCAACTAACAATACCACAATTCTCCAGCCATACTTCTGCCACACTCCCTGCAAATCCTTTCTTTCATCTTCATCATAACTTCAATCCATGGCTTAAATCCAAATCCACCAAACCACCAGACTCAATTTCTTCTCATCAAGCTTCAAACTGAGCTTCATCGCCATCAATAATAACAGCAGCGACCCATTCTCAGACTCGGCCAACCACAATTCTTCACTGCATAGCTTGCATATCTCAGGTTCCTAATACCACCAGCTTCGGTGCCCTGCTCCTAAACTGCATCTCCTTAATTCCATTCACAGAACCTGTAACACAAAACCGAGACCCAGTTGCATTCCACTTCAACCATTCCGTGCCTCGAGTCTCCAGCCATCAAATCCATAACTGCAGCTGTAACAGCCTTGCACAGCTGCAACTCTCACTCCACAGTCTTCTCCCTGCAATTCAGCTCAGGCAACAATAAACATCACACTTGAGTCAATCCATTCATTCCATTCAACACCTGATCATTCTGCAGCTTCCTGCAACTCAATCAGCATCTGCAATTCCTACTCAATTCAACCGCCCTTGCTCAAGCATCTCAATTTACACTTTGATTCCATCCAGCACCACCCACTCGAACCATTGCCAAGTTCTCTTCTTGAATCTCCTCATGACACCCACACAATCATCACCAGACTCCATTTAATGTTGCAATCATTGTAGCATCACCTACAGCTCACTGCACACCACAACAACCACCACCTGCATCTCCTGCCATCAGCCTTCCATCAAACCCTGAGCATCACCTGTAGTTCAAGCTTTCAACCACAGAGACTTCATGAGTCTCTCAAACCCTTAAATCGTACAACCCATCTTCAACCTCCATAAGGTAATCATCCATCACTCATAATGACACGTAACTCTTTTCTTTGCCACAAAGAATTGAATCCAACTCCATTTCAGCACAACCCCTAACTTGAGCCCCTCTTCTCAGCTTCAAACTCAATCCCTGCTTAACAGCAACATCCTCTACAAAACCATGTTCATCTCAGAAACATCAGACCACCTGCTCAGTCTTTCAATTCATCTTTCAACAATTCGAACTCAACCCAGTCCAGAACCCTAGATCATAATTCCCATCACAGATTCATTCTCGAGTTCATCTTCCACCAATTAATAGAACCCATCTATTCGATTCTCCATCTCAAAACCCTGATTTCTTGTTCTTGACAGTAACCAACGAATCTCAATTCCACCATCTTCTCAATCTCAATACCTAATTCCACCAAAACCCATTCCTAATTTCCATCTCACTTTCTCAAATTGATAACAGTGGCTCACCTCTTTCCCTTGAGCTTCACAGAACCTAATTCTGCCTCCTTCATCAATCTTTTTACAACTCTCTGGTCCGACGACGTCCACCAGACCTGAGCTTTCCGGCGTGAACCATTCTTGGCAAAGAACTGAGAGCGGGCGACGAGATTTGGCTGAGAGAAGAACTGGTCGTGTAATGACCAACTCGACCTAGTTTCTGGGTCATAAGGAAAACGGATTCACAACACCCACTCATTAGGATAAGGGTCACCCAAATGGTCTCTTGTTGATTTGAATCGATTCTGGGAGACCTGACTTAATTTCAGCGTAACTCCTCTTGTGCAACCTAGCATGCGCCAAATATCGTCTGCGAGTTGACCTTTTTGCCCTTTTTGCTCCAAATGGCTAATTTCTCCTTCTTTTTCTCCGTGCGACTCCAGAGTACCTGATAACTCAAAAACACGCGTAAAGTACATAATTCACAAGAAAAATAGCAAAGAAAGCGTAACTACTAGATAGTAAATTAGGTGTTTTAGACACCTATCAGTATACCGTTTTCCCTTTCTGGTCACGACTCGCCACAAAAGTTCGTTCCCTCTTCGTGTGAACGTGGGTCGTGGCTTCACAGGATGGAGAAGAATGCTTCATCAGCAAAGATGCATCGTGGGTTTTAGCCCTCAATGATGCAAGCCGGTCTTCTTCCTGAATTGACGCCCACGTGGGGAGTGGGATGCAACGAACTTGTCTGAT
The DNA here is from genome assembly GCA_023531295.1 of Papaver armeniacum. Lineage (NCBI taxonomy): Eukaryota > Viridiplantae > Streptophyta > Magnoliopsida > Ranunculales > Papaveraceae > Papaver > Papaver armeniacum. Next base: position 1,022,282 of record JAJJWW010001028.1, read on the forward strand.
TCCTTCCGCGGAGCTTCTCCCGTATGTGCTGGTCCGGTTTCCCTCGAAGTCCGTCATTGTGGTAGGCTTCCGTACGACCTTGCCTGGGAGAACCTTGGATGTCCTGAGAGTCTTGAGAGTAATCACATTCGAAGACGCTCCTGTGTAGATAAGGGCCGTATTGAACTCTGAATCCTTGATGCGTGCGGTGACATTTAGGGCACGATCGTGACCTTCCTCTGGTTGATTGCAGCAAAACGTCTCCGCACGCTGATTCTTCGAGAGGTGTGAAAGTTCGCATAAACTTTCCACTAGAGAAACCGCTTCCCGATCCACTGGCCTCTGGTTCATAGTGAAACTATTGACTTGAGGAGGATCGTTGTGAGGATCAGTCCCCAGTGTAGGAGTCTCCATGACAGGACCGCTCATATTTGATGTCGCTTCTTTGATCAGGTCCATGGAGGTCCGTGCCGCTGAAGTACCTTCTTCGGTGCGTTGAATGCGTTCCTTTTTTGCTCCAAGGGCTGTCGCGGCTTTTGTGGCAATCGATCAGTTAATGTCTTAAGAAAAGTGAGTACCTCTTTCTGAGTTGCGGCCATATCCGTTTGAGTCTTAGTAAGAACTTCCTGCTTCTCCATCAAGTCTGCAATGGTAATGGGGGATGGTCCTCCTCTCGTCCCTCCGGCTCTTGGTCCTGATGAAGGAGTGGAAGTTGTTGCTCTGGTGACTACCAGAGGTGTTACACTTGATGAGATGCCGGGATTTGCGGCTACTCTGGCTCTGGTGATGGGACGTGTTACACTTACTGGAACATCTCCTGCTACGCTGGCACTGGTGGTAGAAGTGACGGCTCCATAAGATGTATTGACCACGGTAGCTCCACTGACAGGTACATCGACACCGGGAGTGTTATCCACACTAGCTCCATCAGGATTGATTGCTGATCCAGACCTGAGTTCTACCATCATGAAATGGATTGATGATTGAATTGGTCCTAAGATCTACCCTTTTTGAAATTGATAAAATTGAATCGGATTTTGAAGAAATTGACTTTACAACCGAGAGATTAACCTCCCGCTGTGGTCGCCAATTGTTTATGGGTGAAAACTATTTCTGCCGATTTTGGTAATTTGGGGTATGTGGATGAGAAATGAGTCTAAACCTTAAACAAATGCACTGCGCGACGAGTGCTTGTAGATTCGAGAGATCAATCTGTGCAAGTCCGGACTAAACCAAGAAATGGCCGTTCCAGACTTGTTTCGGTCACAAAGTGAAGGAGATGGGGTTGATCTTAGGGACGGAAGCGAAGAAGGTGTTGAGAATGTGAAGGTGTTGGCTATGAAAGACTTGTATCAGAAAGCTGGACTTGCTTGCAGGGTGTAAGCTATCAGTTCCGGTGTTTGAATACGATTGTATCAACACTTGCCTCTGTTGTCAGGACTTGTCTTGTTTAAAAAATAGGATGGAGAACCTATTTATACAAGTCTTTTAGCCTAAGCGTTGTGCGCCGTTTCACGCTGTAAACCAAACTCAACATATGAAAAAAGAAAGTTGCAAAATGCCATTTGACCAATACCCCGAGTATGTATCCCCATGAGCAATTTAGTTTGTGACATGATTGATGTCCGAAATATGTGGGTCGTGGGACCCACAAAAGGTAGCATGTAATACTAAATTGAATAAGCTGCGTTATTCGGGAGGTCGATACTTGTGAAGTATCGTGTGTATTATATGCGAGTCTTGCATCATGGTGTGGTAAAGTGACGGGTGGTGATCACCAAGACGCCTTACTGACCAATTAACTCCTGACCAGGGTTGTATAACCAAGCCGGTGAAGTTGGACGGACGAGATGATCTTTGAGACACTCATCTGCGACCGTTGATGGAATTAGGGTTTTAGAAGAGGTATACAAGCATCCCTCTTCAGCCTGGTCGAATCCAAGCTTGGAATACGATTTTGGCCAGGCCGATCGTACATGCGTGTAGACGGCATGACTATGTAGGCTGGTGTTCACGCATATACCTGACTGTCCCATGAAAACGTGATCTAAGCCACTCAAATCGTCCGGCGAAGTTGAGCGGTCGAGATTAGTTTGCAATTGGGATGTGTAACCACGCTAGTTTGGGCGGACGATTTGGGATAACCAGGCATGGTATGCCTTGGTCGACCAGGTGAGGGGATAGATGGGTCCATGGTGGTCATGTTGGTATGACCGGACCTGCTTAATCTAATCTTGGACCCTCCATTCGTGTGCGGAGAAGATGGACGCTCGTGATGCTCATAAAACCATAATTTTGGGTTTCACGGCCGTGCGTCATGCTCCCACTCGGGCATTTGGTGGGATGACCAACCATGGTTGGTCCTGACCGATTGGTCAGGTATGTAGGCGGGCCCACGGTGATTGTGTTGACATGCTCTGGGCCTTTTGAATCTACATCTACACCCTCCATCTATACCTGCGAAGATGGATGGTTGCGATGTTTTTGTGACACATGTAATGTGCCGCAAGCCCTAATTTAGGGTTTTCCCGCCCATACCGCTCTGGTTTGGACGTTTTGGAAAAGCTGTGCCAATCTTTTGGGGAGGCCGACCATGCGGGGTCCGCGTTGGTTCGGCAAGCGAATATTCCATACCTGCTTGGGGGTTATGGAATTGATCCGGGCCATCCAATCATGCTGGTGAAGTTGGATGATCGAGATCATTTCCAGACTGATACGGACAGTCCGGATGCTCAATCGGGCTAGTATAACACACCGAGAGTTGCTCAATCAGGCTAATATAACACACCGAGAGTTGCAGCCTGTATGGGTATTTCGTACATGCTTTCATTATAATGCTTGGAGGTTCGTGTTGCTCTGCTGAGAGCAACACTCAGTCGTCATGCCGCACTGATAATGAGTACAGGAAATACAAGGCTGCTTACGCATTAATTAATAATGCTATAAATTCACAGGGTATATGTGATTGTTGCTACATGCTCCAACCTGGATGAATTTCGTGTATTTAATTCACAGAATGGGATTGTTGTCACATGCTCCATTCTAGGTGAATTAGTAAAGTGAAGAAGTATTCAACACTTATTAATGGCTTTATCTTTTACAAGATGTTAGCGCATAATTTTCTGGTTTTTACAATTTTAACCTTAAATGAAAATCCACCATCAACAGTTCTGTAACCCGACCATAGTGTATATTCTTCTATTGTATTTTCAAGACTATTTCTCACATGTTTAATGGAAATCCTAACTAATGTTTCATCTAAACAAAGAAAGTGTTTGCTTGATTCTCAAGTTATCTTGGCTTGAATTCTAGGAAATACTCAGTCTTGAAAAAATATAAATAGAGATGCTCTTTCAGCTGGGAAATTCAATCTTTGATTGCTAGAGTCATCCTCTATTGACCTAGGTCTCTTATGAGAAACATAATTAGGTCTATGACTAAAAGATTTCGCTTTGGGGATTCATGAAGCCAGGTCCGACTACTTTACCTTGATAGTTCGTCTATTATGATCTTGTTTTTTTGTTATCAAGGTTTTCGTAATCTCTTTTAGAAAAAATAGATGGAAATCGCAAAGTTCTCTTCGTCTCAGAATTTGTCCTCAAAGTAGATATCTAAAAATTGATCTTAAGTGATTTTTTAAAGATTGTTCTTGAGAGGTGGTAAAGGATCCATGATTCTCATCTAAGTGAGTGTGAGTGTTCCGGATTGTGAGGTTTGCCAGCTTTGTCTATTGCATACAGATTTCCAATCCTCGTTCTAAAGGGAAACCAAATAAGTTTATCTGTTAGAGGCAGATTGGAATGAAAAGTCTTCACTTAGGTTGAAGCAACTCTTAGGCTGTAAATGACTTCAACTAAGGGAATCAATTGCATAGAGCCTTGTGAGGTTCAAGAGACGTATAGAGCGCGACTGTAACTGAATCGCTTGGAGGGTGGATTCGGTCTCAACTACATTCTAGTCCGAAGTTTTATAGTAGGCTAGTGTCTGTAGCGGATTAATACAGTTTGGTGTTCAAATCTGGACGAGGTCCCGAGGTTTTTCTGCAGTTGCGGTTTCCTCGTTAACAAAACTTCTGGTGTCCTGTGTTTTTCCTTTTCCGCATTATATTATTTATCTTTATAATTGGATTTACGCAAGTAGTACGTATTCAATCTTAGTAGATACGTCCATCTAATTGTGATTGATTACGAGACTCGTTTCTTGTGGAATTCATACCTTGAAGGATAGATAAAAAGTTTTATCACTTGGCAGAATTCTAATCGGATTATTTGGATACGACTAGATTGATCTTGGATATTGATTTTTGAGATTGTCCAAGTACTCTTCTTAACAATCAGGTTCACGGGATCCTTGTCTATATACATACTGATTGAGAAGAGATAGAGATATAATCTTTGTATACATATTTTCAAGGATCATTAAATTGGTCTACTTGAAATTGTATTACTTTTTGTCCATACAAATTTCCAAACGAAAAAGTTGGTGGTGTATTTGATAACCCGCGTTTTCACATTAAACCACTCAGATTTTTTACAGGTCCATACGAGTTTACATCATAATATAAGCTGCAATCATCAATACTACTTCTAATCTTACACTATGATTTATCTACAAACAGAAGACATGGGATTCTTGAGTTTCCACCAGAACAACCTTTTTTTTGTCAAAAACACGTAAGAAAATTTGGGTTAACTGGCTATGTTTGGACTTTTAGAAACAATACCAAATAATTTAACATAACTATGCAAGGTAGAGATGTTAGGATCAACAAATGACTCATTCATTTCTCAAGTTCTTTTTTAAGTAAGTTAAACGACCATGTTTGGGTTGTTAAAAAAATCACTAAACAATTCAACAACACTGCACTAAAAAGAGGTATTAGGATCAACAAATGATCCATCCATGATAAAATGACTAAAGTAACAAACTAAAACTAAACTAAACTAACATCTGGTAACTGGCTCGATTTGAATTGGTCAGAAGAAGTCTGAACCGCTGTCCTAGTGATTTGTGTTGTTGACGTTGTTGCTCCTGTTATTTTGTTGTTATTATTGATGTTGTTCATGTTAGAGCACTGCTCGGTCGAACTTGCAAGTTTTATTATCTCAAGCTTGTTATCAATGTTAGATGCACAAAAATTTATCTTGATTTATAGTCTAGTAAAGTCAAGTGTCGGACTAGGGTTAGAGTATGGTAGTTGAGTATTAGACATCATTGAAAACCCTTGAAGGTTGAAGAGTGAAGATCAAATGAAGACATTTTGGAGAACTCATCAACAAAGATGTATGTGAAGACTGAACCATCCTATTTACCCACAACATTTACCATTCTATCTTTTGAGACTATGTCATATGATTTTGATCTAATATTTCAAAGAAGAATTTTCCAGTCAAGCTTGTCTTGATATATCTCTCGAAATATGAGTTAAGCAATGGATGTTCGTAGATCCTTAACAACCTTGGTTAAGAATAATTTATTGTCCATGAACTATTTTTGATTCAAGTTGATCATTTGAAAATTGCAAAAGCAATGATATTAACTATCTATGGAGATTGGCAATGTTTCGAATTGTTTAAAGAGAGTTTTGAAAACTTACTGAAATTCTAGATACAAGGTCGGTATGCATACCCAGTACATGTATCTAAGTAATCTGAGTTCCGAAATATGTGTACCCTAAGGTTCTGAGTTCATGAATGGCAGGAAGGTAAGTATGTGAACCCCAACGATCTGAGTTCGTGAACGACTAAGGGTACACGTACACATACTCAGTACATGTACCCCAACAGCTTGAGTTCAAGGACTGCTCCATAGGTACGCGTACCCCTACATATACTTAACCTGTTTCGAACTAAGCAGAGGCTCATAAACTATTTTCACAAATATGTTTGGCATTGTTACAACTCTCGTAAAGCTTCTAAGACAACTTTGTTCACTAAACCACTTTTTATTTGTGAATCATGGTTTAAGTCTTGCGTGTTAATTAACACGACTTTTGCTTAAAAGTTCATTAGGCATATTTTCCAATACGAACTATCATTGTATACGGTTTCAGAATCCTGAACCATAGTGTATATTCTTCTGTGTAATTTCAAGGCGAGCTTCTCACATGCTTACATGAATTCCTAATAAGAATTTCATATAAACTAAGAAAATGTTTGCTTGAATCTCAAGTTATCTTATCTTGAATTTAAATCTACCTAGAGCCTTAAAAAATATATAAATAGAGAGACTAATACGACAAAACTTATCAATCTATGACTAAACTTAGGGATCCGTGAAGCCAAATCTGACTATCTTTTACTTGATAGTTTGTGTATCCTAATCTTATTTTTATTCATCGTTCTCGTAAATCTCCGATCAGGAACACGATAAGGGTTATTTTGTTTTTGGTACTCAGGTTTTTTCCAGCTTTTGAGTTTGGTCTAACATTTGTCCAGGTTGGTGTTTGGTACTTGGAATTTACATTGACTTCCGTTGACTAAGTTAAATATTAATTTCTGTTACGAAATTGCAAAAAAAAATTATATAAAATTAAATTAATAAATTTGTTTACAGTCATACCCTTCATTTTACTTAACATTTACATATGAGAAAAATATCGTTTGGTCCTTTTGTAGGTGGGCCCATGTCTGTTTGGTCCTTTGGTCAAACGCCTTTACTGTTTGGTCCATAATTATTTAAAAATATTAAACTGACAAAAATATCCTTTCGTGTTAATTTTTATTTATTTTTTGTTGCAGTTCATTCCGGAAAATGAAGTCCATATAAAAACCTATACAAACCAGACTTCATTCCTGGAATGAAGTCCATATAAAAACCTAAATAGACAGACTTCATTTCAGAAAATAAACTCCATACAAAAAACTGAAAAATACAGAGTTCATTCCAGAAATGAAGTCCATATAAAAACCTAAAAAAATAGACTTCATTCCAGAAATGAAGTCCATATAACAACCTAAATAAACAGACTTCATTCCAGAAATGAAGTCCATATAAAAACCTAAAAAAAACAGAGTTCATTCCAGAAATGAACTCAATATAAAAACAGAGTTCATTTCTGGAATGAAGTCCATATAAAAACAGAGTTCATTTCTAGAATGAACTGCAGCATCATCATCTTCATCATCTTAGTCGCCTTCAACAACAGCAGCAACATCTTCATTCTTCAAAAACACCACCGTCTTCATCATCAACGCAGTAACAGTAGCAGATCTTTATCTTCTTCATCTTATTCATCATCAAAATCAAGATTAACACCATCGTCTTCATCGTCAACAGCAGCAGCAGCAACATATCTTCATCTTCTTCATCATCTTCATCGTCAACAGCAGCAGAAAAAAAAAACCCTAAAAAAATCATATTCAACAGTACCAAAATCATCATATTCATCATCCACAACTACCGATCTAAACATTTAAATCGATTTTCACCTTCATCACCATTGTTTACAGCAGCAGGAAGAAAAAGATGAAGAAAACCTTAGAAAAATCGTTTACATCTTCAACAGTAGCACCAGCAGAACGATAAAGAAACCCTAAAAATCATTTACATCTTCAATCTTTCGTTTACATCTTCATCTTCATCTTCACATGAAATCTGTTTCTTGTTTCACAAAGAAAAAAAGAGATAAAAAAATAGATCTGGAAAAGAAAAGAAAAGAAGATGAGAGAGAAAGTAAATTTGAAAATGATTCCATCTCTCTTACCTTTTGACTATATATATGGTCCTTATCCAAAAGGGTATTTCTGCCACTACAGGGTGACATTTACATCATCCATGACATCAGCGTAGGACCAAACAATAATTTTTAGGACCAAACTATAATTTATATTACCAAATAGGACCAAACAGACATTTGACTGGGTCAAATGGACTGGACTCATCCTAATATATTATTCCTAGGACCTAATGGTATTTCCTACTTTACATATTAATCAGGGCAAGTGGCGCCCCATTTTCTCTTCCTTCTGCAAACGCATGCCGACGCCACCGTCATAATCTATCTCTATCACTGCATCAACCATTACCATCAAATTTCTTTACCTAAGTAACTAACTCAATGCCTACATGACCCTCTCCTCAAAACATCATTCAAATTAAATTGTTTTTGTATTTGTTTCAGTGGAAATCTCCAAGGGGGTTTCATCACCATCAAATTTTATTTCATTTCTGCATATACACCCAAAAGTGATTATCCATAGAAGGAAGATTAGCAGGCGGCACTTCGTCAGATTTGGCTCGGTATGGCCCTTATTTTCTTGTTTCCTCTTTTGTTTGAGAGATTCAACTTGTGGTTCTATATACAGTACAAATCGAATTTCAACAAATACCCGATTTCTAAAACTGATTCAATTAAACAAATCTCCATTCAATTTAAACAGATCAATACCTTTGCCAGCAACGGGCCCGTCACGGCCTGGAACTCTTGCTTCAACATCATCATCATCAAGGTTAAGAACTAATTCAGGGTTTGTAACACGACTATACCTTTGAATCCTATGTTTCCTGTAGTAACAGTGAATTGAAAACTTTGTGAACCCAGAAAAGAAAAACGATGGTAATCCCAAAACACTTGTGCAAATATGGAAAATCGTTACCTTCTTGAATTAGTTTGCGGAGATTTTGCAGTAATGCTTAGTCTACCGCACCTCAATCCCGCCAAATAATACCGCACCTCACAAATTTTAATGGGACCCATATGCCCACCCCCTACCAACTCCAGCGGGTCCCAGGGGCTCTCTCACTCGGGATAGAGGTGCGGTAGAAACCGCGGTCAACTAGCATCATTGGAGATTTTGATGCTAAATTGGTTCGTTTCTGACATTTTGATGATTCTTATGAGTATGGATGCTGAGTTGCTCAAAGTGAGAGAAAAAAGCATCTAAAATGGAGGCGGAGGAAAAAGAGTAGAGAATTAGGTTTTGATTGATTTGTTACTTCAAGACCGTAGATTCAATATTTTTATTATAACCGTTGGATCCAAGACCAGTTTCAAGGGTAAACTTGTAACCTTAGTATTTTTACATTATTTTTATTCTACAGAATTAATTAATGTTTGGTCATAGCGGTCAACGCAGGTCAACGTTTTTTCCAAGTCCCAGACACCAATCTGGACAAATGTTAGACCAAACTCAAAAGATGGACAAAACCTAAGTACTAAAAACAAAATAACCCACAAGATAAATAGAAATCGCAAAGTTCTCTTCGTCTTAGACTTTGTGATTTTTTTATATAGATATCTGTAAATCTTCTTCATTGATTTTTTTTTAAATTTTTCTTGAGAGGTGGTCAGTTTTCCAGGCTTCTCAGCTAACTGAGTGTAAGTGTACAGGATTCGTGAGGCTTGCTGGACTTTGTCTATTGCAAACAGATTTCCAAATCGAAAGATCAAAAGAGAAATCAAATAGGTGATTCTGTTAGAGGATGATTGGTATCAAAAGTCTTTACGTAGGAGGTTTAAGCATATTTTAGGCTGTAAAAGACGTCATTTAAGGGAATTCATTGTATAGAGCCTTGCGAGGTTCAAGATACATAAGGAGCACGACTACAGTTGAATTGCTTGGAGGATTAACTCGGTCTCAACTACATTCCGGTCCAAAATCTGATAATAGGCTAGTGTCTGTAGCGACTTAATACAGTTTGGTGTTCAAAGCTGGAAGAGGTTCCAGGGTTTTTCTTCAGGTGTAGTTTTCCTAGTTTTCCTCATTGGCAGTAGTCTTTGTATAACAGCCTAATTCAGAGAGTATTCAAAATTGGACTAGGTCCCAGGGTTTTTCTGCATTTGCGGTTTCCTCGTTAACAAAATCTTGTTGTGTACTTTTACTTTACTTTCTGCACTATAATTATTGTTTTATCTAGAATAAAGTAATGTTTAGGTTTGATAACTTCGGTTTCAATATCTATTCTATATACCAAGTGTACATGTTGTGGTTGTTATCTTCTTGACAGTCTCTGTTTATATTAGATCACGCGAGGTGTGTGTCATATAGGCTGATATCGAAAAGATTGTGGTGTACTTGGTGCCCTCGTTATTTCAATAATCATTTTCGATTTGGGTATAAAAATCTAAGTATGCTCATTCTCAATTCGGGTATAAATTCCAGTAATACTCATTTTCAGTTCCACTATACATCATTATGAGTATGAAATCTTACTCAATCCATGATCGAGATGATCATAAAGGGTTCTTAAATTCAATTTGTCAATCACAAGGCCAGCTTTACACTACACAAACACAATCATGTCAAGTGGAATTCTTATTCTTTATTTATGGTTATAAAAAGAATAGAATACAACGAGGAAAAAAATCAACAAAAAATCAATAGAAGGTGGATGAGGGAATCCATATGAACCGATTCTAAAGAAAAAATCAACAATTTTTTTTTCCTTCTAACCATAATCGGTTTATGTCAGTGTCCACATCGATCGGTTCTAGGTTTGTGTTCTTTGACCACGAAGAACATCAACAAAAAACGGACGACGCGTATATAATCATCGACCGATTATGATGGAATCAATCATTGTAGACATGAACATCAACCGATTCTAGTTAAACACATAAAATTTGGATATCTAAATATTGGAAGGTTAAATCAATCAAAAACCTAATTGAGAGGAACAAGTTAATTAAATTTACATCGTCATATTGCTGCAGTCGACGGTTTTTAGTTTAAGAAAAAATTAATTTGATAAGTGTTGTCAATTATAGGTATGATTGTTGGGAGAGATATTATTTTAGTGAAGTGTTAGTTGAATAGATTTCATTGTTAGAAGTAGGGCTGCACAACGGGTAGGGTGGGTTGGGTTTGGCCTCACCAGCCACCTTACCCGCTGTCACATGCACCCTGCCCTCCTTATAGCGAGTCGGTTTTGACCCGCCCCAACATTACGACAGGTTGGGTCAGACATATGGTGGGTATACCCGTCTAATCCAATGTAAACTCTTGGAACCTTTCTGAATCTTCACCATTTGTCTTAGGAAGAGGATTTCAAACTAATAAATTTCATATGGTAATTGAGATCAACATCAATTACACAAATTTAGATTAATTTCACAAAATGAGTACAAAGAAAAATGAAGAGACGACTAATGAAACCAAATTTCCATATCCTCTGAATGATTAAATCCCTAAAATCTAAAGCTTCACAAGAAGTTGTATTCAATATTCACAATCAGAGACCAAATCAATCAATAAAGTAAAAAAAAAAAGAATCATAATGATTCAACCAGGCAAACAGAAACAACAAATTACTAACATTGAATTAACAAAAGCACTGCCTCCCAGGTATGGATGAAATCTCTTAAATTATAACCCCATATTAAATCATCTAATTTGCATATACAATTAATAAAAATGTTAGAGCAGATTTCGAATATTAAAAATTAATAGACGTCCTTACTTTTTTACGAAATTGGTTTCATGTTCACAAACGTCCTTACTTTTTTACGAAAGCCAGCAACTGTTTAAAGAGACACCTACTATTTGGATGACATTAATGACATTGAATTATGAAGAGTGCATTGACATCGTAAACAGAACATAGAAATAAAATATAAACATTACATAATAAACTAAAATTGAACAAACTAAAACACATAATTAAACATTATATGATAAACACATAATAGCTACAAAAAGAAATTATCGAGCAACATAATTAAAACTTACTCAGCCCATTCCACCAACTGACAACCGGGACATTTCCAAAAATGTTCACCGTAGGTGTTCTTATCTTTATAACGATGGAGTTTCATAACAAAATTACAATCAGGGATTGGGCATGGGGCAACCTTTTCATGTTCAACCTTAATTATCCCTTTGTCTTTGAAGTTTTTGCAGAGTTCATCTACCTTTATATCATCTGTTGCCTTGATTGCATCTTCCAACCACTGTGCTTTTTCATGAAAATTATCGAATTGGCAACGCATGTACCTACTCTGTCATGGTTCCGTTTCGAGTAACATTTTGATGCCTGTACAACCTCTCTGTGGGCACTTCGAATACATCCAAGGGAACTGCATTGCAGAATAATCATCAAGAAAACTTAGTGGACAAATTTGGTTTGCCTCGACACAGACTATCTGTTTTCCTTTCCTGCTAGAATTCATTTGTGACTCGGTATATTTCGAAAATTGTATTATGTTTTAAGGTAGGTGTTTCTTTGAATGGTTAATGAATTGTGTTTGTAAAAATTTTGTTTGGGATTTATAAGAGAAATCCCCGTTGTTGATAAACATAAAGTCACATCCATCTGAATGAGATATCAATTAGACATAAGAATCCGATGCTAACAGTGTGTTAATGATGATAAAAATCCGAGGCTAACAGTGCGTTGATGATGATAAGAATTCGAGGCTAACAGTACGTCCGAGTATGTGTAAATGCACCTTTACATATGTACATCCAACACAACTGAAAATAAATATTACTCCAACAAATCTCAAAACAAATATAGTGTAACCATTAATCGTAAAAGAAAACGTAAACTGCAAATGAGTGTAAAGGGAGTGTAAACGAAAAAAGGTCAAGGAACGGCTAGCCATTAACCGTTCCAAGAAAGAAAAAATGGTCTATGGTTAGTCGTTCAATAAGAACTGTTAGAGCACTGCTCGGTCAAACTCGCATGCGTTGCTATCTCAAGCATGTTTGTCAATGTTAGTGATCAAAACTATAAGTCTTGATTTCTAGTCTACTATAGCTAAGTTTCGGACTAGGATAGTAAGTGTAGTTGAGCTCAAGAACTACATGGCAATCATCATACAAGACGAAGAACTACTCAAGGAACTGGTGGAACTTCATCGACTAAAAGGTATGTGGAGACTTGAACTTATCTATCACTCAAAAGTCTATTTACCCTATCTCCTATTTTGAGACAAAAGTCGTTTTGCTATATAGACTTTGATTATACACATTTGCTATTTCGAGCCGAGTTTATCTCGTCTATCTGTTTCTCGAAATATGTGTTGGTAAGCTTTCGCTTTGGCCAAGTTCACCTTTACCTAGTGACGAAAGTCATGTTATGTTTCAATCACTTTGAAAATTGCTTACTTTGACGAAAAATAGTTTGTGAATAACAACTATATAATAACGTCCTCTAAGAATGTTTCAATGATTGAAATTGAGAGTTTAGATTATATAACCATTATTGGATATAAGCATTGTGTGGTTACACATATATGTATAAGTCCTTTTCCTTGAACCGAAGTATGCGTACTTTGTTGATCAGGAAAAACCGAAACAAGAGCTGTGAACTCAGTCCACGAACTCAGTCTGCGAACCCAGTCCGCGAACTGGCGGAAGTTCTCATCCCGAGAATATCTGCTGGAGTTTGAAAACTGCTTCCGGGAACTTAAGTCCGCGAACTAAGTCTGCAAACTTAAGTTGGTTATATCTAAAGACGATTTTTGTGAACTTATATTTATATTAACTAAGGAATGCAAAATGCAAACCGTGGCTATAAAGTTCATGAATCGATTCGAGTGAATCAAATCGTTTTTGCTTCGATTGTGTCTTGTGTAGTTACATAAGATTTATACAATTCAACAACTCTCTAACTAGTTCATTTGAGTCATTTGAACTAGTTAAGGTGAAGAAGAATATGGTTGATATGAAAGTGCTCATATGGCTAACCATTTAGTTAACTATTGTTGAACCAACAAATGTACATGTTTGGGTACGGTTACACAAACCTAAAATCGTGCATTTTATTTGTGTGTAACAAGATAAGTTTTCGATCCAACGGTTGAAAGATATTAGCTTGAATCTAATCAGGTTTTCATCTAACGGTGAATATTGAATACTTTGTTACTAAGCTAACATTGATTCCAAACCCTGATTTGAAAGACTATATAAGGGAGAACTCTAGCAACTGGGAAACCTAATCCCCATACCTCCTGTATGATACTAGTTGTATTAGCTAGAGTCGATTCTCCTTTAACCTTAGGTTTCTTCTTGAAAACCAGGTTAACGACTTAAAGACTTCATTGGGATTGTGAAGCCACACCGATACTACTTTCTCGTAGTTGTGTGATCTGATCTTGCTGATTCTATCGTGTTGAGTACAATCGTAATGATTGGCTTGAGATTAATATCTCCGATAGGCAATATATAAAAGTAGTTACAAACATCTTCGTCTCATCGTTTGTGTTTCCACAATATCTTCTTTCGCCGCGTCGATTAAGATTATTGTGAGGTGATTGATAATACAAGGCTGTTCTTTGGGAATATAAGTCCGGGTTATCAATTGGTTCCTGTTCACCTTGATTTATCAAAAGACAAAACAAAACTTGTAGGTATTTCTGTGGGAGACAGCTTTATCTATTTCTGTAGACTTTTCTAGTGTGATACAGATTTGTTTATTAAAGTCTTCGACTTTGGGTCGTAGCAACTCTTAGTTATGGGTGAGATCAGCTAAGGGAATCAAGTGCGTAGTATCTTGCTGGGATCAGAGACGTAAGGAGCGCAACTGTACCTTGGATCAGTGTGAGATTGATTTGGGTTCAACTACAGTCCAGACCGAAGTTAGTTTGTAGTAGGCTAGTGTCTATAGCGGCTTAATACATTGTGTGTTCAATCTGGACTAGGTCCCGGGGTTTTTCTACATTTGCGGTTTCCTCGTTAACAAAATTTTAGTGTCTGTGTTGTTTATATTCCGCATTATATTTTGTTATATAGTTGAAATATCACAGGTTGTGCGTTTGAATCAATCAATTGGAAATCCGACCTTTGGTTGTTGATTGAAATTGATTGATCCTTGAGCATTGGTCTTTGGTACCGTTCAAGTGATTTCTCTTGTATTCAATTAGACTCACAAATTTCTATTTGCTTGAGTAAGTTGAATCGAGAAATAGAGATATAACTCTTTGATATACTTTTCTAAGATTGAGTCTAGTTGATTCTCTTGAAAGTATATTGGAGTTTGTCCATATAGATTGCTAATCGAAATATTGGGTGAGGTTGTTGTACCCTCGCTTTTTTTAATTTGTATCAGAGTAGGCAAACACGTTCAAGACCTTACAAGTCTGTGTTTGTAGTGACCTGACTCTATGGACAGAGGTGCTATCTCTATTAACGTACCACCAGTCTTCGATGACTCGAATTACTTATGGTGGACAATTGTTGTGCGAGCTTTTCTTCAAGCACGTGATTTTCAATCATGGGTTTATGTTGTTAATGGCTATGATGCTCCCGTTGTGGCAGTAGGAAATGTAAACGTTCCCAAGAACATTGGTGAATACAGCCCTGCCGAGATACATGTTGCAAAGCAAAATTCCGTTGGTTTGAATGCCATCATACATGCCATTACCCCAAATCTTCAGCACCATGTGTCAAATTTCACTAAGTCTAAAGATGCGTGGGATATCTTAGAAACCGTATTCGAAGAAAATACCAGTGAAAAGGAAGCTAGGCTTCAAAACCTTAATTCCGATTGGGAAAACCTTCGTATGGCAGATGAAGATATATTTGATGAGTTTAATCAAAAAGTGTCTGAAATTGTTAATGCATCTTTTGCATTGGGTAAGATTATTCCTGAAAAGAATATTGTGATGAAAATTCTCAGATCGTTACCATCTAGATACGACTCTAAGAAGCATGCCATCGTAGAGGGAAATAACCTTGATAATCTCTCCAGAAATACGCTGGTTGGGAAGCTTAAGATCTTTGATCACGAGCATTCATCCAAATCTAAGGATGTTGCGTTCAAAGCACTAAAAGACACAAAATTACTTGATAAAAGTAAAAAAGTGTATATCTCTGAAGACGATTACTCTGAGACTGATTCATCAAATGAAGATCTTGACAAATCGGTCTCGATGATCACAAAGTAAATTTTGCATTTCCAACCGCATCATGCATCTTGGCCATGCCCAAATCTCATTTGGCTCATGCTATTGTTGCATACATGCTATGCCAATTAGCACTCAAATCTTGACACAAACTTGTGCACCTTTGCACAACTCGAACGGACTTAACTTGGTGACTCTGAGCATCACCATAGAGCTCAGCAAAGTCATATCACCCAATGACTTCCGCGGACAATTATCTTGGACAATATTAATAAGGCACAATCCTTGCAAATGAGGCGCCACTACCTACGTTCCATGAAGCAAGAATGCCACATTCTTCTTCTAACTTGGAACTCATTTTACTACCCATGCACAACTGGTTACTCTTGTCTTTCCCCTTAGCCAAAATCAACTTGAGTAGCAACAATTGTTGATTTGCAGTTAACAAGAACATCCGCTTGTGGTTATGATCAAATGCAGGTCTTTGGACACCCTTGTCCAAGCATATTGATCCCACTCATAAACCAGGTGCAAGCACACTCCTTGTGTGCATCTAGCATCAACGAAGAACTCTTTGCAAACGCAAGACCGTGGTGTATCATTTTTTCCCTAACTTGCGCTTCTGTCTTCAGCCTTTCCATAAGCTTTATGCTAGATAAGAATTGGCCATCCAATTCTTCCTTCATGGCATCACATTGCCACAAACATGCTGGTTCGCAACCAGACTTTGCATTACCACCAAGGTACATGCATTCGAGAGAGATAACTTTAATCTTTCATCAACTGGCTACGATGAAAACACCTTCAATCTATCACATAGACATGTCCTTCATCTACTTTTCCATTGCAAAGGCCATCAACTTCTTTGAGTTCAGGAATTTTCGCAAAATTCCCATTACCTCTTCTAATGTACTCGCTACTGATAAAACTACGAAAGAATGCATTCCAAATGCAGAATCTTCGCATACTTGTGAGAAACATGGACTTTAACACCTGACTTGCACCATAGAAGTCAGCATAATCCTTAGTTTTTTCATGCAATCACTTGAAAACCCGGTTTTCAATGACTCTTGCACGTTCGCCTAACACTTTGGGCTGGAATTTTGACACCTTTGTCATAAACTTTCACGGCATGCTACTACATCAAGCTTCAAAGTTCATTCAAATTGATCTTTCCACACAAGACCAACTTCTTCTAGTCTCCATACTAGTGAAACCCAAACAATTCACCACTGAATTTGACAAACAAATGACATTATCTTGAGTAAAAGAGAGAAAAATCAGCAACTGTGTCCCCTAACACATCTCTGATACCTGCTTGTCACATGCCCATTTAATCGCCTAAAATTTTCATGGGACATGACCAGCAATGATTGTGGTTCAGTTAATCAACTTCACCCAAAATCATTCAGTCTTGCATACTTGCATCAAAGTACGCATCTGCCTTCACTCATAAGGCACTGCACAACGGAAGTCTTTTCTTTTTTCTCTCTAACTCTTCATGCCCCCATAAGCATAAGAGGTTCTGCCATGTACTTAACCAATTCTCACACAACATCAGAAACATAATGAACACAAATATATACTGCAATAAACCCATTTTATTTCACTAAAGGAAGATTACGAAACTCGTCCATCACATGGACCAAAAACAGGCCATTCACCCTCTTGGTGAATGCCTAACTCTCTCAAACATGAGACTAACTCTCCTATGTAAGCCTACTGATTTTTCCCACTCCTTAGGACTATTTATACAGCAAACTCACTAGCCAAAACCGTGCACAACACTTGCACATGCATGGAACAGCCATGTGTCCCATCACGTAGTTTCCATAACCGCCAATCTGCTTTTCAACTGCCACCTTTTGTGTTGTCATGCAGATTGAAGCTGCACTTGTCTTGAACGGTTAGGGACACTCTACTAAGGCTATGAACTCATTTCATAACCCTTCCAACTTGTATCGCACCTTTGGCACGCTTGTGAAGCCAATAACCAACTTATAACCGTTACTTGAGTCGTATTGCACACTTGATGTGCCATACTGGACTCTATCTTGCACCAACGTTCAGGTCTCTTGGCCCTGCATGTTTATCATTCTAAACTCATGCACGGACAATCCTTATGCTTCAAACATCAAGGCCAGATCCTTAAGCTCACTCTAGTTACTCATGCGTCATATATGCTTCACTTCGCCAATTAGCTTGAGAATAGCAATGCAACTCTTGCATTACCAACTTGTTTGCATTATTCAAGATTTGTCCAGCCTTGAACTAATGCCATAGACCAAATCTTAGTCTACTCTTCAATCTTGCATCCTCCTTGAGCTTGGGCCAACTCAATTCCATGGATATGCATCAATGCCAACATCGCATGTTGCATCTGTCACTTTGGCCACGTCTTGCCAATCCCTCAATGAAGCCTTATTGTGTCGTCCAATAAGCTTCATTACTTAGCCAATGTGCTTTACAGTGTAGCGCCACTCTTGCGCTTCACTGGCCCTGCAGGGTGCCGCTATCTTAGTGCTTGACGGTCTATACAATATACCGCTATTATGGCTTGCGTTGCGCTATTATGACTTCGCATTGCGCCATTACGGCGGAGTACTGATTTGGCCTGCAACTCTGTGACGCACAATCATTGTGCTTCACTTGCAGTACCGTAATATCTATGCACTGGAGTTATAAGAGAATTTTGTTCTCTTCATATTTCTTGTCAGGGAGCTGAAGTCTGATCGATTCTCAATAAAGAGTGATGTTGGGCTAAGTGAATCAGTGGTGCTGAGACCGTTTGAAGTTTGTGGGCTTCATATTGCTGGAACCTGGAAGATTTTAACACCTAAGTGTTGGCACGTCCAATACAGGCGCTGAAGGGAAATTAGGTCTCTCCTGGACCAATTTGAGAAACTAATTTACAAGCAGAGAAAGGAGAGTGAAAACCAATTGCCGTTGTTCCAAGACTTGTTGCCGTCACTGCGAGCCATGGTTGAATGCTCGTCTGCCAAAGGTTGAGGTGAACTGAAGCAGAGAAGGAAAACGAGGAGATGGTCCTACTGTTATCGGTTGTGGGTGAAATGTGAGACAAAATCATCAGGAAGAAAAGGAGATGGGAGATTGTGGAGTAAATGGGTTTTGATGGCTGTATTTGAGAAATCAGGAGCTCGAGATGGATAAAGAAGATGGGTCAGTGCCATTGAAGAAGTTCGGGTTGTATTTGAACTCCAGAGAGCCATGAAAGAAGGTTTCGTTTCATCCTCTCTTTTCTCTGTCCGTACAGCTAGGAGATGGTGTTATTGATGATGATGACTGAGTGTTGGAGTATATGTTAATGATTGAGACTAGTTAACAAGTCCTGGAAGAAATAGAGTTATGGGTTTGAGTGAACTTGAATTTACAGGAATTTGAGAACTAGAGAAAGGGGTTTCTTGGTACACAATGATAACATCAATTTCTGCTCGTATGGTGTTCGTAAAAATGCTTGATTGACGACCCGTTTTGTCAAAGTTCAAAGGTGCATGACAAACTACAACGATGGTTATTCACAAGAGTCTGAACATGTAAAATTACTCTGGTATGTGATGTTTGTTGGTCGAGTTCCTTTATTGAATTCCAGTGGAATGGAGATGTGTTACCTACCATTGAGTTGAGGTGACCATATGGATTGTATATGAAGAAGATGGACAGGGTTATGTCGAGTAAGAACAACAAGGCAAGTGAGCTGAAATGTGTTTTTAAACATGAAATCTGTAGCCTGGATTGAGCTGGAGAGGAAGAGAATGTGAGTTTGGGGACTGATGCTGGTGGTACTTTGAGCTGAACTGCAGTCAAGCTGAAGTGTTGATGTTGTCCATTGTGTTGATGTTGTCTATCCATGGAGCTGTATCGGGCCTGATTGAGCTGAAGGTTGCCGATGTTTGCCGTTCATTGAGGCTATTTATCAAGGGTTGAAGGAACTGTTCAAAGCCAGCAGCGAAACTGAGATAGTTGTGGTTCGATGGGAGCAGTCTTGACAGCGAGAGGAGGAGGATGGAACTGAAGCTGAGAATTAATTATTGAATAATTTATAGTTGCTGTCATGAATGAATGTGAGCTGTGATTGTCATCTCAGCTGGAGAAACCAAAAATACACAGTATGCTGCTGCTGAGCTATGGAGGAGGTTCAAATGGGTTCGAACCTGAAGATGGGACTGGAATGAGGCTGTTTTGCTGCCAGGGAATGGACTGAGATTGAGTTACTGGTACTGATGCAGACTGGTGGAGTTTAAGGAAAACGCAGTCAGTGAGTAGAAACCAAGATGGATAAAGAAGTAATGGGGCTGGTGGTATATGGTGCAAGTTTCTGGGTCCATGGCAGGTCTGGAAGAGTGGCTGGTTTTTGGTGATCTTATAGGTCGAGTCTTGGCAGTAAAAGACAGTGAAAGAGGTTAGCTGCTAACCTTGGTCCGTTGGTTTGCCTTGAGCTTATGGGCTCAGTTCAGGGGTTGTTTGGCATTGGCTAGGATCAGACTTAGAAGGCCACAAGATATGGAGACTTGGGCGCAAATTTATCTTAAATTTGGAAGGAGTTTGTTGCCGTGAAAACATCCAGAGAACTGCTAACTTGGATATCAATTTTGTGTGATATATAGCTGAGATTTGGAGGTGGCAGAGTTTATATTGAACAAGGATTGATGGAGCAATTTTAGGTCACGCTATTGGAGGAGAAGAAAGCTATATAAGAGAGGCGCAGAAACACAACAGAACTACCTTTTGATCACCAGACTTGTGCCTGCAAAGTGTTCGCCGGAGTTCCTGACAGAGATACATCACCGGTTCAAGGAAGCTAGCAACAACCTGAACCTGTTTTGCGCCTACAGCTTGTAGTTCACAGTGGTTTGGTTTCGAGTTTATTTTAGCTTTGAAACCTTATTTGCCTTGAACTTATTATTGTGTTTGAACCATGAATATGAGTAGCTAATTCCATCACTGATTGGGGAGGATTTCAAAACTCCGAAGATGTTTTATTGATCAATCTTATGCAAGTTATTCTTCCGATAAATATCTTTTGTTGATTGTCTTTTACCGTTTATATGACCATGAGAAGTATGCTTGGTATCTAAGTGCGCAATTAGGTAACTCGTATGCAACTTTAATGCTAGTATTGAGAACTTTAATCCGTAATTGTTGGAGTAATCTTTACAAAAGTAGCGGTGCACTATTTGTCGCAATAGTGTGTAAAAGATAACCCTAGGTTAACGTGTCGAACTTACGAGCATGTGGCTAGGAGCAATTTGATTCACAAATATTAATACAAGAGATATTTTGTAAAAGGGTCGTATCTTTTTGGGTATATTAGGGTCTGGGTCGTAAACGCAATTGATGGGTTTGGGTCGTAGACTGAAGTTGACCATTTGACTATATTACTAGATTGCCCTTCTGAAATAGTAAAATGACATTATATCTCAACCCCGTTGAACACTTAACTAAGCCACATAGAGACATTTCATCGAACATGTTAATCGCATTTTCAGGCAAATCTTCTTTCATCGTGGATTGTTCACTAATATTTTCTATTTATATCTCTTACAAAACTAGATCTCCAATCGAGATGCCCAAACCCGAACAAGAACAATCTGTAAATATCCAATTAAAAACCAAATCCCAACTGAATAATGGAGTAATACTCTGTCGCCAAGTAGGGGAAGAAATAATAGTCTTCTAAGCTCACCTGAATTTTGGTTTAGGAAATAATAGTCTTCCAATTGAAGCCTCAGTTTAAGCCTCATTTTGCTGATGAGTAGTTTTTTGATGGTATTATACTTCCTCTTCGCGCCTACAGGGAACAGTGACTCATAGCGTTTTGAAGATTGGGTTTTTGTTTAGCTAAAACTATAGTTGATTTGAATAAGCTTTGGATTTAATTAGTTTGTACCTACGGACTCGGGAGACGAAATTCCTCTCTCTTCAGTTGGGGGTTTATGAATGGTGGCGAATATTGAAGTTCAGGGCTATAAAAAGAAGATTTTTAGAAGTATGTTTTTGTTTTTTAAATTTAATCGAATATAATGTATGGTTTCAATATTGATCGGAGAAATTGTTGTTCAAAAACAGTAACAGACTGATGTTTTAATAAAGTTGTGGCAGTGGCGGTGCCAATGAAGATGATGTTTTAATGGACTGATGTTTACTAGATATCTCATGTTACTCGGCAAAGCCAAAAAGAAAAAGAAGAAGAGGGAAGAAGATGGAAAAGGGATGACAAAGCTAAATATATTAACGATACTAAACTGTGAAGTTGTGTCAACGCTAGTCACTAATGGTCAAGGTGTTTGGCAAATTAAAAAAAAAAGTCTGTTAACGATTTACTAACGGTCTTTGGTTAGTCTAAGACCCTAATGCATCAACGACATGTTTTACGACCCAGACCCTAATTACCCAATAAAGTTACGACCATTTTACAAAATATCTCTTAATACAATTGCTTGAATTACACCTAGAGAGCTTATTTTAGGTGGTTCACTTGATTAGAATCCGCTAGAGAACTTATTCTATGTGGTGATTTTTGGAGTCTAAAGATTAGTTGAACTTATAACTTGTCTAAAAGTTGTTAATAATCGAAATTATTTGGAAGTAGAACTTGTATGATTAATAATATTTTGTTTGGTAGTGGCGAATGAATCTCTAGTCAATTCCATCTCATAATTTGAATTACAATCTTTGCAATCTTAAAAGTTTGTGTCTTTCAACAACAACAATTTGTCTTACATAATAACTTAAAACTCAACCTCCCTGTGGATTCGAACTCGACTTGCCTCACTACTTCTTTATAGAATTGTGTAGCATAAGAGAATTATTATTGATAGGTTGACAACCTTATCACAGTTGACAGATGATCTTAAACTCAGACATAGTATTTGGTTGTAGGATGTCAACATTGGTGAATAAATCTTTTATTCTGTTTTGAGAAGCAGCATCTCAGGAGTCTTTGTGATTTGTATTCACTGTCAGATTGTAGAAATAAATTAGGTGTGCATAAGGCTCCACCAAGTAGTGTTCATGTCAATTATGTTCAAGTCGAATACGACGCAAATAACGCAAGACAATTTTTGTTAGTCATGTATTTGACAGAAGATATAAAGATCAAACATATATGTATGTTCGTAATTTGTCCCTTCGCCAGATTGTAGATTAAGACTGGGTGTGTATATGCCTCTCCATCAAGTGAATTAGACTGGATAGAGAAACACTAAAGTGACTTGTTTTCAGTATGCATTTGTTTTCAATACATTTTAGTCTTGTACATGTTCCAGTTCTTTGATTGTAGTTTTAGTTTCTGGAATACATCCTGCATCTCCAATATTATCAACACACAATCGTTGGACAATATAAATAAGCTGACTTCATCATATTACATTTAAAAAAGTTACAACTGTTCTATTCATTTAGTGTTGAGCAACATTTAGCAGCAGCACTATCATTTCATATCCACTTACATGTTCATAAACTAAAACATACCCATTTACAAGTATTTCACCATCTTACCCACAAAAAATCCAAATATCAAAAAGAAAACGAAAAAAGCAAAATAAACATAACATTGCCCTGTATTTTCAGTCTCCATTGCCAGAACCAAAAAAGAAACACATGATTCAGTGACTTACCATTTGCATTAGACCCCTCTCCATTTGAATTGTTCTCTGTACTTTGATGATAATATATATTTCTTAACCATTTTTTAGCATTATGTCATCATTTCCATTCGAGCACTTACCCAAAAATCCAGCATCTCTCTACAGAAGAATTCAAATGTCGATAAGGCTTACTCATTGTCATACCCATCACTCAGAATCAAAATCATCAGATTCATCTTCCTCCTCATCAGACCCCTCTTCCTCCTCATCAGACCCATCTTCTTCCTCATCAGACCCCTCTTTCTCCTTATCAAACCCCTCTTCCTCCTCGTCTTCATCTGCATCGTCCGCTTCAGAATCGGTCTTTTGGGACAACAATGCATCATTAGTCCCAAATCTCTCATCTTCGCGAAATTCCTTAATTATCTCTTCTAGGACATAAAAAGTATGTGTATCACTTCGATGCTCAACAAAAACAGCAGGCTCTTCATCTTCGGAAGAAGTTGCATCACTGTCATGCAACCCATATTCTTTCTTCATTACTGCCATTTCAGCCAACCTCATCTTTTTACCTTGCACTTCCCAGAATTTTTCCTCTTCTTCTTCATCTATGAAAAAATCAAGATGACGTTTCTTTTGCAAAATCTGTACCGGTTTTTCAACTGGTTTCTCTTCTGTTTTTTTTTTCATTCATTGCAGCATGCATATCTTCCTAGAGAGGTTGGAGTTCAATATCATATAACAAGTCACTTACTCTCTTTTGTACCTTCTCCAGATCATCCTTGGTCATCTGCCCAATCATCTGCATAGTGGCTGATAACCTTTCTCGCCTTTCTTTCTCTTCCAACTCTTTCAATAGTTGCTCTTCAGTCATGGGGGCTTTACCCTTTCGTCTGTGTTGATCATCATCACCAGCCATTTTGATTGATTTGATTTAGAAAAATTCAGTAAACAATAGTCTCCCTCTATAAATTTCTCTCTGAAATTATTTGCTCTCTGACTCTTTGGTTTCCCTGTTAATCCCCTAATAAACTACTCTATCAGGAATAACTATAAATTCTTGGAGGGTCACGCCTATTCCTAAGATAAAGATTTAATCGAACACGTTCCCTAGTCTAAATGACATCTATTCTAGCCCAATATGTCATAATGACGTGATAAACCTAGGTAAAATGGCATTTTGGTTAATTAAAGTAGCTTTAATAACTAGGGGAAAAAAAAAGTTATTTCCTTCTCTTACTTGCGCGGCCGAAAGACTGGAAAGAGGCGAAATAGAGAAACCCTAGGTAAGGAAATAGAAGAAAAAATTCTATCCTTCTCTTATCAGATTAAATTCGAACTTACTTGTTTAATTTCATAAATGGGGGATGGGTTTTTCTTAATTTGAAATCACTATCGCTAGGGTTTCAGGTATATACATTTCCTAAAACTAAAATCGTTTTCTACTATATTCTGTAAACCTAGGATTCTGTCATTTTTAGGAGTTTTTTATGATCTTGGCTGGGATTCTATATCTTATCTGTGATGGAAATTGTGAAAGCACATCGATATTGTTAGGGTTTCTTTTGTTTTGTTCATGTCTTTCATTTTTTTATGATTATAAACCAATTTAAAGAGAGTTCATCTAGAGTATTCTCTGATAAATTCTAATAATAAGATTGTAATTTTGGGTTTGGTTCACATGGATGATCACGTTTCCTTGTGATTTCCTTATTGATTTTTGTTAGAAAGTATTAATTGGTTGAAACAATTGATGTTTTGTGTGAATTTTGTGACGGAAATTGTGGAATTTGGTTTAGGTTGAGTTAATTTTTGTTAGTAGTGGTTTTTTTATGGATTTAAGAATTAGCTTTTGTTGTTGTAAGGAGTAAAAGTTGCATTGTAGATTAAACCGGCGTTGTTATATAGCCGGAAAGGAGACTATGTTGTTGTATTCTCTCGATTTTGTTTTTCTTCACTTGCAACGGTGTTCTATCATGCTAAGCAATTGGTTTAATAGGGAAGAAGGCGTATTTGAAACTCCGTGTTCGACCAGCAACGCACGTGCACTCCACTTGTAGCCTATTAGAGAACCTACTCATTCCTTACCTCCACATACAACAAATGGCATCATTTGACTCCGCGAAAGATTTGGCAATCACCAAAGCATGGGCAGTCGAGTTCTAAATCGCTCCTCGACCGAGATCTATTGGGCGTAGATACATAACAAATTTATCCAAGATTATGGGAACCCGAAAAGAAGAAGTGTTCAACAAATCAAGGTGTTGATGGTGGATTTTCGTTTAAGGTTAAATTTGTAAAAACCGAAAAAATCATGCGCCGACATCTTGTAAAAGATAAAGCCATTTATAAGTGTTGGATACTCCCTCACTTAATTCACCAAGAATGGAGCATGTAGCAACAATCCCATTCTGTGAATACATGAAATTCCTCCAGGTTGGAGCATGTGGCAACAACCCCTTCCTGTGAATTTCATATCAGCCTTGTATTTCAGTACTCATTATCGGTGTGGCATGACGACCGAGTGTTACTCTTCGAGTAACACGAACCTCCAAGCACTATAATGAAACCATGTACGAAATACCCGTACATGGTGACTCTCGGTGTGTTATACTAGCCCGATTGAGCCCCTCTCGGTGTGTTATACTAGCCCGATTGAGCATCCGGACTGACCAGTATGTATCGGTCGGATATGATTCGATCGCAGATCATCCAACTCCATAAGCATGATTGGATGACCCCAGATCAATTCCATCACCCCAAGCGGTATGGAATACCCACGGCCGACCCCGCATGGTCGGTCATTGGCCTAGCTTGCCAAGAAACCGTTCATACCAAGCATTATGGACGGAAAACCCTAAATTAGGGTTTGCGGCATATTACATGTGTTGCAAAACAGTCTCAACCATCCATCTTCGCATGTATAGATGGAGGGTGTAGATGTAGACTTAAAGGGCCCAGAGCATGATCACCGTGGGACCGCCTACACACTTGACCAATCGGTCAAAACCAACAATGTTTGGCCGTGACAAAATCGTCACCCAAACAAGAGACGGCACACGGCTTTGAAAGCCAAAATTAGGGTTTCAAGCCATCACGCGCGTCCATCTTCTCCGGCACGAATGGAGGGTCACAGATTAGATTAAGCAAGGGCCGGTCATACCAGCATGACCACCGTGGGCCCATCTACCTTCTCATGTGTTCGGCCAAGGCATATCATGCCTGGTTAATCCAAAACGTGCGTCCGAACTAGCATGGCCACGCCTCCCAAACCACAAACTGATCTCGACCGCTCAACTTCACCGGATGATTTGAGTGGCTTAGATCACGTTTTCATGGGATATTCAGGTATAGGCATGAACACCAGCCTGCCATCTTCACGTCAAACCCATCGGCCAAGACCGACCAAATTAGGTCGTCTTGGAACGCACGCCGGAAAAAGCATGATGCGCGGCCTTTTGCGGCATCAATTTCCTATTGCAAAATTGATCTCAACCACTCCTCTTTGCCGGTCAAATTGAGTGGCCTAGATCGCACCTTCATGGGACAATGAGACATGGACGTGTACACTGGCATGCTATCTACATGCACGCCCGGTCGGTTCTCTCCAAATCCCTTTCCATGCTCGGTTTCGACCAAGCTGAAGAGTGATGCTTGCGCACCTCTTCAAAAAACCCTAATATTCATTAACAGTCGCAGATGAGTGTCTCAAAGATCATCTCATCCGTCCAACTTCACCAGCTTGGTTATACAACCCTAGTCAGGAGTTATTTGGTCGGTGAGCCGTTATTACCCATCACTTTACCACACCATAATGCGCACTGCGCATAAAATACACACGATACTTCACAAGTATCGACTTTACGAATAACACGTTATTCAATTCAAAGCATTACATGCTATCTTTCGTGGATCCACGATCCACACATTCAGGACATCAATCATGTCACAACCGGGGATACATGCGGGGTCTTGGTCTCAGCGGTTTTACGGCGTGCAGCGTGCAACGCGCCATCACAAGAACGTGTCAGGAAGTCATGGACGGTTAGAGATGAACAGGAGAAATGGGCAAGACTGGTCGTGTGGCACCGACACACAACTCCACTACTCCATCACTCCACTTCCTCCACTTCCCACGAGAGACGTGAATAAGGCTCAATGACTTGTATAAATAGGTTCTCCGCCCTATTTCAAACAACAACACAAGTCCAGACGAGACGAGAAAACCAAGTGTTAATACAAAAACGTATTCAAACACCCAGAGCTTGCTTGCATCAATCACAAGCATGCTCACCTTTCGTTACAAGTCATAAGCAAGCCAACACCTTCAAAATCTCAACACCTTCTTCGCTTCCCTCCCTAAGATCAACCCCATCTCCTTCACTTTGTGACCGAAACAAGTCCGGAACGGCCATTTCTTGGTTTAGGTCGGACTTGCCAGATTGATCTCTCGAATCTACAAGCACTCACCGCGCAGTGCATTTGTTTAAGGTTTAAATTCATTCCTCATCCACACCCCAAATTACCAAATTCTCTGCAGGAGTAGTTTTCACCCATAAACAATTGGCGACCACGGTGGGAGATTGATCTCTCGGTTACAAGAATCGAATTCTCAATTCTTCGGTTTCGTCTCACGATGTATCCTCACCGGAATCCGCAGGTGGTTCGAGATATCATGGGAAGCATAGCTGGAATGTTGGAGGATGTCTTGGCAAATCAAGTCGGTATCACCGGAAGGCGAGCGAGACATTTCGCCTTTTGAATGATATATAAAGACAACTACAAGAAGGGTCAATAGGCATCAACTCGAGATAGTGTAAGAAACGTTGAATCCTTAGCCAGAGTCACACCTTTACAAGTGGAGAAGCAAAAAGAGCACGCAATAAAAACGAATTAAGAAAGATGGACAACACGGTCCAGATAGGGAAAAGACTTGTCCGGAGTACTACAATGTCTCGCGGATAAAGAAAGGGAGCCCGCAGCCTATGGAGCCCTGCTAGAGGATTTATATCTCAAAACTCTTCTTTGAAGCCCTAAGACTGTCCAATCCGCGTCGACTTTTCAACCGATCGAAGAAATGCTTGAGGAAGGAGAAATCAATCAGAAATACCCGAATACGAGAGGATGGGAACATTCAATCCGATCACTCAAAGAAGTGACATCACGACACCTTCCACATCCCTTTACCTAGGCAAGCAATCCGCAGAGATATGATGGCACTCGCAAATCTTCCAACTTCATCTCCCATTCCACATCAAAGCCACGGAGAGACATCACAATGCCCACTAACGCAGAAAAGCCGGACTCAAGGCACTTACATTTCCCCTTCCCAATGAAGAAGATTCTGAGCTACTGGAGGCGTGGGTACGAAATGGAGAGGTGGAGCTACCCCGGTATGGCGTCCGCCATCGATCAAGAAGTAAAGGACCCGAGGTACTGTCATTTCCACCGGTTCCTCCATCACCCTACCAGTGAATGCAACGCTTTGAAGCGCATTATTCAGGAGAAGCTTGGTCCAGAGCGATAACTCTGAGAGATTGGTGCGGAGGATTTTCTTAGAAAGGCTACTCCGGTTCGATACAAGTGAGGCTTCGAAAGCAAGTAAGTTTTACTCGACAATTTTTCAGGAAAGATAGTTTAGAATTCACTGGGGACTTAACACCCCGCACGTGGAGAAAGAGGCTCAGTGATCAAACACCATGTTTGTTTCCATTCGTACCTCCCTTTTACATAACATTTGCAATTTCACGTGCAATCGTTCATAACCAAGATGCAAATTTCATTTAACATAATCCCTTTAAAAAAGGTTGTCCACGAAACTATCTCAAAATAAACCAATTCAATTACCTATTATTTCAAAACCGGAGGTCAAAGAAAATCCTCACTATCACTCAAAAAGAAAAAGCATCTAAAAGTAAAGGCAAGTATATAGCATGAATACTTCAAGGAAAGTCCTTCAGCAACAACTCGTGCTTCTGGGCGAGAGAGACTTTCATCCTTTGAAGCGCAGCCTGTTTCAACTCCAGTTCCTTAGACAACTTCTCAACCTCTTCTTCCTGGCGAGCAACACAGTCCGCAGTAGGGACTTCGTCCTGTAATTTCTGAAGCTCCTGAATCTTGGAGAACCCTTTGAAGAACCAAGGAGCATTGAAGTTGTACTGCGCAAACACGTCCCGATGGCACCTCCAATCTTCAATCATCTCCTCAGAAACTGTTCGACCAGTCGTGACGCTCATCCCCTGGATAGAAACTAAAGCTTCTTGGACGCGGTTGACCAACGCAAGACGACTTTTGAGTTTCGTGGTGGTAGCAATGTGACCGTGCTTCTCCCATATCACTGTGTACAACTCTTTGAACTGAACCGGCACGCTGAATCCACCGACCAACACATGGCCTGGATAAGGGATAGTAAAAGGAGGATCGAACAAAGCCCCAGGCTGCATCACCGGTAATTCACTAACCGCGGGAGCCTTGTCAGTTGCAGGAGGCCTTTCATAAGGAGTCACCACAATAGCCATATTGACTGGAACCTGTTCAGGATGGATCTCAAGAGGAGCCGCCTCAACTCTAGCAGCAATCGCCTCTCTTACATTCCTTCCGGCATCTATTTCGCTCGGGTGCTAATTTCCATCACGACCGCGTCAACAAGATCACTAAGGGAAGCTCCTCGTCCAACCGAGCTTGCATCATCCCTGTCATGGTCTGGAAAAGAAGTGGTTTCCCCAGACTTCTCAGTGTAAAGATCAGTATTGCGGACTCACGAAGATCGGTGCCGCTGAGACTTCTCAACATGAAGATCAGTTTCTCCAGACTTCTCATCATGAAGATCAGTGCCGCCAGCCTTCTCATTTTGAATGCGCGCCAACCTGGTGAAGACATTCTCTTTCGAAATTCCCTGATTTCAAGCAAGGATCGTTTTTAGAAGAATTTACACTGGAGAAATTAAAGAACCGATGGGAGGAGATTTAAATACCTGCATATTTGAGGAATTGAGGATTACCGGACCGCATGCTTGCCTCTTAGGTCTCTCTCCTACTTGGGGACTGCAACCCTCAGCTCTGGTCCGTTTGGCTGGAAGTGGCTTCAACCGGAAATGCTTCGTCAAGACGTCAGAAGATGGCTCACTACGGGAATCTGTCACAACACTCTCCGAAAATTTCTGGAAAACCAACAGTTGTTTCTTCCAAAATTCCTTATACTTATCGGTTACCACTGGGTTTCTCCCAATAGGCCAGAAGGGAAGGCTCACCCGTTCTACAAACATGCCAGCGTTAAGAATATTCGGGAGAGATTCTTTCGGAACCCTTGGTGAACGAATAAATGGGACACCCTGATCAAATCCCATTTGGCGAGCAGCCCTATCAATATTGTACGGAGTCACGAGAAAATTCTCCGTTAAATAGAGACGGGACATATCCTGGAATGCGCTGCGCAGGTAAATAAGTTCTCCAGATTTCATAGTTTCGACATCGGTACACAACACAACATCAGGACCGTCAGAAGCGATAGCAAAGGTCTTTGGCTGAACAATGGAAGGGTGGACCGGCCCCCATGGACAAAAATCTACAGAAGACACATTGTCAAATACGTCCACAAGTTTCGCACCACCTCTGGGACGCCTTTTATTCCAATGGAGTATTCTCGAGCCACCATATAAGTTATTGAGCGAATTTCCAGGAGCAGGAGCGTAACTTTTGAAGTGTTCCCATAAGAGCGCCTGAAGAAAAGCGAAGTGAATGTGCGACTCCACCTTCTTGTACCCGTTAGAAGCATGCATGTCCATTGCTAAAGCATCCAAATGAGAATACAGTGATCCAAGGAACAATGAGCCCAGAGGAAGAACTTCACCCTTCACCAGCCTTATAGCAATCTTAACAAGGTCACTTCTAATGGTCTTCTTTCCAACCATCATCGAATATATCCCTGGATAGCCATAAAGACAGAACGCAATCACACCGAGCTCGTTTTCCAACTCTTGATCCGGCTCGGGTCCGCAGAGACCACTCCGACACCCACCAGGTGTAAAAGCATCTCACATCTTTTTTCTCTTCCTTGTCCAGACTGTCGAATTCTGCCACTTTTTGAAGTATAGCACCATAGTTACTTTTCTCCGTATCAGAGAGCTCGTAAGAAAGACTTCCAGCAACAGGCAGGTTCATTAATGCAGATACACTCTCCAGAGTAATAGTCATTTCTCCCCATCTAGATATGGCTGTATGAGTAGAAATGCGCCACCGAGAAATGAAGGTAATCAAACCCGCCATGTCTTTCTTAATTTTAAGAGTAGCAGATGCCATGACCGCATTGAGAATTTGCGTTTCGGCCAAATTATCCTTAATGCCCTTATTACTCAACATACGTCTCATCCATCCTTCATAAGAACCCAGTGGAGTATGGCAAATCTTGAAGTCAATAGGAAAAGGCGGATATTCATTTCTCTGGAGACAAAATCTCACCACAAGTGCTGAAGAAGAGAATGAATCAGTTTCCATATTTTCTGAATCGGAAAGCAAGACTATCTTATGAGAAGGATGTCTCCTAATGCTTGGAAAAGGCGAGGTGAACAACTCATCATCAATGTTCGGCATATCTTTGAAGTTGTCAACACTTCCTGACTTGGCACCAACATTATCTTCAGAAGACATCTCAACAGGGATTCTTTTCTTCCACAATGAAATAAAAGACAGGAGTTAGAACTTGTATGAAAGCATAGAAGAGATGTAGTCACACACGGCAAGACGCAACTCACATCAGAGCACACAATGGCCGGTCCAAACACTATTCAAGTCCGGTAAAAATTTTAGTCTGGTATTGATTTCAGTCTGGTAGTGATTTCAGTCTGGTATTGGTTTCAAGTCAGGAACAAGTTTCAGTCTGGTATTGGTTTCAAGTCAGGAACAAGTTTCAGTCTGTGGTTTCAAGTCAGGAACAAGTTTCGATCTGCACTTGGTTTCAATTCGGTACAAATTTGATCCGGTATTGGTTTCAAGTCCGGTACAAGTTTCAAGTTCGGTGTAAATTTCAGTCAAGCATGTGTGAGTAAGACCCACGTTCCGGCATACACGGCGGGCCCGCATTCATTCATCCGCATGCATCATAACACGATTTTATCATGGGAATCGTGTCTACGGGATTCAAGCCAAATGGTGAAAAAAAAGCTAAGCATATACATGTCTCACAAAAGGTGGTTACCTAACAAACTAGGGTTTTACCTTAAAAAAAAAAAAAAAAAAAAAAAAAAAAAAGGAAGGAGCGGAACTTACCTTGGACGGACGGCGCACGATAGCAGCTCCGGCAACGGCAACACGGCGGTCGGCGGCGATGAAGACCTGAACAGGAGCTGCTCAAACAAAAAAAAAAAGGGGGAAAAATTTGTGAGAAAAGAAAAAGGGGTTTGGCCTCTTTTATAGACAAAAATTAGAAGAATCCCAATAGAAGAAGGATTCCTCCCTTATTTGGTTTCCTCTTTTGATTCAAATACCCAAAGAAAGAAACCGGCCCCACCAAAGGATTCCATACAAGCGTGACGGCGTGGGAAACTAGCGGTCGGCCAACACTCTTCCGGGTAAACTCCTTTTATCCTGTCTTTCTCACATATGTATGTCACCATCTCATGCCTACCACACAATAGTGTAACCATTATGTGCTAGGCAGGGGACTTAATGTTGATGGTGGATTTTCGTTTAAGGTTAAATTTGTAAAAACCGAAAAAATCATGCGCTGACATCTTGTAAAAGATAAAGCCATTTATAAGTGTTGGATACTCCCTCACTTAATTCACCAAGAATGGAGCATGTAGCAACAATCCCATTCTCGTGAATACATGAAATTCCTCCAGGTTGGAGCATGTGGCAACAACCCCTTCCTGTGAATTTCATATCAGCCTTGTATTTCCAGTACTCATTATCAGTGTGGCATGACGACTAAGTGTTACTCTTACCGAGTAACACGAACCTCCAAGCACTATAATGAAACCATGTACGAAATACCCGTACAGGCTGACTCTCGGTGTGTTATACTAGCCCGATTGAGCCCCTCTCGGTGTGTTATACTAGCCCGATTGAGCCCCTCTCGGTGTGTTATACTAGCCCGATTGAGCATCTAGACTGACCGTATCAGTCGGATATGATTCGATCGCAGATCATCCAACTCCATAAGCATGATTGGATGACCCCGCATCAATTCCATCACCCCAAGCAGGTATGGAATACCCACGGCCGACCCCGCATGGTCGGTCATTGGCCTAGCTTGCCAAGAAACCGTTCATACCAAGCATTATGGACGGAAAACCCTAAATTAGGGTTTGCGGCATATTACATGTGTTGCAAAACAGTCTCAACCATCCATCTTCGCAGGTATAGATGGAGGGTGTAGATGTAGACTTAAAGGGCCCAGGGCATGATCACCGTGGGACCGCCTACACACTTGACCAATCGGTCAAAACCAACAATGTTTGGCCGTGACAAAATCGTCACCCAAACAAGAGACGGCGCACGGCTTTGAAAGCCAAAATTAGGGTTTCAAGCCATCACGCACGTCCATCTTCTCCGGCACGAATGGAGGGTCACAGATTAGATTAAGCAAGGGATGGTCATACCAGCATGACCACCGTGGGCCCATCTACCTCCTCATGTGTTCGGCCAAGGCATATCATGCCTGGTTAATCCAAAACGTGCGTCCGAACTAGCATGGCCACGCCTCCCAAACCACAAACTGATCTCGACCGCTCAACTTCACCGGATGATTTGAGTGGCTTAGATCACGTTTTCATGGGATATTCAGGTATAGGCATGAACACCAGCCTGCCATCTTCACGTCAAACCCATCGGCCAAGACCGACCAAATTAGGTCGTCTTGGAACGCGCGCCGGAAAAAGCATGATGCGCGGCCTTTTGCGGCATCAATTTCCTATTGCAAAATTGATCTCAACCACTCCTCTTTGCTTAGGTCAAATTGAGTGGCCTAGATCGCACCTTCATGGGACAATGAGACATGGACGTGTACACTGGCATGCTATCTACATGCACGCCCGGTCGGTTCTCTCCAAATCCCTTTCCATGCTCGGTTTCGACCAAGCTGAAGAGTGATGCTTGCGCACCTCTTCAAAAAACCCTAATATTCATTAACGGCCGTGAGATGAGTGTCTCAAAGATCATCTCATCCGTCCAACTTCACCGACTTGGTTATACAACCCGGTCGGGAGTTATTTGGTCGGTGAGGCGTTATTACCCATCACTTTACCACACCATAATGCAAGACTGCATAAAATACACACGATACTTCACAAGTATCGACTTTCGAATAACTTTCTGATTATTCAATTCAGCATTACATGCTATCTTTCGTGGATCCACGATCCACACATTCAGACATCAATCATGTCACAAAGGCGAGGGGGATACATACGGGGTATTGGTGCGGCGGTTTACGGCGTGCGGCGTGCAACGCGCCATCACAAGAACGTGTCGGGAAGTCATGGACGGTTAGAGATGAACAGGAGAAATGGGCAAGACCGGTCGTGTGGCACCGACACACAACTCCACTACTCCATCACTCCACTTCCTCCACTTCCCACGAGAGACGTGAATAAGGCTCAATGACTTGTATAAATAGGTTCTCCGCCCTATTTCAAACAACAACACAAGTCCGGACGAGACAGAAAACCAAGTGTTAATACAAAAACGTATTCCAACACCCAGAGCTTGCTTGCATCAATCACAAGCCTGCTCACCTTTCGTTACAAGTCATAAGCAAGCCAACACCTTCACAATCTCAACACCTTCTTCGCTTCCCTCCCTAAGATCAACCCCATCTCCTTCACTTTGTGACCGAAACAAGTCTGGAACGGCCATTTCTTGGTTTAGGTCGGACTTGCACAGATTGATCTCTCGAATCTACAAGCACTCACCGCGCAGTGCATTTGTTTAAGGTTTAAATTCATTCCTCATCCACACCCCAAATTACCAAATTCTGCAGGAGTAGTTTTCACCCATAAACACAAGGATAGGAAAAACATCATCCTAGATGCGGTAGCTGGGTTTTTTAAAATCAAACACCGGATATCGCACGCAAGCCACCTCTTGTCCCCTCTACAACTTGTACTTATTTTTTATGGTTTATTCGGCACCATACTTTTTTCAATTTATATGTAACCAAATAAGTTTGTGTGTTGTTTTTGTAGCACGAAGCCGTGAAAGCGCGCTACTTAGAGGAAAATGGGGAAGCATTCACATTTTATGAAATCGTTTACTTCATAGTATTCATATTTTCGGAGTACCACCAGCTACGGAGTACCACCAGATCTCAATGGTGGGTGAATCAGACTTCATACTCTTATTTGGCTTCTAGATAGGAAAGGCCAATTCTCTGTTAAGAGTGTCTATAATGTGTTGTCTAGTCCATCTAATACTTTTGCAGGTACTAATTTTGTTTCTCCACAGATATGGAAAGCTTTGTGGAAGTTAAATTATTTGTTTGGAAGTGTTAAAAGATATAGTCCCAACAAGAGATAAACTAGCTAGATATGGAAATGATATTGAATTGCATTGCAGTTTGTGTAATCATCCTGTGGAATCCAGTAATCACTTATTCCTTGAATGTGGTTATGCTAGATCTATTTGGTTGGTTTTAAATATCAATGTTACCTTTGGTTCAGGAATTACTAGACATGAGATTAATAAATTGCTAATGGTTTCAATTTGGACAATTTTTTTTTTAAGCATCAGTTTGGACTATTTGATGTTCAAAGATTTTTCTTAAGATAACTCCAAATAGGACAATGTCAATAGATGGCATTAATAAACTTGTGTCTCCTGGAATTAATCTTGTTTCTTCTACTAATGGGGTTGTGCAGGTGCTAAGATGGAGACCTCCTGATAATGTTTATCTGAAAATAAATTTTGATGCTTCTTTAAGTCAGATTCATTACAAGGTGGAATAGGGCTAATAGTGAGGAATTGTGCAGGTAGCTGAATTCGGGTGCAAGGACAATGCTTCAATGGAGGAATGAAGATAGGAGTTGAAGCTGAGGAGCTTGAATGTAAGGCTATGCTGGAAGTTGTTACTCTGGCACCCTCTAAGAACTTTAATCATGTTATCTTTGAATCAGATTGTGAGACTTTAATGAAATCCATCAATGATCAAACCTATTATGTTAATTGGATGAATCAAGCTTTGGTTTTAGATATTAATTCTAATTGGAAAGAACACACAAATAGAGTAATGTGTTTTAGTTCACTTAATTCTAATTGGGGCCATAGCTTCTTCCAGTTCTTACGATTTTATTTTTCAACTGTACCAACACGTACTCCACTTTTTACAAAGTTAGTTTTTTACTTTAGTACCGTTATTACAACTGTAGCAACACGTACTCCGCTTTTTATCTATCATTTTGATTTATTTTCTGAATTCGGGTACGAACAAAAAAATCTTCAGGATGGAATGAATATTAATTGCATCGCATCTAACTCCGGTCTTTTAGAGCCGTCAAAGCAGAAAATTATGCATCAGGATAACAAGATTTGACTGAGAAAATTCTTAACATAGAACGTGCAGCATGCAAATTGAAGGATCTTTACCTTCCTATTTTACCAAATTATTTACGATATACACTTAAATATTTTGCCAAATTATTTATTAGTAAAAATATTGCCAAATTTCCATTTACCCTCTGTGTTCATCTCTCTCGTCTTAAATCATTTCATGTTTCTACTCTTAAATCTTCTTACCTCCCCCTAGAAAACAAAACAAGTGGTTTACTTTGATCATCTGATTCATCTCCTGGATAAACCATATATTCCCCTGTCAGTTTTGCTTTACGGAATAATCGGATCGACCGTGTAAGTAATTCTTTTCAGTACTGCTTTGTTAACTGAGATTGTAAATCTAATGGTCATAGTAGGGTAAATATTGTCTTCACATGCAACTGTATGTAGGTAGCTAACCTCTGATTATTTGTATGATTCATATATGATAACTGAACTCATATTGTGATTTGTGATTACTCTTTGTGTACGTATTACTCTTTGCAATGATAATTTGTAGTTTTATTCGGACCACAATAACATTTTCACAAGATATTGACAAGTTTTTTCTTCGTCCAGGTATCTGAGAATTCATAATGGATCCTAGAGTAATGGATAAATCTTGGATGTATACCGATAGAACCCAACGGCGTTATCAAAACGGAGTCGATGCATTTATAAAGTTTTCTACGCATACATACCAACATGATATTGCGAATGGGAAAAGGAAACCATACGACAAGGGCAAAGTTAAGTTTCTATGTCCATGTGTGAAATGTCTCAACCTCTACGTGCACAAGGCAAGTAAAGTTAATTTTCATTTATATTCTTCTGGATTCATTCAAAATTATGCCGTATGGACTAAGCACGGAGAAGGAGATGAGTCATCAAGGTGGACACTTCTGGATG
This sequence comes from Papaver armeniacum, assembly GCA_023531295.1. Lineage (NCBI taxonomy): Eukaryota > Viridiplantae > Streptophyta > Magnoliopsida > Ranunculales > Papaveraceae > Papaver > Papaver armeniacum. The sequence continues at coordinate 1,060,087 of JAJJWW010001028.1, forward strand.
GTAATGGCAGCGACGGTCCGCACTATGATGAACCAACACATGCTGCAGAGACTATAGAAATGGTTAGTGCTTTATTAGGAGATAACTTTTCGAAGGATTCTGAGAAGATGCAACGGATACTCGAAGATGCTGGGAAACCCATATACCAAGGATGTGCGGATTTTACAAAGATATCTGCAATGTGTGAACTTTTTAACTTGAAGAGCAAGCACGGAGCTTCCAACAAGTTCTTTAATGAACTTCTACCACTGTTAAAATCCATGCTCCCTCCAGGAAATGAGATGATGAAAAGTACATATGAAGCTAAGAAGGTGATGAGAGATTTGGGTTCAGGTTACGTAAAGATACATGTATGCATCAATGACTGCATTCTCTATAGGAAGAATTACAAGGATCACATTAAGTGTCCCACCTATGGGGAATCAAGATGGAAAGTTTATGACATCACCCAAGAGGTGCATGAAAAAATTCCGGCAAAATTCTTGTGGTATTTCCCAATTATCCAAAGACTGAAACGGCTGTTTCAATCAAAGAGAATTGTCGAATATTTATTGTGGCACGACATCAGAAAGAAGAGGGTGTTTTAAAGCATCCAACGGTCACCAGCATGGAAAACTATAGATGAAAGATATCCCGTAATTCGTGATGATCCTCGAAATCTGCGGCTAGGCATTTCGGCTGACGGGGTTGACGTAAACAAAGGCATGCAAAAACAGCACAGTGTGTGGCCAATTCTGACAGTGATTTACAACCTTCCGCCAGAGTTGTGTATGAAGAGAAAGTTCACCATGATGTCATTAATTATCGACGAGGGGCCTTGTAAGGACATTGATGTTATGTTACAACCGTTTTTCGTGGATCTCAAGGAATTGTTTGAGGGAGTCGAATGTTTTGATGCGCTGAAACAGGAGATGTTTACTCTACGTGAGGTTGTTTTATGGACAATAAATGATTTCCAGGCTCTCGCTATACTGTATGGTTGCCCCTACCAGGGAAGAGACGCATGTAAGGTGCGTGGGAGAAATACTTACCATGTCAGGCTAAAACATTGTAGAAAAGAGGTTTATACCGGGCATAGAAGATACCTACCATACGATCATCCATTCAGACGTCAGAAGGGGTTCAACGGAATAGAAGAAACTGAATAGGCTCCGGAACTTATGACCCCGTCACAAATATACAATGAGGTAAAGTCTATAAAGAATAAATGGGGAAAGGGACGGAAGAACATTGTGGTGGAATTCGTGCAGGATAACCCTGGAAGAGGTGGAAAGATGAAGAGAATCGAAAATACCATCGACCCAAAAAATGGGAAGGGGAATGGGAAGGGGAAGGAGAAGAAGACCGACAGGCCCTACTGGAAAAATTTCAATATATGGTTCCGGATCCTCCCCTACTGACGGTATCATGTTGTCCACCATTGCATAGATTTCATGCACGTCGAAAAGAATGTATGTGAGAGTATCGTTGGAACATTGTTGAACTATGAATTTAAGTCGAAAGACCACTTTGCTTCTCGAATGGACTTGAAGCACATGGGTTTTAGAGACAAGTTGCAACCTCGGGAAAATGGAAAAGGGGGATATATACTACCGGCAGCATGTCACTTATTAAGCCCGGAGGAAAAGGACAAGTTATGTGCAACATTATCCGAGATAAAGGTTCCACAAGGGTATTGTTCAAACTTTTCAACCCTGGTGAATCGAAAAGATCGAAAGCTTATCGGACTAAAATCGCATGATTATCACATGCTAATGCAATATTTTTTGCTCATTGCGATTAAATCAATTATGCCGCAGCCAACAAGATATGCTATTATCAGGTTTTGTTTCTTTTTCAGGGCTATATCTAGCAAAGAAATCAATGTGGCAGAGCTAGAAAAATTGCAGTAGGATCTCGTTGTGACGTTGTGCTTGCTCGAGAAATACTTTGCTCCATCCTTTTTTGACATCATGGTTCATTTAACTGTGCATCTTACCAGGGAAGTGCAAATTTGTGGTCCTTTATTCTTTCGATGGATGTATCCGTTTGAAAGGTGCATGAAGGTCATTAAATGGCATGTGCGAAACAGAAACAGACCTGGAGGAAGCATTGCTGAAGGGAACCTTGCGGAAGAGACAGTTGAGATTATCAGTGAGCACCAACAAAGCATTAATGATACAGTCGGAATTCCACCAGACAAACTCAACACATCTGACACTGGCGAAGATTCTTATTCTTTTAGGGGAAAACCAATGTCATCTGCTAAGTTTCCTCTTGTTGATAAGGATCTGTTTGATAAAGCGCATTTCTATGTATTGCGGAATTCGCCTGAAGTTGCTCCTTACGTTGAGTAAGTATGACTAGATCTAACCAAATAACCTCGTTTTTATTTAGTTTTTGATTCTGTGTCCGAATTTCTGTAAAGATAATAACATTAATCATTGTACTATCCAGCCGACACCAGAATATTTTGAAGGATAAATATCTTGGTATGAGTGATAGACAATGTTAGAGTATTGCTCGGTCGAACTCGCATGCGTTGCTATCTCAAGCATGTTTGTCAATGTTAGTGATCAAAGCTATAAGTCTTGATTTCTAGCCTATTATAGCTAAAGGTCTCGGACTAGGATAAAAAGTGTAGTTGATCTCAAGACTCCATGGCAATCATCATACAAGACGAAGGACTACTCAAGGAACTGGTGGAACTTCATCGATTAAAAGGTATGTGGAGACTTGAACTTATCTGTCACTAAAAAGTCTATTTACTCTATCTCCTATTCTTGAGACAAAAGTCGTTTTGATATATAGACTTTCATTATACACATTTGCTATGTCGAGCCGAGTTTATCTCGCCTATATATTTCTCGAAATATGTGTTGGTAAGCTTTCGCTTTAGCCAAATTCATCTTTACCTAGTGACGAATGTCATGTTATGCTTCAATCACTTTGAAAATTGCTCTGACGAAAAATGATCTGTGAATAACGGCTATATAACGTCCTCTGAGAATGTTTTAATGATTGAAATGAGAGTTTAGATTACATAACCTTTGGTAGGATATAAGCATTGTTGTGGAAACACATATATGTATAAGTCCTTATTCCTTGAGCTAAAGTTTGCGAACTTTGTTGATCAAGAAAAACGGAATGTGGCGTGATCCAAGTCCGCGAACTGGCGGAAGTTCTCGACCCGAAAATTTCTGTTGGAGTTTGTGAACTCCTTCCGTGAGCTTAAGTCCCCAAACCCAGTCCGCGAACTTGAGTAGGTTATATCTAAAATCGGTTGTTCTTGAACTCATGTGTATATAAACTAAGGAATGCTTTTGCAAACCGTGGCTATAAAGTTCATGAACTGATTTGAGTGAATCAAACTGTTTTTGCTTCGATTGTGTCTTGTGTAGTTACATAAGATCTAAGCAATTGAACAACTCTCTAACTAGTTCATTTGAGTCATTTGAACTAGTTATGATGAAGAAGAATATGGTTGATATGAAATTGCTCATATAGCTAACCATTTGGTTAACTATTGTTGAAGCAACAAATGTCAATATTTGGGAACGGTTACATAAACCCAAAATTAGACATTTCATTTGTGTGTAACAAGCTAAGGTTTCGATCCAACGGTTGAGAAATATTAGCTTGAATCCAATCAGGTTTTCATCTAACGGTGAATATTGAATGCTTTGTTACCAAGCTAACATTGATTGCAAACCATGATTTGAAAGACTATATAAGGGAGAACTCTAGCAACTGGGAAACCTAATCCCCACACCTTACGTGTGATACTAGTTGTATAAGCTAGAGTCGATTCTCCTTTAACCTTGGGTTTTCTTCTCTAAACCAGGTTAACGACTTAAAGACTTCATTGGGATTGTGAAGCCAGACCGATATTACTTTTCTTGTAGTTGTGTGATCTGATCTTGTTGTTTCTATCATACGAGTACAATTGGAATAATTGGCTTGAGATTTATATCTCTGATAGGCAAGATAGAAAAGAAATCACAAACACTTCGACTCATCGTTTGTGATTCCGTAATATCTTTTTTCGCTGCGTCGATTAAGATTATTGTGAGGTGATTGATAATACTAGGCTGTTCTTCGGGAATATAAGTCCGGGTTATCAATTGGTTCCTGTTCACCTTGATTTATCAAAAGACGGAACAAAAACTCTTAGGTATATTCGTGGGAGACGGATTTATCTATTACCGTAGACTTTTCTGTATGATACAGATTTATTTATTAAAGTCTTCGACTTTGGGTCGTAGCAACTCTTAGTTGTGGGTAAGATTAGCTAAGGGAATCAAGTATGTAGCATCATGCTGGGATCAGAGACGTATGAGCATAGTTGTACCTTGGATCAGTGTGAGATTGGTTGGGGTTCAACTACAATCCAAACCAAAGTTAATTTGGAGTAGGCTAGTGTCTGTAGCGGCTTAATACAGTGTGTGTTCAATCTGGACTAGGTCCCGGGGTTTTTATGCATTTGCGGTTTCCTCGTTAACAAAATTCTGGTGTCTGTGTTATTTCTATTCCGCATTACATTTGTTTATATAATTGAAATATCACAGGTTATGCGTTGTTCAGTCAATTAGAATATCCGACCTTTTGATTGTTGATTTAAATTGATTGACACTTGGATATTGGTCTTTGGTACCATCCAAGTTATCTCTCTTTGATAAAGACTCGCAGATTTTTATTTGCTTGAGTAAAGATCAAATCGAGAGATTGAGATATAAACTCTTTGATATACTTTTCTCTAGATTGAGTCTGACTGTCTAGTTGATTCTCTAGAAAGTATATTGGAGTTTGTCCATACAGATTGCTAAGCGAAATATTGGGTGTGGTTGTTGTACCCCCGCTTTTTCAGACAGCTAGATCAAAAACATCATGAAGAGTTCGCCAAATGGTTACAAAAAGTGGTAAGAGTTTGCAGAAAATGTCACTCTTGATATGTAACTTTTGCGTTGAGATTGAGGCTAATCCTTATAATGTATTTCAGGTTGAGAGTGAGTGGGCAGACTCTAGGGAAAACTTCAATCAGGACTTAAGGTGGCTACCAATCCCACCGAATGCACAAGTAGAGACATACGAAGCATATCACATCAATGGATACCTGTTTCGCACAAAATCTCATGATGGTTCCGTTAACCAGAATAGCGGGGTTTACGTCGAGGCAACTGACACACACATTAGAAAAGCGGGGATTACCCTTAATCTGGCGGATTATTGTGGTGTTTTACAAGAGATATGGGTGCTGACATATCATTCGCTGAAAGTGCCACTTTTCAGGTGTAAATAGGTTACCAAAGCAGGGGTCTCAAAAGAAAAACTTGGCTACATTTTGGTTGAGCTTGATAAGTTGGGACTCCAGAATGATCTTTTCATTGTAGCCTCCCAAGCTAAGCAGGTATTTTATGTGCCATACCAGGAAAATAAAAAAAAGTCTATTGTGTTAGGTGCACCTACCCAAATCTGGAAATATGCTGGTGACGAAGTCGACGAGGAATTCAGTATGACAGTTATTTGTCGGAATGAGTATAAATTGCCGCAGGTAGATAAACTTAACCTGCAAAGGACATCCAGGGATGATTACTATCGGCTCGACATTAAGGGTATAACTGCAAGGAAAGCACCAGCACCAACAGCAGTCCCTGCTTCTCAAACGACTGCATCTGAGCAACCATTTCCAAGGACTAAGCGATAATCAAGCCATGTGATAGAATGTAGTTGTCTGTGTTTGCTAATACATGAATGATTAGGTTGTAACATTTTTTGGTCTTTGTTTAAGGAACTGGTTAGTGTAAATATACTTTTAGCCTTTGTTTTTGGTTTTGGGTTATACTATTTTGGTAATGATGATCATCATGGTACTGAATTTGGTTCAAATTCAAGTAAGCACTTTGGATTTTCCTGTTATCTAGAGAATGAATATATGGATTGTTGAAAAAAATTGATTCTTAAATCATGGTGGGGTTTTTTATGCGGAATTGCAGATGGGTTTTAGCAATGTTGGATGAGTTTGGATTTGGCTATACTGATTGTTGAATTAATATTCTGTCATGCTAGGATTAGTAGTAATAGTACTAGGCTTGCACATAGATTTTTTTTTGGACTTGGGCCTAAAATAGTCTTTGAATTAATCTTACTCCAACAACATTTTATAAACTGGAGTAATACCCTAGTTTCTACCATCTTAAACAGCATTTTATATACCCTATTGATTCACTAATTCAGTCATTCCTACCTATCTCTACTTAACAATCATTGGAATTTTAGAATCATACACCAAGAACATTGCTTTTTTGTACATATCATGTTCATGTAACACTAAACTAAATTATTCATGTTAACTAGTATGAATAGCACGTGTGTAAATGATCTTTGAATGTCCTCCACTTGTCGCAACACAAATGACTTTCAAAATAGAAAAGTCGATTAGACAAGTCACAAGAGATATAATTTGATTTATGGATAATCGAAACGGCGGGAGGGGGTAGTTTTTCTCACCGAAAAGGTGAGAATGCATTGGGAATCGAACCAATTAAGGCTTAAAATGATGTTTCTTTTCTTCATTACCATTATCCCAATTTCTTCCATTAGAGTCCAAACCAGAAATCCCATTTCAAATTTGAGACTAAGAGAGGGAGACAAAAATTTGTCATCAATCTCGTGCAATCAAAATTCATCAGAGAAGCATTCAACACCAAATGGATATTCCTCCAAGAGCAATATCTTTGATGCACCAGTGAGGAATGATAATTGCAACCAATTGGTTAATAATATCTCCGAGAATCAGGGTACTGCATCATCCACTTCCCGGATTCAGCAAATGCCTCCTAGGGGGAGAGAAGATCCTCCATTTCAAGATTGTATAACTGAACATGGAGAAAGCATTGGTTGCGGAGGGAGTGGTGCAGTTGAAGAAGAACCAATGGCTACTGAGAACTGCGAAGAAATCTTGTCTGATGTAGATTCTGATCCTAGTGATGGTGTTAATGATGAGTTCGTTGATGGGGGTGTTGGTGGTGTAGTGACTGCCGGACCCGGATCCATTAGGACATGGCACATGCGGGATGGCTGGGTTGTGACTGCTGAACACCTTACACCTTACCGAAGGTAGTAATGTGATTAACGAGGGGGTGGTGCTTATTGGTCTTAAATATGTTATGGATGGAGGGGGGAATATATGGATTTGATATTGTTAGAGCATGGCTTGGTTGAACCCACCAAGCGTTGGTATGTCAAGTTTGGTTGTCATATTTAGTGAATCAAAACTCATGTTAAGAATCGCTTGATTATGTACTAGAGTTAAACTTCGTATAGGTTAGCTTGAAAGTATTAGGATATGAGACATTACAAGTATTGCGAAGACTTGAAGATGTGAAGAAGCAAGGAGATACAACGACAACAATCATCCTTCCACTTGAGGTTAGTGATATTTGACTTGAAAGTGTTTCATTCCCTAACGTATCTTTCAAGTCGTGCATATTGAAAACATAACTATGAAACATATTTGAACTCTAGATAGACATAGTATTAAGGAATACAATACGGGTTTATTGCTTAACCATTAAACTTTGTAGATAAGACATCGCCATAATCATTTGAATGCTATTGTGATTATGTATGGGTATGAGGTGAGGATTTCATCCTAGGGAACAATGTTTACTATTGTGATTATGAAACCTTTATCCAATATTTTCACATCCTTGATTTGCCCCCTTTATTTGCTTTTTGAGGTGAAACCATAACAATTTGACAACCTAGATGTGTTCTAAGGAAGTAAGTTCATAAACTTGTTTGTGAACCGAAAAGGAAATTGCCAGGTGTTATTGGTTTTGTTATTCATTGCATATCTTATGAACAACCAATATGTGTGATGGAGTATAACCGCTCACAACTTGGTGTGTTCTTGGTAGAACTGTTCACAAAGGCCTGACTTATGTATTGGTATAACTTTTATTAGTAAAACCGATCTTAAGTAATCACCTGTGGTATGATCGGATTTTGTATGTCTGACCTTGTAAGGAAAAGGGAACCGATCCTAGTAAGGGAAAGGGAACCGATCCTGGTAAGGGGTGCAGTACATCAAAGGGAACCGATCCTTGTATGGGGTGCAGCAAGGTTTAAAGCAGAAAGGGGAACCGATCATATGGACATGTGCAACACATATAAGTTAGATACCATATATATGTGGGGAACCGATCCTAGTACCTAGTCAACCGAACTTTTGGGAAGCTAGTGTGACTATGCACAGTACTTACATGGAGGTAGAACCGAAACTTGTTTTGGTAGAACCGTAAACCCATGATTGTGATTGAATGTTGGTTTGATCAATCACATAGTTCTTGAAAGTCAGATTAACCAATTCTAAACTTGTTTGGAAGTGTGGAAAATCGGTTTCAAAGTTGTAAGTGTGAAAGAGAACTTACAAAGTTAAGATGTCGACAAACCTTGAACACGTGCTGTGAATGTTTATTTCTATAATTGTTCAAAGATATTCCTTAACTGCTAAGGGAAGAGAATCCCAGGATCGAAACATAAGTAAGTTGAGAATCTTTTAATTAAGGTTATTAATTTCATTTTGTAGGGAAATTACAGAATTAGTAATGTGCATTTACTAATTAGATTTTCCGAGAGATTTCGATCGTTATTTTTGGACAGAGCATTTCCAGGAATTATGAAAATCGAATCTGTGCTTTTATGAATATCTTGAGAATATTTTCGGTTTTGGAAATTCCTTGGTGTCCAAACTTCCTTGTCTATAAATATACGAAGTTTGCCTTCCTAGCAAACTAATCCTTCGTAACAACAAATTTACTCTTTTGTTGTTGTTACTGGTGTAGCCGCCTATTCGGAGAGGAGAGTAACCTAATTAGGCGAAATCTCTTACGGTTGCCCAATTTAAAGTCTTCTTTGGGATTGAGAAGCTCTAGCGCGACCCGTTGGTGGGAAACTAGATAATTGCGGTTTATCTTTGTTTTCGATTGATTTGATTGACTAACGGTACTTGAAATCTGATTGCACCTAGTTTGTTTATTCTTGAGAATCTTCTCTTCTGATATAAGATTCACTCAAACTAGTTCAGAGTTTCGACAGGGATCTTTAGACTGTTGTTAGTTCTAAAGACGATCTTGTGATAATCCATTGTTAACAGACTCCGTTATGTGCGTGATTGATCATAAGAGATTCAAGTGATTGTGTGCAGGCTTTTATTGAAGATTTAAGAAGATTTGAAGACAAAGAAGATATTGAAGATCTGACTTGGGTTTTATAATATTTGGTGTGCACAATACTTGTTTGGGTAAAAGAGGATCCAATTAATAATCGGTTTATCCTTGTGGTAGATTGGATTGATTAATTGAGTAGATCGGCATCAATACGTTTCCTTGTGATTAAAGGTATTGATTGGCTTAATCTTAAACGATTACCTTTGGGTGATTGAACATAAGATAGATCTAAGGACCCGACGAAGGATTTTATGTTAAGATAAATAGAAGAGCCTTTGTCCGACTCATATCACTTGGTTGAATAGAGTTTATACCAAACAGATTTGTTGTTCCTTTATTGTTTGGAATACGAACCAAAAGAATTGTTCCAAGTACGTGATTTATTCACAAGTAGGAGGCGTGGGAATACAGACGGAAGTAAGTGAACTACAGGGTTAGTTACTTGGTCTCAACTATACGAAGTTAGGTGTAATTTTGTGTAGCGTCTTAATCCTGAGAGTATTCAATTCTGGACAAGGTCCCGGGGTTTTTCTGCATTTGCGGTTTCCTCGTTAACAAAATCTTGCTGTGTCATTTACTTTTATTTTCCGCATTATAATTGTTTTATTATAATTAAAGTAAATCACACAAACGTTAATTCCTATTTACTTGATAATCAATCCTATTGTGTTTGGTTAAGTCCGAACCTTTGTATCAAGTAAACATACTTCGTTGTTGTATTATCTCGATCTCGTATCCATAGACGATCACATGAAGTGTGAACCGATTAGTTGTATTATCTCGACTCAGTCCATAGACAATCACTTTCGGAGAAAGGACTTATAGGTAGGAAAAGTTTTAGCTTGAGGTATATTTGGCACCCTCGCCTTTTCAGATACTATCACTTTGCCTGCTGCCGCCAGAAGAGAGCTTCTTCATCGTGCTGCTCAGCCAATACCCGCTCATGGAATTCCCTATACCCTGCATCATTATGTGTGTCCTGCAGTTGGCAGAGCAGCATCCAGAATAGCTGCATTTGTGGAGGCAGGTAATGGTCAGCGAAATCCAACGAGTGCAATACCACCAGTGCAACCGGATGAGCCAGCACCAGCACCAGTCCCTACTTCTCAAACGACTACATCTGTGCAACCATCTCCAAGGAACCAAGCAATAATTAAGCCATGTGATAGAATGTAGTTTTTTGTGTTTGTGTTTGCTAATAAATGAATGATTAAGTTGGAACATTTTTTGGTTTTTGTTTAAGGAATTGGTTAGTGTAAATTATATACTCTTAGCCTTTGTTTTTGGTTTTGGGTTATACTATTTTGGTAATGATGATCATCATGGTACTGAATTTGGTTCAAATTTAAGTTAGTAGTTTGGATTTACCTGTTAACTAGAGAATGAATGTATGGATTGTTGAAAAAAAATTGATTCTTAAATCATGGTGGGGTTTTATATGTAGATGGGTTTTAGCAATGTTGGATGAGTTTGGATTTGGCTATACTGATTGTTGAATTAATATTCTGTCATGCTAGGATAATGGTAGTAGCTTAGCCATAAATGATCTTTTATGGAGCTTGGTCAAGTGTCTGTCGCTTGGCTATTAACGCCTTTTCAATTCCATGCGCACCCTCTTCAAAGTCGTCATTACTCTGCTAAACGTACCCTATTTCGAAAGCCTAAATCTAGTCGCTTAATTCATTAGCTTTTACTCCAATTAAGAGGTGCATTGTTAGGTCAACCGTTTGGTTTTATGCATTCATAGAAGGCAAGTCTATAAGATGAGTTATTTATAGCCATTCAGCTGCAGGTTAACTTGGCATAGCATCTTGGACTAGTTTTTGTTGTTGTCTTCTTGTTTGTTGTTGAATCCATTAAAACACTTACACAAGCACCAAAATATTTTAATGGATTCAGCAGCAAACAAGAAACAACAACAAAACCAAGTCCAAGCATTAGTATTAGTGTTTGGGATTAAAGGGATGAATGAGTTGCAGAGCATGAGGAGAAAGAGGAAGAATTTCTTCTTTGTGAGTTGCAAAGCATCAAATGATTCATCTATAGATTGCAACTATCCTTTGGTCCCTATGGAATAGCAGAAACAGGTTATTGTAACTAATCTTAGACAACTATAGATGGGCAGCTTGGTGGATTGAGTCGTCTTGTTACCTACCTCCTTCGAGTCGATACCATGCGTTCGAATTTGGGCAGAAGCTTTTTTATTTATTTTTTGAAAGTCAGTTAATGACTGTTGGGTTGGAGTAGAAAAAGGCCCTCAACAGAGCTGGGCCAGTGTTGTCGCAGTTACAGCCCATTTCATGTATACCCATACCCAGTAATAAATAGAACTGGCGTGTCTATAAAACGCACACAATGTGCACGCATACTAGCGTGTCTAATAAAACCAACTTTTTAACCACGCATATAAACCAGCGTGTCTTTAAAACTCCCGCTATGGACACGCATACTAGCGTGTCCAATAAACCGAACTTTTAGCCACACACTAAAACCGGCGTGGCTATAAAACGCTCACTATGGACACGCATACTAGCGTGTCTGATAAAACCAACTTTATAGCCTCGCAAATTAACCGGCGTGTATGCAAATCGTACACTATGGACATGCATACTGGCGTGTCTAATAAAACTAACTTTTTAACCACGCCTCAAGTGGCGTGACTATTTTTATGGACACACCACAACTAGTTAACGTGGCCATAGACTTGTCTATAAACACGCCCAACCAAAAATTAAAAGTTAACGTGACTAAACGGTTGATATTTGGACACGGTACTAGCCCTAGCGTGGCTGAAAGTAGTTATATTAACACGCCCATAGAACATGGCGTGTCTATAGGGTAGACTTCTACCCTTGTAGATGGTGGATTTTCAACAAAGGACAAAGTCATAAAATCACGATACTACATGTTTCTGACACAGATTTCAGGCATGTGATGATTCATATTTTACGAATCAATGATGAATATGTCTTTTGAAAAGCCTCCACTACCTGAGCGTTCGATCCCTGGTATTTCATTGTGCCCTCTATGTAGAATAACGTAATTGGGCGGTTCTCCGTAAGATTGAGAGCAATAACGCCTTCAGGACGTCGGTGATACTCATTGTTCCCTGACTACATGAGAGATACCCCCCTCTACATAGAAGAACGATTGGGCGATTCTCCGTAAGATTAAGAGCAATAACGCCTTCAGGACGTCGGTGACACTCACTGTTCCCTGACTATGTAGAGAGACCGTGTATATATCCAGGCGGTTCTCCGTAAGATTGAGAGCAATAGCGCCTTCAGGTCGTTAGCAAACACCCGTGACTCCCTGACTATGCACCATTAGGAATGGATATGACGCTAATATCCTTTCTGCAATAGATTAATTCTGTCGTGACATTCACCACTGAATTCCCAGAATGATCTATTTTTGCTCCTATTCCACGGTTGAATCCGTGGCCTGATCCCATGGAATGGCAATAAACAATTATCTTTTGCTCCGATTTCATGATCGAATCCACGGCTTGATCTCATGGGATGGAAATAAACAACTATATTATATTATCTCGTTACTCCGATTTCATGATCGAATCCACAGTTGATCTCATGGAATGGTAATAGGTAATTTTATTATTCCGAATTCATGGTCGAATCCACGGTTGATCCTATGGATTGATAATAAAAAACTATTCACTTTTATTACTCAGATTCATGAATCATTCTCCACTGAATTTCATAAATTAGTAATAAATACTCAATAATCGGGCATCTGGACTACCACTGAGTAAGCCCCATAAAATGGTGCAAGTGTACTCGACAATGATGCACGAACGAGCATGCGAAATTATGGAAAAATGGGGAATCCTGCATAAAATAGGAGAGAGAAAATAATAACATTAAAATAATGGAGAAGCGCCCATAGGCCGGGCCCACCGGCCGTGCCTTAGCCGTGGCCGGTCCCATGCTTCCTCCATTATTTTTCCTTATTTTGTTGCTTTCATGAACTCATGAAGACTCCTCCATTCTAACAACTTTCCTTGTTTGAGCAAAACTCATGGTTTCTCCATATTTTCGTGGTTTCATGAAAAATAATAACATAAAATAGGAAAATGTGTTGCGGGACCGCGCAACTTAGCCGGCCGGCCATACCCTAGACGTGGCCAGTCCCACACCTTGCAATCCCTAATCTTTCATAAATTGTTATTTTTCTCATCTTGTGAAACTTCCATGTTTCAGCAAAATCATGGTTTCTCCATATTTTCTCAAATATTGCGCAAACCATGAAAAAGCCAAAAGTCAACATGGTCACACGACCGAATAGGTTACTCACGAAAATATATTAAAATATTATTATTTTAATATTCACAAAATATTGATCAAACGAGCATACTTGCTCATTCGAGCAAAATCGAGGATTTCAGTCAAAGATCGAACTCTTCTGAAAATCCAAAATATTGCTCGAACGTACATCAGAAAGTACAGAAACTCTCAGTACGGAAACACGGACACCATGGTAACACGTACATGCCTTCTTGACCGACTAAGGTCATCCCTAGGGCTTGCACAAAGCCGGTTCCATACGTTTTCACACTTTTGACCTAATTTGTGCAATCGCTCATATTGGGTCCAAACTCTTCACAACCAACTCAGAGTTTGTGCAAACGCCCATCAGCGGTCCCACGACCACCAAGGGCCTGTCTCATGCCACCTTGGTCGGTCCCTCACTTTTCTATAATTAGGTTTTATCACCTAATGCTCAATCCAGCACTATTTCAATAAATGATGAAACCGACATTTAATCGTCATTCCTTCACCAACTGGCCAACTCAGGACCCTGGTGTACACCCGCTCGAGCAATTGGGCATCACATGGACGTCCATAGTCCCATGTGGTCGGTCCCTCCTTCGCTTATGATCTATTTTCAGCAATTCGTCGACTAATGAGCAATTGATCAAAAATTAGGTTTTTCGAACAAATGCTCAACAAATCATTATTTTGAGCAAGTTCAAACACTAAATAAATTTATGTTGATCCATCAAGCAACACGCGGATTAATTATATAATATTCGGTAATCTACCAATATTTTAATTAATATTTTATTGGGTTACATCACCAATGAATAAATAATTCGTCGAATTGAGCAATACTTGCTCAATTGCTCGAATATTGATTCACCATCAATATTCAGTAATTTACTAGTAATTCATCAAATCGAGCAATACTTGCTCAATTGCTCGAATATTGATTCAACTATCAATATTCAGTAATTCGTCGAATTGAGCAATACTTTCCCAATCGCCCAACTGTCAATATTCAGTAGTTCGTTGAATTGAGAAATACTTGCTCAGATGCTCGAATTTACAATAATTGCACACGGGCAATATCAACATAAGAACTAACACGTTCAAATCCATGAATCACTGAGCATTCTCCAATCATGCTCAATTCAACAAAACTTAGATTCACTATCTAAACAGTCAACAACTCACTAATAAAATACACGTCTGTCATGTAGACTCCACGATTCGTGAAATTTCAATCACGTCACATGGGGTATATCAATTAGGGTTTTGGTTTGGCGGCCTACGGCACGTGGATTCATCCACAACGAGAATGTGAGTAAGTCGTACAACGGTTGAAGGAGTTAGCAAAGTAGTGGGTGGACGGTTAACCAAGTCTCCGCATGACCTGGAACTGGTTTCACCATGATCTTCCACTTTCCCACTCTTTCACTCAAGAAACCGTCACGTTTACAGGGATCAGTGGTTCATCATTCTTGCAATATAAATAAGTCCAAATCGAGGACAACAATGATCATCATTCGTCAACAACTTGATTAAAACTTATTCACAGAACTCAACATTCAGCAGTTCATCAATTTTGAAGAAACCTTCAACACATCCACAATCCTTGATCATCATTGATCCCACACAATTCTTAGCTTCCATCCTACATATCAACCCATCTCCCTCTTTGTGACCGAATTGACTCTGGAACGACCATTGTCTTGGTTTAGGCCGGAGTCTTACAGATTGATCTCTCGAATCTAAGCACTCCCTTTGCAGTGCATCTGTGTGAGGTTCAGCAGTTTGCTCGGTCGAGGAGTCTCGACAACACGCTCGACTCTCCACTTTCCTTAAAACCCAGCAAACCATTTTTCCCCATCCACAGATTGGCGACCACAGTGGGAGATTAATCTCTCGGTTGCAATCTCGCATTTTTCACAAAATGGTTGATCTTAGATTAGGTTCAGTTACAAATCCCAACACAAAAAATGCTAGGACTAGCAACAATGGTGGTACTCCGGAAACTATTCCTGCTTCTAATAATGGTGGTGACACTACTCCTCCTCACACCAATGTCGAAAATCATCCTCTCTTCGTGCGGCATCCTGAAGAAATCAGAGAAAACCCACCCACCATCGCTGATCTCATGAAAGTTCAGGAAGTTCTCGCCAAGAATCAAACTGATATGGCTGCTACCCAAAAGGTGTTATGTAACCACCTCAAAACTATCACTGACAAGATGTCAAACAAAACTCAAGAGAAAGGAAAAGACAAGGAAACATCTCCAACTGCTGATCCCGAAGTTATTCCAGTCCATGACGATGATGAAACCCGCAAAGCTACAGAACCTGAACCTGCCGGTTTCATCACCCGTGAAGACCTGAAAAGTTTTATGGAGAATCGGGGAAAAGGCCATGCACCGTCATCAACCTCCATATCCCGCTGCTACACAAAGAATCCCTCTCCCAAAAGGTTACACTTCTCCAACGTTCACACTCTACAATGGAACGGGAAATGCTCGAGAGCATGTTTCTCGATTCTTGGAAGCATTAGGAGAACATGAACACAACCATGTTGTCCGTTTGAAGGAGTTTTCAAAATCCACGACCGGTCGAGCATATACTTGGTATAACAACATTGCACCAGGGAGCATAGCTAATTGGGGAGAAATGATTTATGCTTTCTACAGGAAATACTTCTTTTTTTCTGAGCAAGTTACTCTTTCTGACTTAGGAAGGATGACTCAGAAGAATACTGAAATCCGAACGACTATGTGAAGAAGTTCAGGATTCAAGCTTTGGATTATCATGATCCTAATGTCACTGAGCAACAACTGGTGGACTTCTGCATCAACGGAATGATTCCAGTCTATCGAGCCTTGTTGGAAAATCTTCGATTTCAAACCTTTTCAGAACTTCATGAAGCGACAAGAGATCAACAACCACTGCTCCAGCTTTATTAGAAAGAACCAAGACTGTCAAAGTCGAGGAACCGAACGCTCGAAGCAGCACCAACAGGCGTTTAATCAACAAGCAGTACAATGTTGAAACTTCCATGAATGTTGCTGAAGGGAGCAAGAGAAAAGCTGAGACACAACAACACAAGAATGCTCTTTCGACGTCTCACCCTCCAAAAGCACCCAGGAAGGACAACCAGGCTAGAAATGCACAATCACCAGTTCAGCATCAACAGAACGATCAGGAAGTGCCTGACTTCCCTTTTCCCATTGAAGAAGTGATCGAACTGTTGGAAGTCTGGATTCAAGATGGTTCGCTCAATTGCCACCCGTCAAAAAGGAACCAACTGAAGAAAAAATGGAAAATGCACGCTACTACCATTTCCATAGGTATGTCAGTCATCCAACAAGTGATTGCAGAACTTTGAAGCGCATATTCAAAGAAAAGGCCGACTCAGGGGAACTGGGGACTGAAGGAGTGCACAAAAATCCTCCTCCGATCAGAACATTCGCACTCTCTGAGCAGCCGGTCAAAGAAGAAATCCAATCCCTAATTGAGCATGCCTGTGAGTTACTGTACTTATCGAAAGCTCAAAGAAATGATATGTTTGCTGCATTGAACCACATCGTGTCTGGGAAACGATTAGACATTCAGGAGATACTCCCTGAACCTCCAGTAACAGACAAGGAGATGTACGACTGGGGACTTCTCACTACAGTTCATCTCAAAGGAAATGAATTCAAGCGAGCATTGGTCGACGTTGGCACTGCTGTTAACATCATCCCTTTGAAAACCCTCGGAGCGGCTAGCATCACTCGACAAGAAGCAACTCATGCTCCTATCTCAATCAGAGACCATGAAGGAATCTCCAGGGAAGCTTACGGTTACATCATTCTCAAGATAAGAAATGATTCAACCTGGACTGAAACTAAATTTTTTATAATTAAAGAGGATCCGGGATATGACATGATTCTTGGGCGAGCGTGGATTCATGATGGAAAAGTTGTTACGATATCTTCACCTTCAGTTGCACAATTCTCCGTTCAAGAAATCTCTAACTCGGAAGATGATCAACCGTTCGATCATTTGGGAAAAGTTGAAGCCTTGATGGAACTCACACAAAAACCTGGGGAGAGCGCCCACGAATTCGTCGGAAGGTTTCGCACTCAGGCAAGTCTTATTCCCCCTGATGCATATGTATTACCAACTTTCAAATATGCTACCCTAGTCCGGGGACTCAGTTCTGCTCAAAACATAGCTATCACTAAACGTTATGAATGGTTAGTCTCCCCCAGCAATATTTCACCAAATGGTTAGATGCGGAACCTCTCCAAATCCATCATCTCACTAACACGGTCACTGCTAGGATAATGACTGAGTTTCACAATCAATATCCAAAATATTCTCCTTTGCACGAGTGTCCACATGTGCCACAGAATTGGAAAACTCCACCAACTTGGAATCCACGAGGAATTCCGAACCAACAGAAAATATTCAGGGCACGGGCAACCAAACCTAACAAATTTCATGAAGGAGATTTGGTTCTTAAGGCAACTAAATGCAATTTGCATTCCACAAAGAGTTCTAACTGGGAAGGGCATTTTATGATCGCTAAGTCAGTTGCTGGAGGGTATTACAAATTGGCTGACATCAAGGGCAAGACAAGTATACCAGTGATTCATGAGAAATGGCTCAAGATTTTCGACGCATGAAGATTCAACATTGGGTGTTTTATGTCCAAGACAAACGCTCAAGACATCTGACGTTTGCATCTTAGGATTTTATTTTACCTGTAATTTCAATTCCTCCAAAACGTTTGCAATAATTGCATCCAGTATTTGAATTCAACAATTTATCAAAAGTTCTTTTATTTAAGAAAAATCTCTTGCAAACCCAAGATCCAAAAGAAAATCCTTAGTCACTCATAAATTCAAAACCAATCAAGAAGTTCAAAACCAAAATAAAATCTCACATCTCTCAGAAGTCCAAAGTTCAAGAGATTATGGAAAGAAAACTAAAGGAAGCCATCAAAGTACAATTTCTGCTTCTCAGCATCCTCCAAGACTTGCAAAGCTGCCTTCTCCAACTCCAGCTTTTCAGTCAACTCAGCAATCTTGGCCTTTTTCTCCACCACGACATCACTAGTAAAGGGTTTATTCTTCACCACGGCATCCTTGATGGTGTTGATTTTCTGACGAAGCCACTTCAAATTAAAACCAAGTTCTTCAGATTTCTCCAAGTTGTACTCCCAATCAAAGAGCACATCTCGAGTGATAATACTTATGGGCCTGGTACGAATAAGGGTGCACACGGTACGGTTCGGCTCGGTTCTTGCCGAGGCCGAGTACCTGTACCTCCCTAGCCTTGGTTCCAAAATTTTGGACCGGTACCTGTACCTTGTACCTCGGTTCCGGTACCATTCGGTACACGTATGGTACCAGGTACGGTTCCGGTACCAATCACTACTTTCTGTGAGAATTACAGACAGATTTTCCTGTCATTTTTTCAGACAAATTAAGTACCTGTTTTACCTGTTTTTCAATATATTAAGCAATATCTCAATCAAAGAACAAAGTAACAAACACACACATTGACCAAAGTCTTGAAAATCTGAAAAAAGAACAAGTAGCAGTAGCAGTAGCACACAAACAACCAAAGTCTTGAAAATGTGAAAAAAGAACAAGTAGCAGTATCACACAAACACACACACTGACCAACACAAAACTGTCTTAACCAACACAAACAATGCACTGGTGGTGGCATTATCAAGTAGCAGTAGCAATGACTGGACAGTGGTGGCAATGACAAATACAAAGTCTTGAGTCTTGATCTTCTATTCAATGGCAGCAGCACTTGTGGTGGCATTATTGTTGATATGACCAAGTAACGCTGCAAAAACAAGTAATAGCAGTTAGTAACTATTAGTCTATGTCTATTACTGCCAAACACAAGTAATAATGTAATATGTATATCAGTATATGTTAGTATGTTACCTTATTCAAGTTCAATATTGTCATCTGGTATGTAATCAGATAGAATATCAAGCTGTATTGGCTTCCTTAGCCAGCTTTGTATGCAAAGCAATGCTTCAACTGTCCTTGTAGATAAAGAGCTTCTACAAGGACTTAAACTCGCTTTCTTGTGCTAAAAGCAGATTCAGAGGCAACATACGACACATGAATGGCTAGTATATCCTTAGCCATATGTGCAAGTATCTTATACTTGTTACTGTTGGTCTTCCACCAACCCAACAAGTCAAACTCATCATCACCATCTTCTCCTTCACCTTCTTCATACTTGTCAATGAGATATTTATCCAACTCTGTTTTAAGCAACACAAAACCTATTCACATTAACTTCTCAGTGACAATACCTATTGATTCTTCATTTCAATAAATTTATACAACTACTTAACTTGAATTGACTGTTAAATATAAAGAAGCCCCATTTGGGTCTGTGGATGATGAAAAGAACAAGAGAAACTGGAGTGCATGACTACTCCAAGAAGCAGTCAACTATGCAAAGACATTGTTGCAATTAAAAAGCAGTAAACTATGAACCTATCCAACAGGTTAAAATCCTAATCCAATTCCAGGTGCTATATCCTAAGAATAAGTAATTAGGATTCAACCCATCTTTCTTTCCAATCAACAACATAGGCTAAAACACTTCAATGTAAACTCACACCAAGCTTAATATATATATGAACTCAGAATTGATAAGATATGAATTTTAATCGAAACTTAGAAATCAGAATTAGGGTTTCACTGTGAAAACAGAGACATATAAACTAGAAGATCACTAAATTCATGAAAATGAAAATAGAACCCTAACTTGATCTTTAAAAAACCCTAAATCAGATAAATTCATGAAAATGAAAATAGAATGAACATAAAACCCTAAATCAATCTAAACAAAAACCTAAATCAGATAAATTCATGGAAATGAAAATGAAAATAGAATGAACATAATACCCTATATCGATCTTAAAAAAAAAAAAAAACTAAATACCTTGACTTGTTGTTGTTGATTGAAGAAGAAGTATATGATTTCGCGCTACACTGATGATAAGTAGTTAACGATGGATTGTTTTTCTTCACTCTTCAGATTTCAGTTGAGAAAAAATGAAAAAGAAGAAATCTTCCCTGTAAGGATGTAACTCTAATGGAGTTCTTCTTCTCTTTCTCAGCGAAAGAAGACGAAAAAAAAAGAGGAAAATAAGAAACCCTAGCCAAGATTTTCTACATATACCACCCCTAGATCTAACGACTATCAGTAGTCTACTACCCCTAAATCCAATGGTTATAATTATTCGGTACATTCAGTCTGGGATGGTACGGGATTAGGGAAGTACCGCGTACCTGTACCTGCTTAGCCTCGGTTCCTATTTTTTGGACCGGTACCTGTACCCCTTCCTCGGTTCGGTACAAAACCAGGTACAGTTCCACCGATTCCGGGACGGTCCGCCGGTCCGGCTCGGTTCCTGTGCACCCTTAGGTACGAATATCATTTATGACACACAATATGTTCCCTAATTGCATGGTCAAGAAGTAGCTACGTTCAGGATCTATTGTAACGACAATATGGCCATACATCTCCCACAACTTCTCATACATATTGGCATACCCAGTGGGAACGCTGAACCCACCAACATATACATGATATGGGAGTAGCACACCAAACTGAGGCTCACAAATAATCCCTTCATTGGGATATTCGTGTATTATTATACGATTCTCAACTACTGGAGCATCCTCTATGGTCATTGCAACATCTTCTTCTGGGACAGTCTCTTCTGTTCTTGGCTCGGTTTCAACAGCAACTGGAGTCTCAGTTTCCTCCACGGCTTCAGCAGCGACATTCTCATAAACCGGAGGTGCATAGCTGATGATGTCACTGCTTTGATTCACCGTATTGCTCGAATCATCAACATTGGTTCCGGTATTCTCAACTTCAGTATTCGGCGCCTGATACGAAGATTACATGAGATTAGGAGGATTCAAGCATAGAGATCAAAGGAAATCATAAACTCTAGCATGTAAGTGAACTAACACTATCTAACTTCTTTATTATGCATCAAATACATGGGCAAATGGTGTGGAAGTCATGAAACACGTTTTTCGACAAGCTCGTCTGAAGAAGTTTTACACTGCCCTGTATAAAATGGTGAACTGGGAGTAGTTGGTAAGGAATCTAAGGTTGAGTCATTACCTTTCTCTTCGTATGGGTATTTTCTATAACATATCAAAATATCATAGTAATCGGATAAAAGAGTAAGGATTTCTAGCCAAAACATTGGACTACATGCCAACTGAAACATTCCTGAAAGTCTCCTGGAAGTTTACTGTTTCGTTGATTTCGGCCACTAAACATGCTCAAAACTCTAAATGCTTTTGCAACAAAACTTGAAAATTTCCTGGGCATAAGTATACATGGGTAGATTGCGAAAATCTGATGTCGTATGAAGATTTTATGGCGGTTTTGCTAAAAGGCTGAGTTCTGAATTTTCTGATGACGTATTTCATTAAAGTTTTCTCATTCATTCGTGTGGATTCTCATTCATTCAATCTCAAATCAGAAATATTATACTTCCATGAAGAAAATATGAAGTGGGTACCTACTTGAGGAGTCTCCAAGTCATTCGAAGGGTTAACAGGGTCGACATTAACATTGGGAGCATCATTACCTCCATTCGGTTCCAACTCTCGAAGGTTCTCGTTCTCACCATTATTTGAAGACGAATGAGCAATCTGGCCGTGTCGACTTTCCATAAAAATCTCCTCCTGGATGCATTAACAATAATCAACATTATTTCATTCAAAGAAATCCCGAAATCACTTGCACAAAAGGATACTCACATCAACCTCTCCATCGATGCTGGATTCCTGAATTGTTCGTATGGAGGAAAGATGAAGACCGTCAATAACCTATGGGGGAAAATTTTGAAACAAATTAACAATATTCTTTTGGGATCCTAATTACATGGATGAGAAAATTGCAACGATAAGAGAAGTGCAAACAACTCACCAAAGAAGCGGCTGGGGACTGCATACTGTTCGCTATCATTCTGTAATTCATCATGCTCCTACTTTCTCCACCCTGAGGACTGTCTTGCCATTCAGAGAAGTCTGTAGGAATTCGAGGCCTCACAGCACGACCACCCTATAATGAATTAATCGAAACAATTAAAGGTGCGATTACTATGCTTTTACCAAAAATCATAAGAAAATATCTACCTGTGAAGATTCTGGAGATGTTTTTCTTTTATCACCACTAGAAAGAGGTTTCAACCGTGGGCAATCCAAGAGTATTTCAGCATAAGGAAACACTCATGTCGGAGATTTAACATCCATCACAAACTTATACAAGCGTTCGAGTTGTTGATTCCTGAATTCTGCATAACCTGGAGTCACGTAAATATCCCGGTCGGTAAAAGAAGACACATAATCGCTCCCTTCCACATGTGTGTTATCTAAATGAGCCTTCAAATACTCAACCGATGGTTTATTCATTCGATGACCTGGAGCACACTGATCGAGACTCATTTGTCGAGCTGCTCTGTCAATATTATATTCTTCCACCTGAAATTCTCCTTGCATCACCGACACTATGTAACCAGGAGTGCAACTCAGCATAAAAGACTTCTCTCCATCACTCAACTCAGTGCCAGACTTCAAGGTGATGATCTCTTTAGTATCATTGAAAGTGATCAATTGCTAGAATAAAGGAGGAACTGTGGTCCAGGGACGAAAGTTGAACTCAGACTCAGTGTCTAAAATGCTGGTGAGGCGTGTCTTTGGTCGTGGTCGCTTTGTAGACCAACGCATAATCCTAGCACTATTTTCTCAAAGATGGCATGACGAGCGTCAACATTGGGTCCTTGTAAGACTCTATGAGGAGTTGGAGCATATTTTTCAAGGTGCTCCCACATTAAATCTTGGAGAAACATGGTGTTAGCATATGTTTCAATCTTCATGAAGCCGTCGGAGACACTGGAGTCTACAACTAAGGAGTCTAAGTTGGCAAATAACGAACCCAAAAATAGACTACCAATGGGAAGTTTCTCACCTTTAGCCATCTTTATAGCGAAAGGAATCACAAATGGCTTCAACAAATGTCCACTATCTTCAAGAATGTCTCTGGACAGCACAAGCATAAGAAAGCAACAATAGTTAAGGTACTATCGGCATGTTCTTCAGGAACTCCATCTCTCGGCCACCAATATGTCAACCATTCAGCATAGTAAGTTTTGGGTGGATCGTTGAGTTTGTGCATTGTAGCTTCCAACACGCTAGACATCGCATCTTCCTCTGCTGAGAATTCTCTAGGGAAATTACCAGTAATTGGAAGATGCAACAGAGCAACTACATCTTCCAAAGTGGCGGTAAATTCTCCCTATCTGCATATGAATGTGTGAGTAGGAATACACCAACGAGCAAGCAGAGCCACCATACCTGGTATATCATGATTGATCACTAAATCCCCGGTCGCTTGAATAGCTCGTGTCACTTGTGCACGATCCAGCATAGTTCTTACATGGCTATAGCTCAACATGTGACGTGCCCATCCGGAGAAATGCGCCAGGGGTTTTCGAGAAAGTTTGAGTTCCACGTGAGAACCCAAATAATGCTTCCCACTCAAACAGAATCTAATTATCGCCTGAGGACTTACCAACTTGTTCTGAGTAGTGCTTCTGGGATTTATGAGCAGCCGAAATGCAGAACCTGAAGGACTCCTTTCGGGTTTGTACTGAAACACAAAGAATTCATCATCAACATTTGGAATGTTCTTGATCTTATCCTCCTTTCTCCTAGAAGTCCTAGAATCATCATTTCTTGAAGATACATCAGCAGAAGCCTCCTCTCCGGAAGAATCCTCTCCAAAATCATCATCTCTGGAAGATGCGTCTGTAGAAACATCCTCTCTGGGAGTTCTCTCTCTAGAAACATCGTCTTCAGGAGCGCTACTACGGGAATCAGTCATCTTGGAAAATTGTTGTGACATTCATACACGAATTTCATCAACACAATGGAATTAAAGCAACAGAATAGTTATGATGCTCACATCAATGTCTACAAAAAATGGTAATCCTCAACTCTTACCTGTTTACGATTTCACGAACTTAGTGATAACACCGTAAAACTCTAGAAATTTACTCAACATTTAAAGTCAAACACCTGACTTTTCATGAAACCATGAATGCTTCATATAACCTTCTATGTGAACATCCGCTGATTTTACGTGTACATACACTATAAAATCACCAAACTCATACATACACTACGAATTCATCAACTCATAAAAAAATTATTTGCTTTCAACAATTTTCCATAAATCAAAGTTTGATTTCCCTTTTTAAAACAAAAACGTGAACAAGTCACGTAATAAAAAAAATATCGTGAGTTAATAACTCACGTAAATTATATAAAAATAAAAACTTTTTGAGCGAGCGAAGGTCTTTTCTATTTTTTTAAAAATCTACATGTCCCAAACAAAGTTTTGAAAGTTTACCAATGAATTTCTTCATGAACTACAGGTCTTTTAAAAATTCCTTTAACTATGAGGATCATTATTTATTACTTCTACTACGAACGAACCTACGTTCTCAAAAATATTTGTGAAAGTTCATGCTTTGAAAAAAAATTGGGTTTTCATGAAACCTCATAAACAAAATTTTCTCTACTGCAACTAGACCATGTCTATTCAATAATATATGTATCTCCTTCATGTTAGGGATTTTTGCTCGTTTCTTAAACTATTGAACAAACGTGCATACGTACTTTCAAAAGCAACAAATTTCATAAAACCTACGCATACATGTGCACATGGAATTTTGTTTTGAAAAACTCATGAAAAGTACCAAAACATACAGCAAATTAAAAAAAAAAGTTCGGACTTACCTGGTCGGCGCCGGCCGGAACTTGACCGGACGGCAAACGGCGATGATCGGCGGCGACTGAAATCCGGCAAAAAACTTTTTCCCCTTCTGCAACTCGCGTGAGAATGGTGAAGACAAGGAGGTGCTTGGTCGATCAAAAATAAAATAATTTTAGGGTTTCTTCCCTTTTATATTAATTTTATTTCCAAAACCTAATAAAACACGGGTTTCCTCTTTTGGACTCGGGCCCATAAATCCTAAATCAACCAAAACTGGACTTTTGACCGACCAAATCAGTGATGCTTCATCTCTCCGTGCTCACGGAATCACATTCTATCACACTATCAAGGTCCTCACCCGAACATTTGCTCGTACATGACACCATTGGAGCAAATCGAGGATTCTGAAAATGCTTTTGTAGACCGGGTTCAACCACTGATCTCGTCGACTGAAAATCACCATTTAATGCTTACTGCAGAACATGACTGTTTTCCACTAAGCAGGGGACTTAATGTAGATGGTGGATTTTCAACAAAGGACAAAGTCGTAAAATCACGATACTGCATGTTTCTGACACGGCTTTAAGGCATGTGATGATTCATATTTTACGAAGCCATGATGAATATGTCTTTCGAAAAGCCTCCACTAGCTGAGAGTTCTCTCCTTGGCATTTCATTGCGCACTCTATGTAGAATAACGTAATTGGGCGGTTCTCCGTAAGATTGAGAGCAATAACGCCTTCAGGACGTCGGTGATACTCACTATTCCCTGACTACATGAGAGATACCCCCCTCTACATAGAAGAACGATTGGGCGGTTCTCCGTAAGATTGAGAGCAATAACGCCTTCAGGACGTCGGTGACACTCACTGTTCCCTGACTATGTAGAGAGACCGTGTATAGATCCAGGCGGTTCTCCGTAAGATTGAGAGCAATAACGCCTTCAGGTCGTAAGCAAACACCCGTGACTCCCTGACTATGCACCATTCAGAATGGACATGACGCTAATATCCTTTCTGCAATAGATTAATTCTGCCGTGACATTCACCACTGAATTCCCAGAATGATCTATTTTAACTCCTATTCCAAGGTCGAATCCACGGCCTGATCCTATGGAATGGCAATAAACAATTATCTTTTACTCCGATTTCATGATCGAATCCACAGCTTGATCTCATGGGATGGCAATAAATAACTATATTATGTTATCTCGTTATTCCGATTTCATGATCGAATCCACGGTTGATCTCATGGAATGGTAATAGGTAATTTTATTATTCCGAATTCATGGTCAAATCCACGGCTGATCTTATGGATTGATAATAAAAAACTATTCACTTTTATTACTCAGATTCATGAATCATTCTCCACTGAATTTCATAAATTAGTAATAAATACTCAATAATCGGGCATCTGGACTACCACTGAATAAGCCCCGTAAAATGGTGCAAGTGTACTCGACAATGTTGCACGAACAAGCACCCAAATGCACGAACGAGCGTGCGAAAATATGGAAAAAAAAATGGGGAATCCTGCGTAAAATAGGAGAGAGAAAATAATAACATTAAAAAAATAGAGAAGCGCCCACCGGCCGGCCGTGCCTTAGCCGTGGCCGGTCCCATGCTTCCTCCATTATTTTTCCTTATTTTGTTGCTTTCATGAACTCATGAAGACTCCTCCATTCTAACAACTTTCCTTGTTTGAGCAACACTCATGGTTTCTCCATATTTTCGTGGTTTCATGAAAAATAATAATATAAAATAGGGAAAGGTGTTGCGGGACCGCGCAACTTATCCGGCCAGCCATACCCTAGCCGTGGCCAGTCCCACACCTTCCAATCCCTAATCTTTCATAAATTGTTATTTTTCTCATCTTGTGAAACTTCCCTGTTTCAGCAAAATCATGGTTTCTCCATATTTTCTCAAATATTGCGCAAACCATGAAAAGCCAAAAGTCAACATGGTCACATGACCGACTAGGTTACTCACGAAAATATATTAAAATATTATTATTTTAATATTCACAAAATATTGATCAAACGAGCAAACTTGCTCATTCGAGCAATAAGATTTCAGTCAAAGATCGAACTCTTCTGAAAATCCAAAATATTGCTCGAACGCACATCAGAAAGTACTGAAACTCTCAGTACGGAAACACGGACACCATGGTAACACGTGCATGCCTTCTTGACCGACCAAGGTCATCCCTAGGGCTTGCACAAAGCCGATCCCACACGTTTTCACACTTTTGACCTAATTTGTGCAATCGCTCATATTGGGTCCAAACTCTTCACAACCAACTCAGAGTTTGTGCAAATGCCCATCAGCGGTCCCACGACCACCAAGGGCCGGTCTCACGCCACCTTGGTCGGTCCCTCACTTTTCTATAATTAGGTTTTATCACCTAATGCTCAATCCAGCACTATTTCAATAAATGATGAAACCGGCATTTAATCGTCATTCCTTCACCAACTGGCCAACTCAGGACCCTGGTGTACGCCCGCTCGAGCAATTTGGCATCACATGGACGTCCATAGTCCCATGTGGTCGGTCCCTCCTTCGCTCATGACCTATTTTCAGCAATTCGTCGACTAATGAGCGATTGATCAAAAATTAGGGTTTTCGAACAAATGCTCAACAAATCATTATTCTGAGCAAGTTCAAACACTAAATAAATTTATGTTGATCCATCAAGCAACACGCGGATTAATTATATAATATTCGGCAATCTACCAATATTTTAATTAATATTTTATTGGGTTACATCACCAATGAATAAATAATTCGTCGAATTGAGCAATACTTGCTCAATTGCTCGAATATTGATTCACCATCAATATTCAGTAATTTATCAGTAATTTGTCGAATCGAGCAATACTTGCTCAATTGCTCGAATATTGATCCAACTATCAATATTCAGTAATTCGTCGAATTTAGCAATACTTGCACAATCGCCCAACTGTCAATATTCAGTAGTTCGTTGAATTGAGCAATACTTGCTCAGATGCTCTAATTTACAATAATTGCACACGGGCAATATCAACATAAGAACTAACACGTTCAAATCTATGAATCACTGAGCATTCGCCAATCATGCTCAATTCAACAAAACTTAGATTCACTATCTAAACAGTCAACAACTCACTAATAAAATACACGTCTGTCATGCAGACTCCACGATTCGTGAAATTTCAATCACGTCACATGGGGGATATCAATTAGGGTTTTGGTCTGGCGGCCTACGGCACGTGGATTCATCCACAATGAGAATGTGAGTAAGTCGTACAACGGTTGAAGGAGTTAGCAAAGTAGTGGGTGGACGGTTAACCAAGTCTCCGCATGACCTGGAACTGGTTTCACCACGATCTTCCACTTTCCCACTCTTTCACTCAAGAAACCGTCACGTTTACAGGGATCAGTGGTTCATCATTCTTACAATATAAATAAGTCCAAATCGAGGACAACAATGATCATCATTCGTCAACAACTCGATTAAAACTTATTCACATAACTCAACATTCAACAGTTCATCAATTTTGCAGAAACCTTCAACACATCCACAATCCTTGATCATCATTGATCCCACACAATTCTTAGCTTCCCTCCTACAGATCAACCCATCTCCCTCTTTGTGACCGAATTGACTCTGGAACGGCCATTGTCTTGGTTTAGGCCGGAGTCCTACAGATTGATCTCTCCAATCTAAGAACTCCCTTTGCAGTACATCTGTGTGAGGTTCAGCAGTTTGCTCGGTCGAGGAGTCTCGACAACACGCTCGACTCTCCACTTTCCTTAAAAACCAGCAAACCGTTTTTCCCCATCCACAACCCTATAGACACGCCAAAACCAAAAATGCGTGACAGGGAAATTTATATCCGGCGTGGCTAAAGGCCATTTCTGTACTAGTGAGATTAGCAGATTAAAAGAAGCTACTGTTCAAGAGTGCCATGGAGCAGATGAGAACTGGAATTTGGGGTTTAGTAGAGCTTTGAAGGAATCCGAAGTTGATGAAGTTGCTCAATTAATTCTTTTATTGCCTAACATTACTTCCAATAATTAGGATCAAGGAATTTGGCAATATGGCAGTAATTTTACAATAGTAGGGTGTTACAAATCTCTGGAAGATGATGGGCTTATTTCCTTTCCTCATAAATGCTAATGGAATCCTAAGATACCACAAAAATTCATATTCTTTGTTTGGACTTTGTGCTACGATGCAACTCCAACTATGGATACATATAGGAATTATTTTATAGTTAAGGGATGTCTTCTATGTAAGAAGAGTGCAAAATCAAATCAACATATTTTTCTATACTGTGAGTTAACTACTACAATTTGGATTTACTTTATGAATAGATATAAGTTGCAGTAGGTTCTGCAAGGATCAGTTAGACAGGTATTGTGGGAATGGAACAGAAATAAGGGTTCTAATTTGTCTTTGAAATGGAAAATATGGGATATCATACCATTTGCAATATGGTGGACAGTTTGGATAGAGAGAAATAACATGCACTACAATGGAAGCTACAACAAGTTAGATGTCAACATTGACAATGTAACAGTTTACATATTCAACAGGTGTGTGGGATCCAATATCTTTGATGGTTACACAGTGATGTGGTATTAGGTCCACTGTAGTTTGTTTTGGGGAAGACTATAAACTGTTTTCATTTTTTTGTTTTTTTGGCTGCTGATGTTCTTTGCATTAGCTTGTTTTGTAATCTTGTCGCTCTATCACAATCGAGCACAAGTTTCTCTCAACAGCTAACCACCTCCTTGGTGGAATAGCTGTTTTTTTCTTTTAATATATTGCCTTTTGCGTCAAAGAAAATATTTTTTAATCTGCGTGAAAAACTCTAGAATGTCAAGTAAAGTGAAGTGGAGGGAGTATTTCCAAAGAAAAATGAATAATGTAAGAACAAATAAAAGTTACAAATATAATAATAAGTACACAATATATGCTTAAAAAAAGTGCACAAAAAAATAAAATTTGTCTCTTTTTTTTTTGATGCTAAAGATGGGAATTTTATTAATCCGAAAAGGAAGAATTGTCTAACAGTAATTGACTCTCAATAATTCTAGGAGGACTGTCAAACCAGGTCCTAGTAACACCAAACTTTCTGCTGAATTTTGCTAGTATATCAGCAGTTTTATTACACTTTCTAGGGACAAACTGACATTCCCATCTATGAATAGATTTTAGCCTTTCAATAGCGTCAAGCAAAATAGTCTCATTCTCCCATGAAATCACTGGAGCATCCTTATTGATATAGCCTTCAATTCCTTGAAGATCCGTCTCTAACACTATCAGGGGCAGCTGCAACTCCAAGCTCCAAATGACAGCATCGTAAAAAGCAAGACATTCTGCATGCTCAGCATTCTTTATTCCTGCATAGCACTTTGAGAGGCAGCCCCTTCATTTCCCTGCAGAATCACGTAAAACAAGTGTAATACTTGTTAGACCAGTGTTAGAATCAAATGATGCATCACAATTAATCTTTCGAAAATAAAAAAAATGAGGTTTCCAATGTGTTGTAGTTTGCAGAGTGTGTTGTTCTATATTATTGTAATCATGTTGCCTACTGTACAATTTCTCAATATAACTAGAGAAACTTAAGGCCTTTCTCGCCACCCCTTGTGGAATAGCTTTTAGATTCTGGAAATTTACGTCACATCTTGTATTCCAAATAGTCCACGATACTACCATAGCCAAGTGTAAACAACTATTGCTTAGCCATTGTTGTTGGTCTTGCTGCAACCAATCTTCAAACACAACATCTATGTTGTTGTGAACTCCAGAAATAATATTAGAACCTCCAGGTATCAGCATCCACAGTGCTCTAGAGAATGGACAGTTGAACAACACATGCATTAAGTCCTCATCATGTTGATCGCATAAAGGGCATTGCCTGTTAATATATCTGCACGCTCTAGATAGACGTTCCTTTGTTGGCAGGATATCAATTAAACACTTCCAGAATAAATGTTTAATTCTCGGCCAGGTTTGGATGCTCCATAAATCCTTCCATCGAACAGATGTACCAGGAACAATAGGAGATAACTGTATGTTACCAGACTAAGCTCATACAGCTTGTTGTATGCCGATTTAAGTGTGAAATTTCCGTTTTTTGTTAATTTCCACACCATCTTGTCTTCAACAGATGCAGGGATTCTCATACACATGATTAATTCTGCAGTCTGTATATCAAAAAGATGTCGTATTAGCTCAGTGTTCCATTGTCTTGTTTCTTGAAGTACTAGTTCTTGTACCCAAACATACTTCTCGCTGTCTGTCACACTTTCTCGCGGAACTGGTGGAATTTTGAGACCTACCACCCAAACATCTAACCAAATCTTTATTTTATTCCCTCTTCCCATCCTCCAGGGACTGTTTTGCTTTATAAAACCTATCTGCTTTTGTACACCATTCCACGCCCATTTTGTTTACACCATTCCCATGGAGCAACGTGGGTCTTATTCACATTTGCTTTAAGATTTGCATGGAGCATAAGTATATGGAAAATAAAATTTTTCTTTATTGATTGAGTGTTTGAATACACTTGGTTTCACGACTGAACCACGTTTCTTGTTTGTCGTTTGAAATAGGCGGAGAACCTATTTATACAAGTCATTGAGCCTTACCATACGGCCGTGCCTTGCCCACTTCTCCGGTTCATCTATTCGCACGCGAAACCCCACTGGAGACCAATACCGGTAAAGTATCCCCGATTTGTACATGATTGATCGGAATGTGGATCGTGGATCCACGGAGAAGATCGTTATTCGAGAAAGTCGATACTTGTGGAGTATCGTATTGTATTTTATCGAGTCGCATTACTCCAAAGTTTGAGTGAAGTCGGAGGATGAGATGATGTTTGAGACACTGCGTCAGAGTTGATGAGATCGGGGGTTTTTAAAGAGGTGCATAAGCATCACTCTTGCTTAGTCGAAACCAAGCATGGGAAGGATTTTGTGGAGGGCCAGGCCATACATGCGTGTTGACGGCATGATGGTGTACACGTCCATGTCTCCCGTCTCATGGAGATGACAAGAGGAGTGGTTGAGATCGGTTTCGTGACAGTAAATCTCTTGCAAAGGAATTGATAACCGCGATGTCATCCCAAGTTTGGGCGCGCCTTGATCATACCGTGTAGGTGGTAGGTTGAAGTGTTCACTTTATACACGATTATCCCGTGAAAACGTGATAAGCCATTCAAACCATCGGTGAAGTTAAGATTTGCATGGAGCATACTAGTATATGGAAAATAAAATTTATCTTTATAAAAGAAAAATCGGGTACCTAGATCGGCTGGTCATCCTCGTTTTCCAAAGTTTCATGTGTTCCAGGAGGTTCAGGTTCGAGCCCCCAATGACGTAATATTGCAAAAATTAGCATGAAAGGTAGAGTTAGTTTGCCCCCCTTGTGACACAATCCCAGCCCCCATCCGCTTCGGCTCCCTTGGTTAGGTTACCCATGAGGCTCGCTGGTAGGCTAGCACAACAACCTGTTCAATTAATGTAGTAGTATGTTGTTGGAGCTTAGCTTGTTAGGCTTCCAACTAGTTAATGTAATACTCTATATAATAAAATAAAAAAATTAAAATAAAGAATTAATTAAATCAAATTATGTGGGTCCATAATTTCTATTTTTCACCTTTTAAATGCTAGTGGTGAGTAACTTTTAAAAGCGGGTCTAAAATGGAAATACTTTTCTCCAAACACACTTTGAAAAAATTTGCCCATACACAATTTTTGGTAAAAGTTCGTTATAAAGGGCTTTTAATAGGAAAAAAAAACAACCCAAAAAGGGGCTTAAATAGAATGCTTCGTAACATTTTTTGTTCACCTCATCTAAACATGAGTGAACAAAAACAGATAATGAGTAATGACAATCATTGTTGAAATCCCCATACTGCACACTTATTCAAAGTGAAAATCTATCGATTCATTTTTCTGTGTTTCGTTTTGTTTTTAAGGCAGTGATACAAAAACCTTCTTTTACGCCCAGAAGCTCTGTGATGATTCATTATGGTTTGCAACTTCTTCTTTTAAGATGGGAACACTTGTTACAGCCTCAAGCATCCGTAAATCCTCAATTCAGCATCATCATCTAGAATGGAGAAATACTTCTTTATTACCTGGTTAGTGGTTTCATCACACCCTTATATCATTGTTTACTTTCTGAACCCTTTCTTACATCTCTGAATCTGTGTTTTTCCCCTTTTCTTCAGTTTTTCATTGTGGGGTTTTCTTAATTTTTTGTGTAGGTTGTGAGATTTGTAATCAGCTGTTGTTTCCAAGGAAGATGTTGCACTTGCATACATTGGTAAGATCTTTTGCTGGTAAAAACTCAGTAAAGAAATTGAGAAGAGATGGAAAAGAAGGCAAAATGAAAAAGGAAGAACTTAAGAGGGATTTTACCGATGAATCTTCTTCAAGAGGTGATTTTGTTTCTGGTAATAATATTGGAGTAGAATTAACTAACGATAACGTTGTTATGAAGAGTGCACTTCCTAGTCCATCTAGAAGAGGTGTACTTCAGGCTTGCGTTGTCACTTCTGGATTGATGTTCGCAGTAGGCTTGCTAATTCGGCAGGTAGGTTTTGCTGTTCATCTCTATTCTTTGTTATGTTCTTTGGAATTTGTTGTAATGGCCGGCTCTGTAGGGATCTCATTTTGCTGTCAAAGAAGGATGGCCAATCTATGACTGTTTCACACTAGTATCATGTATGTATCTCTATGCTAGCCGTAAAGTTCACCCATTTTATCGTAACTTTAAAAGAGAATAACTTGAATGATTTCTGCTACATAGTTGATTTCGAGACCTGGCATCTTGAGTTGATAGCTGGATTAGTCATACTTATATCGTCGGCTAGATTCTTACTACTCAAAACCTGGCCTAATTTTGCCGAATCGAGTGAAGCATCCAATCAAATGGTATACATTTGTGTTTATCCATCTCAAATTTTGGTGATTTTAACGAATTCTAGAACGTTTTCAGTGAAGAATCTGAAACAAGCATTTCAATTTCAGGTCCTCAGTCAGCTTGAACCTTTGGATTACATCCTCGTAGCATGTCTGCCTGGGCTTAGTGAGGTAATATTTGAGCAATTAATCTATGTTTGAACAACTTTTTTTTTTCGGACAATGAGCTAATATGTGTGATTATGTGTTAACCCATAGGAGTTGCTTTTCCGTGGTGCATTGATGCCACTCTTTGGACTCGACTGGAAGAGTGTTCTCGTGGTTGCTGCCATGTTTGGGGTTTTGCATTTGGGTAGTGGTCGAAAATATTCGTTTGCTATCTGGTAACTTTTCTCTGGTGAACTCGTCACAAAATCTCTTTATTACAAAATTCATCCAAGCTTGGCTCGTGATCCCTCACAAGAATTAGCACCACTTTTTCCAGGGCGACATTTGTAGGCTTGGCTTATGGTTATGCAGCAATTATATCTTCGAGCATCATTGTGCCAATGACTTCTCATGCGCTGAACAATCTTGTGGGAGCTATTTTATGGCGATACATATCTGATACCTCGGAACAAGGATTGGAGTAGGTCTGACCTGTGAATTGTATATAGGTTGCACCAGGAAAACTAGGACCTGCGAACCTGTCCGTATTTGTATTTAGGCCGAGTATGTGGGCTCTTTTGTCCAATATATCTTCATGCCATAAACACGTCAACCAGCTTATGTATATCCAACTGTTGATTATCACACATCAATACAAATTATTTTTCAATCTAAAAGAATTCTGTTCTTACTTTATCTGGTGTTTATTTTGGGTTTTTTGGTCTCATCGTGATCTACTAAACCCTCCTAAATGGGGGTCTCAGCCGGGCATATCATTTCAGAACAAGAAGCAGAGTTCTGTGTAGGCTGAGAACTGATTTGGGCGCTCGAATCGGAATTGGTGAAGATGTTAGCTATTTGATCCAAGGTGGAGACATAGACCACGGCTAATGCTTTGGACTGAACCAGTCCCCTTATGAAGTGGTAAGCAATTTGTACATGCTACATTCTGGAGGGCAGGACTGTTAGATGTTAAGGAGATGATTTAGGAATGCAGGTAAAGCGAAATGCAAGCACAGATCCAAACGGTCTCAGTTACACTACGAGAAAAAGCTTTGTACTCTGCTTTTGTAGATGATTCAGTAACAATTGTCTGTTTCTTTGAAGACCGGGAAATTAGATTAGAAACAAGAAACATACAGTAACCACCGGTGTACCTTCTATCATCCACACTAATAGCTCAGTTAACATCTCAACCTCAAAATCCCAGTAAAAATGAAATACCCTGTTGAGTTCTAGTCCATAAGTTAATGTTCCCTAAATGTACCTCAAAATCCTCGTAGCAGCTACAAGATGAGTACTTCTAGTATGCTACATATGTTGACAAACCAAATTAACGGTAATTATTTTTTTTGCATGTCTTGTGCACGTTAAGTAGTGAAGAGCACCGATTATAGATCTATACTCAATTGGATTTCTAGCAATTCTGCGTCATTTTTGGTCAATTTAGTACTCGCATCAATAGGTCATGCCTTAGCACCTTCCGTATGAGTTTTCTTCGACAAATCCCAGGGCATATTTTTTTCTGAGAGGGAATAGAGAAGAAGCACACCATTTGACCTCAATACCATACCTGTAGAAATTACCATTAGGTACTAATCTAGTGGGCTGGTTTAATGGCCGGTTCTTCCATTAAGTCCAGTTTAACCGGAGGTCCGAAATAAGTTTTTTGGACCAATGTTTTTCTTCAGGGTCTAGACGCGTGCGGAAAAAATAAAACTTATTCCCCAAATTCCAACATTACCCCACAATATAAACTATAGAAATCGTATCTTTCCTATTCCGTTTCATTTTTTCTGATATGAAATTCTTCTTCTTCTCCTTTTTTTTTTTCTTCTGCTCGCATAGAGCTCTTCAATGGAACTTGAAGAAAACCCCATCAGATACTATCTCCATCGAGTATTGTTGATTCATCAACAAAATTCAACAAAGAAGACATGTTTAATCTTGTTTCAAACAATAAATCTACCATATATATATATTGTTTTCTCTCAATCCTTTCTCGAACTAAAGCTCCGGCGGTGAAGCATTCTTTCTCGGACCAAAGCTCCGGCGGTGAAGCATTTTTCTGTAACCTTTAATTGTTTTGCGAAATCAAGCTGAATTACTTGTATTTGGTAAGTTTTTTTTTTTTCTTTTTGATGATTTTAGTTTATGTTTTCTTACCGATTTCCTTTCTTCAAATGAGTTTTTGTTGTTTTATTTTTGATTCATTGAATTGGATCTGATTATTTTTATGATTTATAGATCCATAACTCGTTTGCTTATCAATGTTCTTATTATCGTTATTTTCTTATTTATGACCTAAATTCTTATTTTCAAGTTAATTTTGTTTATTTTTAGATTTGTTTCTGTTTTTTTCGTTCATTTTTTACTATGATCCAACAGTGCATGTAAGCTATGCCGTTCAATATCAATTCAATAACGTTTTTCATTTTATTTTTTATATGAATCAATAGTGCATGTACACTATATTGTTCGACAGAAGTTCGGTGTTGCGAGCATCTATATCATAGACATATTCATGGCAGTGTATACTGCCTATAATGTTCATTTCTATACATATATATGCTGTCTCTTCAAAAATCAACTATATGAGATAGAAAATTGTAGTGCAAAATATCATATTGCTTTTGTTCATGAATTTTTTTGTGTGGTTCATTATATTCTGAACTTTATTAGTGGCATATTTATGGCAGTGCATATTGCCTATACTGTATAGACATCACCCCATATTTAAGGCAATTTTTGATTTGTCATAGATTCAACATCATGTCTTCATTTTCAATCTGTAGTGATTCTACATAGTAAAGATGCAGATTGGTTATACTGTAGTGATTATAACTATGTGATTTTTTTGGAAATGCAGATTGGTTATACTGTAAGGTAAATAATTTGACTACATCTCAACTTATTTTTTCCATAATCATGTATAAGAATTATTATATATTTAACACCACCACTAGGATAACCGTGCATGAGAGTATATAAACATGAATGTTTACCAAAAAGTATTTGCTATATGAAAGTTACAGCAGGGTTCATTCGTACATTATGAGATATTTTGGAGATGGAAAGTCCCCCTATACTATGTTGATTTGTACACATTAGAATGTTATACTAGATACCTGGTTGGTTTTGTGTTATATTTATGTGATATCTTAGAAATTGAGTGTAAGTCATATGCACTAGTTAAGAATCAAGGACAGATCAGCCGTACCGGATAGAAATCTAGTATAGGTCTGTTGCAATGGTTAGAAAATAAGTGCATGTCTCCTATATTGCTTAGAATATTGAGTGCAGGTCCCCTATAATGCTTAGAATATTGAATGCAATTCCACTATATTACTTAGAAAATTGAGTACATGTCAGCTAAAATGTTCACAAATTCGAGTATTAAACATGCTTCATAATTAGACTTGTTATCAGTTTCATGCCTTAATACTGCCTTTCTTTGAAAATAGCATATAATTATTATTACTACCATCTTATTACTACCATATAAATAGATCAATTCTTATTAATCTCTCCTCGTCATCTTGTTCTTTTCTTTCAGTTTTTTAGATTCTAGTTGTGACAAAATACCAAGTGGTGGCGCTCGGAGATATGGTTGAGTAGCGGCGTGGTGGCTTCCAAGGAGAAGATCCGGTTCCATGTTTAATTTTTTTTAATTTTTTTCTTCTTGTCTTCTATTCTTCACATTTTTTGTTTTAATCCTGGTCTATCGGTGGATAATATATATATTGAAGCTTTCCAAATTCCATGTGGTTGTGGTGTATATTCTGATTGTAATTGTTAGAGCACTGCTCGGTCGAACTCGCATGCGTTGCTATCTCAAGCATGTTTGTCAATGTTAGTGATCAAAGCTATAAGTCTTGATTTCTAGCCTATTTATAGATGTCTCAGACTAGGACATAGATTGTGTAGTTGAGCTTAGACTTCACAATGTTCATCATTTGAAGACGAAGAACTACTAAGGGGAGCTTGTGGAACTTCATCAACAAAAGGTATGTGGAGACTTTAAACTCATCTATCACTTGGAAAGTCTATTTATACTATCTCCTATATTGAGACATAAGTCGTGTTACGATATAGTTTTCTATATACACATTTGAGATTTCGAGCTGAGTATATCTCGCTCACATATTTCTCAAAATATGTGTTGGTAAGCTTTCGCTTCGACCAAGTTCATCTTATATCATGAGAAAATTGCCGAGTAACATCTTACATGGTTTGTGTGATACAATCATTTGGTGTAGTCTTGGAATGTTTTGATAATGATTATTTCAATATCTTGAAAATTTCTTTGATGCTAATAGTGTGTGAAAATGGCTATTGTCATCCTCTAAGAATGTTTCAATGATTGAAATAAAGAGTTTAGAATCTTGTAACCATCTTTGGATATAAGCATAGTGTATTCGCACATTAGTGCATAAGTCCAAAACCGGGAACCAAAAGTATGCATACTTGTGTGTATATAAAATGGTTGAAGGAGACTGGATAAGTATGCGTACATGTACGCATATTGGCGGAAGTTCACGTCCGTGAATTTCTGCTGAGTTTGAAAACCAAACCAAACTCAAATCTGGTTACTTAAGTACGCATACTTAAGTGTGTTACTTTCTAAAATCGGTTGTGTACATGAACTTAAACATATATATTAAGGAATGCAATCTTAGCAAACCGTGGCTATAATGTTCATGTATTGATTCGAGTGAATCAAACCGATTTTTCTTCAATTGTGTTCTTGTATAATTCTATGAGAATAAAACAACTGAACAATTCTTTAAATAGTTTCATTTGAGTCATTTGAACTAGTTATGGTTAAGATGAATAAGTTTGATATGAGAGTAATCATATGGCTAACCTCGGTTAACTATTTGTTAACCAACATGGTGTACACGTTTAGGTATGGTTACATAAACCTAAATGAGGAGGGTACATTTCATTTGTGTGTAACAAACTAAGTTCGATCTAACGGTTGAAAGATATTAGCTTGGTTGAATCAGGTTTTTCATCTAACGGTGAATATTGAATGTTTTGTTACCAAGGTAACTTGGATTGCAAACCCTGATTTGAAAACTATATAAAGGAGAACTCTAGCAACTGGGAAACCTAATCCCCACACCTCTCGTGTGTTACTAGTTGTATAACTAGAGTCGATTCTCCTTAAACCTTAGGTTTCTTCTCAAGAC
Organism: Papaver armeniacum; assembly: GCA_023531295.1. Classification (NCBI taxonomy): domain Eukaryota; kingdom Viridiplantae; phylum Streptophyta; class Magnoliopsida; order Ranunculales; family Papaveraceae; genus Papaver; species Papaver armeniacum. The sequence goes on from JAJJWW010001028.1 coordinate 1,099,667, forward strand.
CCTGTAGGTTAACGACTTGAAGACTTCATTGGGATTGTGAAGCCAGACCCAACTATTTTCTTTTATAGTTGCGTGATCTGATCTTGTTGTTTCTATCGTATTGAGTACAATTATAAAATTAGCTCGAGATTAATTTCTCCGATAGGCAAGATAGCAAAATTAGTCACAAACATCTTCGTCTCATCGTTTGTGATTTCACAATATCTTGTTTCGCTAGTCGATTAAGATTATTGTGAGGTGATTGATAATACTAGGTTGTTCTTCGGGAATATAAGTCCGGTTTATCAATTGGTTCATGTTCACCTTAAAGACGGAACAAAAACTCTTGGGTATTTATGTGGGAGACAGATTTATTCAAAGAAATATCAGGCTCGCGATGTTTGTGTTAAGATCAATCAATTAGACGGAACAAAATTCCGGTGTTTGTGTTATTTCTTTTCCGCACTATATTTTGTTATATAATTGGAATATCACAGGTTGTGCGTTAAGATCAATCAATTAGAATGTCCAACCTTTGGTTGTTGATTTACATTGATTGACACTTCAACATTGGTCTTTGGTACCGTTCAAGTTGTTTCACATAATAATCAGGCTCGCGGATTTCTATCTCTGTTTGATTTGCTGATTACATTGTGAAACAAAGATATTTAAACTCTTTGATATACTTTTCTCTAGATTGAGTCTGACTGTCTAGTTAATTCTCTAGAAAGTGTATTGGAGTAAGTCCTCTCAGATTGCCAAACGAATTGTTGGGTGTTGTTTGTTAGACCCCCGCATTTTCAATAATTTGCTGGTGTAACAAAATAAGGAAAATTTTATTTATTTTCATATATAACCTTGTAAAAGAACACAAGTAGTACTAATTTTATTTGTAATCAATATATATACTCTCAAAAATTGACTGTGTTACTTGGCTATATGAGTACAGGTCAGCTGCACTAGTGTAGTTACCTAAAATCTGAGAGAGGCTAGAAATGGGATTCTAGGGTTTCTGAAAGTGAGTTACGGGAGGTTGACCACGAACAATCTCTGCCTAAACTACGCACAGTGGCCGTTCAAAGGCTGCTTCAGCCACATGGAAGAGGTTTAGGGATGGTCTTAGAGAGGGAAGCAGACAAAGAGAGAGATCAGAAAATTTTGGGGTTTGAAGAAGAATTGGTCTGAGAGGTTATGAGAAAGATGATGATAACTTGGAAAAATATGGGACCTATTTATATCTGAATTCTCTAATATCAGGTTGGTGAAGATAAGGATTGCTTTCCATGTCGTGCGAAGTAATTCTCCCGTATCTTCAGGAATAGATAGAGATAAACTAGGTTGAATTTATCTCATTATTCCATCGCCTTTACTCTCTTCTGCGGTGAGGTTCGGGTATTTCTCACACGTGCCGTAGACCTCCAGACCAAAAACCCTAATTGATATCCCCCATTTGTGTAAAGCTGAGTCAGCCTTCGTGATGATGTGTTGAGAGAGAGAAATATTCTCTTTAGCCGAGTTGGCCAAGATAGAGAGATATTCTCCGCTTTGTAAGAATGACTAGGATGTGTCACGTGAAAAGGCATGGGATGCCTCAGAATTCGTGTGGAGATTCTGAGAAGGAGACTCGATTCCTACATGACGCTCGTGCCTATCATGGGGAATATTCGACCCTGTCTGGGATTTCCCGAGAGATTTGAATCTCACCGAGAGTTTGCCGAGAGATGTGATACTCTCCGAGATTTTGCAGGAAGATTTGAATCTCTCCGAGATTTTGAAGACGGATCAAAATCTCTACGAAGATTTTCTTAACGGATCTGAATATCTTTGCGGTTAGCTGGGATTCGTATTGAAGAGAGAGAAAGGGCTTTTGTACGCCCGATTAATGACACCGCGAGACTTTGGATCACTTGTCTTTGACCAGCGTATCCTGCAGATATGTGATAGAAATCAATTGTGTCCGTAATTATGGGGTCAACATGACCAGTGTATCTTAGAAGGATGTTCTAGGAATCTGTCGAAAGGTTCCAGAGGCAGAATAACCAGTATATCTCGCGGGGATTTCCTAGGAATTATTCGAAAACCTCAGTAAGTCGAGCCAAATCCTAGAGTAGACATGACCTGTGTATCTCGCGATGATGTATTAGGAATCAGTCCTTGATCTCAAATAGGATGAGTCATGCATATCTCCGCTCTGGGTCATAAGTCCGTCGGGGACGTTTTTACGCATTTACAGAGCCTACATGACCAGCAGTATCTCGTCGAAGATGTATACTAGGAATCATGGCATCACAATCAGCCGTGTCTTACGAAGACATGCTGGAATTGTGGTTGTTCTAGTTCATAATTCTGCCGGGGACGTTTTACGCTCTACAGAACCTACGTGACCAGCAATATCTCGTGGGGATGTGTGCTAGGAATCACGGCAACACGACCAGAATTGTCTCACGGGGACGTATACTAGAAATCGTGGCTAGGGGTGCCTTGAGGGCCAAGGGCTTAATCTCTCCGGTGAGAGTTGAGTTTTGTCCTATGGTCTTGAAATGACACTTTTGTTAGATCTGCAACAGATCCTCAATGTTCATTTATCAGTCTCTTGTAACTACTGTGGTGCTTCTTCTTTGTGTTGATGATATTATCCTTACAGGCAGTTATACTACCTTCATTGATTCACTCATCTCTAAACTTAATTTGGCTTTTGCAATGAAAAATTTGGGCGCATTGCATTATTTTATTGGGATTGAAGCTTACCTGACTTCTGTTTCAGATTCAACTATTCTAACTCGGAAGAAATGCTCTTTAAATTTACTATCTAAAGCTAACATGCTTGACAGTAAGCCTTGCAGTACACCAGTAACCACTGACTGAAGACTTTCTGCTCTTGATGGTGTATTATCAACTGATCCTCTCTAATATTGCAGTCTAGTTGGGGCACTTTAATACCTCACCCTAACTAGAACAGATATTAATTTTGATGTTAACTATGTCACGCAGTTCATGAAAGCACCTCGAGACTCTCACATGTAAACGTATTTTACGATATCTAAAGGGTACTATTGGAGAAAGAATTGTTATTTTACTGGTAGCATCTCAGTTATTACTACTAAAACTCAGATTGGTCCGGATGTCCACTCGCCGTTCCAGATTAGGTTATTGCATCTTCTTGTGATCATCTCTAATCAGCTGGTCATCTAAAAAGCAACCAACTGTTGCCAAATCTTCAATTGAAGCTGAGTATAAAGTTGTCAGTCTCCTCTCTTCAGAAGTAATGTGGCTGTCTCAACTGCTTGAGGAACTTGGTATCACTATTGCAAAACCTTTTCAACTTTATTGTGATAATCTTGGTGCTCGTTATCTTGTCAACAACCCTGTTTTCACGCAAGAACAAAGCATATTGAGGTTAGTTACCACCGTGTCAGATAACTTTTTATTGCAGGTGATATTGATGTTGAGTCCATTCCCTCATCTGATCAGCTTGCGAATATTCTTACCAAAGGTCTAACCTCATCTAAATTTTCTGCTTTAAAGTCCAACTGATGCATTGTGTTCCACTGCTTCATCTTGAGGGGGAGTGTTATAGTAAAAAAAAAAATACTTTATCTTTTACCTTTTGTGTGAGTTTATCCCTTTACTTTCTTGTACTCAAACCCCCTCCCCACTCCGCCCAAAAAAAATAAAAAATAAAAAATACATATATATATATATATATATATAATGCTCCGAAAAGCCATATGTTATAGTATAACTATGTGTCAACCTGTGCCGTAACGGCACGTGCAAGGATATGTGTTTCAAATATATCCATCGATTCAACATGTCGTAATTGTCTGAGAAGAATCGAACCGATCGATCCAGGTCTAAATGTTTTGAGGAGTTGGTTAATAAACATTGCCTTATCCTCGAATCTTTTAATATTATGTATGTAAGTCATACAACCCTTTGGGACAAACATAGTTAATCGTTAGAGCAAATCCTATGGGCAGTGGAACATTACCTCGTTCACTACTTCAAAAAAATATCATCAAAGGTCATTCACCAAACTTGTAACAAAACTAAAAACACCTAAAATTACTTTAAAATCAATTAGATTAATCTTACAAAATCTGTTAGCATTAGAATTTAATTTTTCTCTTTGATATAAATTGTTAGGTTCCCAATTTACATAGATTTGTGTTTATTCATTTTCCTAAAATTTATAATAATATTTAATTCTTGATCCATTTCTTTTCTTGTCTGTTTACTATTATCATGAACTATTTCTCAAGCATGCATAATTAAACGAAGTTGGGGAGAAATGGCAAAAACAGAAATCATGAAAAAAAAAAGGGGGAATAAAGAGAGATGTGAGAAATCGGATCGATTACAATTAGTTCACGCGTAGCCTTGCATAATCCCATGAAGTAAGGGAGAAATAATGACAGAAACAGAAACCATGGCAAAAAAGGGGAATAAAGAGAGATGTGAGAAACTGAATCGATTACAGTTAATTCGTGCATAGCCTTGTGTTTGGTCAATTTTTTTATAGGTTTCATTTTTGTTCCTGCCCCCTACCCGGCAAATCTTAAAATCACAACATCTTCTGTTTTGGAAAAATTTAACCTTTAAAAACCTGGCGTCATTAGGGGCGACCCTGAAAGAATTAGAGGCGACTGAATAAGACAAAATAGGGTCTAAATACTTGTATGTCCCTTCAAAATCGGTAGTTTACTAACATATCATATCTACCGACTCTTAAAGTAGAAAAACTCAATTTTATCTGTTTTGAAGAAAAAGTGAATTTGGGGCAACCGTCTATAATCGGTAGCAAATGAACCTCATATGACTACCGATTGTAATTGACGACACAACCTTTGAACGATTAAGACCACCCAAAACCTAGGAATTTCATTTCATTTTCTTTCTTTTCTTTTCACTCTTCTTCTCCTCTTCTTCTTCCCTTCTGATTGTGGATAGTAAAAACACTAATCCCCCTATTCAAACTTCAATTCATCGTCGTCGTTCATCGCCGAATCAAAAACATCGTCGATTCTTCTATAAAACGATGACTGATACTAATGAACCCTCGAGATATCGAGAAAAATTAAGAACAAATCGATTGTAACTGCCTCAAACGACGAAGAACATGAAGAGGATGACGCTTCTCGTGTAGGTGGTGGTGGTGATTCTGATAATCAAACTTTCCAGCAAATGGCCCTAATTAGGTAAGTTTCTATCGTTTTATGTGTTTATGTTGCTTTAATTTGACGAATCCATGAAAATAAGTTCTAGGGTTTTCGGTTATTTCCCAGAATCGGTAGTTAGATCTAAACTTTATCTACCGATTGTGTCCATTTTCTAGGGTTTTCGGTTACATCGACCAGAATCGGGAGTTAATGTTTATAGATTACTTCCAATTATACAAAGTTATTTTCAACTGAACCATAAAACTGACATAATCGGTAGCTAGGTTACTTGTTTCCCTCTGATTGTAACAGAGAATTATAACATGTAGGGACACACAATTGGTACCCAGAATTGGAAGATACTATATAGTATTTGTCTTCCGATTGTGTATAATCGTAGGTTAGGCCAATTCCACACACTACCGATTATGTAAGTTGTAAAATTTGAAAATTTTGTGATTTTAGCAAAATCCTATTTCGGGGCTATGTTTTAATCGGAAGCCAAAGGCTATTTCTTTACTTCCGAGTATAGGCAATCGGTTGATATCTTATATTGTTTTGTTCCGATTATATATGTCTCATGACTTTATCAGTTTTTGAACCCAAATTGATGCATAATCGGAAGAAGAAAACTAGAATATTACTTCCGATTGTTTGTAACCGGAAGAAAAACTTTTACCTTTTCTTCTGATTGTTCATAATCGGAAGTTTATATTTTAATTATGCCTTCTGATTGTGGAGTTTGTAATGTGATTCTTACGAACCAATTTTATTGTTTAGGGACATGCGAGGTAAGAAAAACCAAGATACACCTTTTATAGGGCCTCGTCAAAAGGGGGGTAAGAAACTAAGCGCTAGTGCGCGGAGAGAAAGGAGCCAAAAAGAAGTGGAACCAAGCGCTCAACAAGGAACTCAAGAAGAAGTACAAGCAAGCGCTCCAGAAATCACTCAAGAATAAGGACAACCAAGTGGTACAAAAGGAGAATGGGAAGTTACAAGGAAGGCAATCGCGAAGAAAGCATCACACCTTGTGCCCATCTCTTTGAAGAAGACAGATTTTGAAGAAGAAATCCCTGGGCTGCCTAAAGATGGAGGAGCATTGTTATTTGGCTACAAAGACTCTTGGGCCAGAGAAATCTACGAAACCGAGGTAATAATCGTATTCTTTTTACTAACGTATTGTCGTTTTATTCGTAATTATACTCTATTAATTTTGTAATGTGTTTTGTGTTTTTAGTATCATTCCGATGCGATTCGTCTACTCAAGCCCACTGCCGCACCGGTGAATGTGAGAGGTTCAAGAGAAAGATAGCCAACTGTGGATTAGCTAGTGCTGTCGAGAACTCAATGTTGGACCATGATCGGGTCACGATATCGGCTTTTGTGGAGAGATTGTATCCCGAGACTGACACCTTTCATATGCCATTTGGGGAGATGACCATTACTCCAGATGATGCGAAGCAGATTCTTAATCTCAATGACCATGGTGTAGCTGTCAAGTATGAGTACACAAAGAAGTTAACTTGGGAACAACTTTATGATTTGTGTAAAAAGTGTTTTGGTTGGGATAAACAGACAGCAGACATTGAGTTCAACAGGTGCTTCTCTTACAAAACTAGACAGTTTAACATGAGCTATTTGATCAAGATGATCAAAGGCACCGCCGAGAAAGAACAGAAATGACCGTTAAGTGATGCCGAAGTAGATGCCGCGGCCACCGCCTGTCTCTTGGTTGTATTGGGATGTGTCATATTCCCGAATACCAGTGGCAACCGAGTAGACGCCAACCTTCTACAACTATTGCATCCTCTCAATAAGTTCTCGGACTACTCATGGGGCACGTCATGTCTTGCATTCTTGATGGCAAAGTTGAGAAAAGCGTCGAGGCTTAGAACTAGCCAAATTGTCGGGAACGTGAGTCTATTCCAGGTATTTTCTCAACTCTATTAATCCATTGATATCTATGTTTTTTTTTTTCTAATTTAAGAATAAATTTCTAATACTTGGTTTGATATCTATGTAGACATGGATCTATGACCACTACCTCGGTCTGGAATTGGCATATGTGAACACATCGTGGCAGAGAAGTACACCGAGAGGAACAAAGTACAAGTTCACAAAGAACCCTTCAAGGTCAAAGGAGCAGCAATTGGTTAGCTTGAGGGAGAAATTAGACTCACTGGATGCCTCGGAGGTATGCTTTGATCAATACAAGGAAGACCGAGCTAGTGGTCATATAGCGTCTCGTTCCGAGTTCTCCCATTATTTTGGGCCATTGTGGCACCACACAGGTTATGTGATGTACAATGTCTCCAGGGTGATGCGACAACATGGTGCTTGCCAAATAGTACCATGGCATCACATGAATGTCAAGTTCAAGTTGGACATGGAGTATAGCGAGTCTAACCAGGATAACATCAAGGTAGTTTACTCTAGTACACCATCTGTTACTGAACATTGGGATAAGAGGGACTACCACATGGTGAATACTGGGAGATCTGTCACCCGAGGTGATGAAAGTGCTCCAGGCTATATGTGGTGGTACCGCGAGCATTCACTTCTAAAAGTAATCCGTGAACCTAAAGCAAATTCGACCTCGGCGGCTTCTGTTAGATCATTGCTCGGTCGAACTCGTATGCGTTGCTATCTCAAGCATGTTTGTCAATGTTAGTGATCAAAACTATAAGTCTTGATTTCTAGTCTACTATAGCTAAGTCTCTGACTAGGATAGTAAGTGTAGTTGAGCTCAAGAACTCCATGGCAATCATCATACAAGACGAAGAACTACTCAAGGAACTGGTGGAACTTCATCGACTAAAAGGTATGTGGAGACTTGAACTTATCTATCACTCAAAAGTCTATCTACGCTATCTCCTATTTTGAGATGAAAGTCGTTTTGCTATATAGACTTTGATTATACACATTTGCTATTCGAGCCGAGTTTATCTCGCCTATCTATTTCTCGAAATACGTGTAGGTAAGCTTTCGCTTTGGCCAAGTTCATCTTTACCTAGTGACGAAAGTCATGTTATGTTTCAATCACTTTGAAATTTGTATTGACGAAAAATAGTTTGTGAATAACAACTATATAATAACGTCCTCTAAGAATGTTTCAATGATTGAAATTGAGAGTTTAGATTATATAACCATTGTTGGATATAAGCATTGTGTGGCAACACATATATGTATAAGTCCTTATTCCTTGAACCAAAGTATGCGTACTTTGTTGATCAGGAAAACCGGAACAAGAGCTGTGAACTCAGTCCGCGAACTGGCGGAAGTTCTCATCCCGAGAATATTTGCTGGAGTTTGTGAACTCCTTCCGCGAACTAAATATGCGAACTTAAGTTGGTTATATCTAAAGACGATTTTTTTGTGTGAACTTATATTTATATTAACTAAGGAATGCAAATTGCAAACCGTGGCTATAAAGTTCATGAATCAATTCGAGTGAATCAAATCGTTTTTGCTTCGATTGTGTCTTGTGTAGTTACATAAGATTTATACAATTGAACAACTCTCTAACTAGTTCATTTGAGTCATTTGAACTAGTTATGGTGAAGTAGAATATGGTTGATATGAAAGTGCTCATATGGCTAACCATTTGGTTAACTATTGTTGAACCAACAAATGTACATATTTGGGTACGGTTACACAAACCTAAAATCGTGCATTTAATTTGTGTGTAACAAGCTAAGTTTTCGATCCAAAGGTTGAAAGATATTAGCTTGAATCTAATCAGGTTTTCATCTAACGGTGAATATTGAATGCTTTGTTACTAAGCTAACATTGATTGCAAACCCTGATTTGAAAGACTATATAAGGGAGAACTCTAGCAACTGGGAAACCTAATCCCCACACCTCCTGTGTGATACTAGGTGTATAAGCTACAGTTAATTCTCCTTTAACCTTAGGTTTCTTATCGAGACCCTGTAGGTTAACGACTTAAAGACTTCATTGGGATTGTGAAGCCAGACCGATACTACTTTCTTGTAGTTGTGTGATCTGATCTTGATGATTCTATCGTGTTGAGTACAATCGTATCGATTGGCTTGAGATTAATATCTCCGATAGGCAAGATATAAAAGTAGTCACAAACATCTTCGTCTCATCGTTTGTGATTCCACAATATCTTCTTTCGCCGCATCGATTAAGATTATTGTGAGCTGATTAATAATACTAGGCTGTTCTTTGGGAATATAAGTCCGGGTTATCAATTGGTTCTTGTTCACCTTGATTTATCAAAAGACGGAACAAAACTTATACATATTTCTGTGGGAGACAGATTTATCTATTATCGTGGACTTTTCCGTGTGATACAGATTTGTTTATTAAAGTCTTCGACTTTGGGTCGTAGAAAATCTTAGTTGTGGGTGAGATCAGCTAAGGGAATCAAGTGCGTAGTATCCTGCTGGGGTCAGAGACGTAAGGAGCGCAACTGTACCTTGGATCAGTGTGAGATTGATTGGGGTTCAACTACAGTCCAGACCGAAGTTAGTTTGTAGTAGGCTAGTGTCTGTAGCGGCTTAATACAGTGTGTGAATCTGGACTAGGTCCCGAGATTTTTCTGCATTTGCGGTTTCCTCGTTAACAAAATTCTGGTGTCTGTGTTATTTCTTTTTCGCATTATACTTTGTTATATAATTGAAATATCACAGGTTGTGCGTTAAGATCAATCAATTAGAATATCCAACCTTTGGTTGTTGATTTACATTGATTGACACTTGAGCATTGGTCTTTGGTACCGTTCAAGTTATTTCACATAATAATCAGGCTCGCGGATTTCTATATGTTCGATTTGCTGATTACATTGTGAAATAGAGATATTAGAACTCTTTGATATACTTTGTTAAGATTGAGTCTAGTTGATTCTCTTGAAAGTATATTAGATTTTTTCCATACAGATTGCTAATCGAAATATTGGGTGAGGTTGTTGTACCCCCGCTTTTTCAATTGGTATCAGAGCAGGCAAACACGTTTAAAGACCTTACAAGTCTGTGTTTCTAGCGATCTGACTCTATGGATAGTAAAGTCTCTAGAAACGCTTCACCAGGATTAAAAGCCAATCGTAGAAGAAGTTTTAATAAATTGGTTATTCTCCAGAAAAAGTTGGATGAACAAATTCGGATCAACTCTGATCTCGTTGCTTGCAATACTTAAGGATTTGAAATCTATCAAAATTCTTTTGATGGATCTGAATAACTCCAGTTGTTCCTCTCTAAAGAACAGTCGTAAGTCAGATGATAAACAACGTTCAGATGTTGTGAAAACGGATATGACTCAGAACTTCTCAGACGAACTTAAAGGTGTTGGCCCATGTTTGTTTTGTGATTCCTCCAATCACTTTCAACATACTTGTATGTCCTTCCAAAAGATCCTGAAAGCTGCAAGTAATCTTCATAAGAAAACTAAACAACTTTTTGCTTCTCTAAAAGGACGTACAAAACTATCAGGAAACCCTAAACAGGAAAGTACTAATAGTATGGGAACTTTTGCTTTAAAATCAACATCACCCTTTCAATGGTTTCTTGACAGTGGATGTAGTAGACACATGACAGGTGATCTCACATGGTTTGTTTCTTCAAGTGACTATGAAGGAGGACCAGTAACTTTTGGAGATGGGAGTTGTTGATACATAAGTAAGAAGGGGACGATCAAACTACCCGGCGTACCTGAAATCCATGATATAGTATACGTAAAAGGTATGACTGCGAATCTTCTTTCTATTAGTCAAATTTGTGACAAAGGCCATCGAGTGGTCTTCGATGCAAATGGATGTGACATTGTAGACAAAACTGGGAAAGTAATTTTTCAGGGAACTCGTGGTAAAAACAATTGTTATCTTCTGGATACTCAATTCAGCAATTGTTACAATTTGATTAAGGTGGAATCTACACACCTTTGGCATAAGCGTTTTGGTCACATCAACTATCGTCTTCTAACTAAGATCATTGACAAAGAACTTGTTAGAGGCGTTCCCAAAATCAATGCAAAGATTGAAGGTGTATGTGGTACCTGTCAAAAGGGTAAACAAACGAAAGTTCACCATAAATCATCTCGAGATATTCTCACTAAAGCTCCACTTGATTTAATTCATATGGATCTCTTCGGACCAATTCAACAACCTACGGTCGCTGGTAAGAATTATACTTTGGTTATGGTAGATGATTACACCAGGTTCACTTGGGTTGTGTTCCTATCTCATAAAAATGAAACCCTTGATGAATTCAAGATTATTGTTAAAAGAATCCAGAACGAACAAGGTCGCAAACTAAAGAAAATTAGAAGCGACCGTGGAACTGAATTCAAGGACATTAAGGTGTTTGAATTTTGTGACGAACTGGGAATCATTCAACAATATTCTCCACCCATTACTCCTCAAGCTAATGGAGTTACAGAAAGAAAAAACAGAAACATTCAGGAAATGGCCAGGGTAATGCTCCATAACAAAAACTTACCTTTGAGGTTTTGGGGAGAAGCTGTCTTTACAACATCTTATTTGATCAACCGTGTCTACCTACAGTCTAAAACCCTAAACACTCCTTATGAGTTGTGGTACGGTAGAAAACCCAACTTGCACTATCTCAGAGTGTTCGGAAGTAAGTGATACATCTTAAAAGATTGAGAACAAATAGGGAAATTCGATACCAAAAGTGATGAAGGTATCTTCCTTGGATATGCTTCTGATAGTCGTGGTTTCGAGTGTTTACTCTCAAAACCCAGGTCATGATGGAATCTACTAATGTCATAATCGATGATATTAGTAATTTTCATCACGACAATCCTCCTGCTGAATTGCCTCTAACTGAGACAATTGAGAAAGTCAAGGAAATACCATAATCAGTTGAAGTCATTCTAATTGTTACTGATCCTGATATTTCTAGTGACGAGGAGAAGAACACTGATCAGGCTATCCCTGACGAACAAGAACGTGTCCCTCCACGACACCTCTGGGTTCAAAGGAATCATGATCCCAACATTATTATTGGGGGAAGAGATTCTACAGCCAAGACTAGAGGACAACTTCAAAATATTTGCAATTTTGTTTGTTATCTGTCACAAGTAGAACCAAGAAATATTGATGAAGCTCTTAGCGATCCCTTTTGGGTGAATGCAATGCATGAAGAGTTAAATCAATTTCAAAGACAAGACGTGTGGGAACTTGTACCTTGTCCCTCCAATATTAATATTGTTGGTACGAAATAGATATTCAAGAATAAGTCTGATGAATTTGGCACAATTGTCAGAAATAAAGCCAGACTTGTCGCTCAAGGATATTCACAAATTTAAGGTATCGACTTTGACGAAACTTTTGCTCCTGTGGCACGCCTTGAGTCCATTAGACTTTTATTAGCTCATGCGTGTTTTCTCAAGGTTAAGCTTTTCCAAATGGATATAAAATCCGCGTTCTTAAACGGAATTTTAAAGGAGGAAGTCTATGTTGCTCAACCTAAAGGCTTTGAAAACCTTGATTTCCCAGATCATGTTCTTAAGCTCAAAAAGGCATTATATGGGTTAAAACAAGCACCTAGAGCCTGGTTTGAAAAACTTACCACTTCTCTTATTAGGAAAGGTTTTTCAAGATGCGGAGCTGATAAAACTTTGTTTACCAAATGGAGTGGGAAAGATGTTGTCATTGCTCAAGTCTATGTAGATGATATCATCTATGGTTCAACTTCTGAGAAGCTTGCAAAGGATTTCCAAGTTTCACTTGCTAAAGAATTTGAAATGAGCAATGTTGGTGAATTGAAGTTCTTCTTAGGATTACAAATTCAACAACATAAGGATGGAATTTACTTATCCCAAGAAAAATATGCAAAGGATCTTGTCTCAAGATTCGGTCTGGATAAGTCAACTCCAAAACTGACACCTATGCCCACTACTGGTAAACTGCACAGAGATGAGAAAGAAGTAAAAGTGGATCAAGATCTATTATTGGTAGCCTTTTATATCTTACAGCCACTAGAACTGATATTTCTTTTAGTGTTGGTTGTTGTGCTAGATTTCAGGCTAATCCAAAGGAATCTCATCTTGCAGCTGCAAAAAGGATCATACGATATGTCAATCACACTGTCGGGTATGGTCTATCCTACACTTTTGATACTAACATTGACCTTTCTGCTTATTCAGATGCTGATTGGGCAGGATGTGTAGAAGACAAAAAAAAGTACATCGGGGATTCTACTATGTAGGACTGAATCTTGTGGCTTGGCATAGCAAGAAACAGAATTCACAATCCCTGTCTACATGCGAAGCAGAGTATATTGCTGCTGGGTCAGGTTGTACTCAACTTCTATGGATGAAACAAATGATGGTTGATTATGGAATTGATACTGGAATAATGAAAATCTTTTGTGATAACTCCATCGCGATTCAAATCACTGAGAATCCATTTGAGCACTCAAGAACAAAGCACATTGATATAAGGTACCATTTTATTCGAGATCTTTATGAAAATGGTATAAATATGGAATTTGTTCCTTCCGAACAACAGTTGGATGATATTCTCACCAAACCATTAGACACTGCTACACTTCAACACTTACAGCAGTCTATTGGTGTTGTTTTGGTTCATTAGTTGTTTCCATGACTCTTGCCCCTGTACTTATCTCGGTCTTTTGGGCAATTGAGTTTGGAACTCCGGTGAGTGTTTATTTCAATTCTGCATTTGTTTCCATAGGTTGATTTTCTGTCAAGTTCTCTTTAGTGTGTTAGGTTCAAAGAAATCCTTCTTTTCTTTTGAAATTAAGGTCGCTCTTGTTGTTCTTTCGAGAACGACATATTATGGGGGAGAGTTCTTAATTGAACTTGTGCTTAATTGCCAAATCTTTGTGGGGAGTGTGGTTGTGGAATATTATAGGGGTTATCTTGTGTCTTTATAAACTCCTTGATGAATACATTTAGTTTAGGCTATATGATTGCATCTAAATAAGATGATATGTGCCTTCTTTTGGTCATGAAATGTCTCTTTTGGAAATTTCATTAGGAACCCGTTTTCGTACCTTTGCCAATTTTATTGACAAAAAGGGGGGGGAATTAATATGTGGTTCACACTACAAATACACATGGTTTTCGGATCATTATGTAAGGGGGAGTGGTTTCCATGTAAGATGGAGTATTGACTAAGGGGGAGTGATACATATCACCATAGTATTGTTGTCGAAGTTGTGATACAATTAAACTTTGATGCTATATAATGATACTATGACACTGTATAACAATGATTGAGAATTCTTGTTTTCTCAGTGTTATAGCTACGGATTTTCAACAACGATGATGTTGAACTTACAACCTTTGGGATCATTGGAGTACTTGGAAGTGACAAAAATTTCGAGTAATGTTGAAGATTAGGCATGTGGAATAGGAGCTACAAAAGGTAATTCATTTATTTTTGTATTCCATATGTATTGATAGTTTTGTCATTAAAATTGACAAAGGGGGAGATTGTTAGAGCATTGCTCGGTCGAACTCGCATGCGTTTCTATCTCAAGCATGTTTGTCAATGTTAGTGATAAAAACTATAAGTCTTGATTTCTAGTCTACGATATCTAAGTCTCGGACTAGGATAGTAAGTATAGTTGAGCTCAAGAACTCCATGGCAATCATCATACAAGACGAAGAACTACTCAAGGAACTGGTGGAACTTCATCGACTAAAAGGTATGTGGAGACTTGAACTTATCTATCACTCAAAAGTCTATCTACTTTATCACCTATTTTGAGACAAAAGTCGTTTTGCTATATAGACTTTGATTATACACATTTGCTATTCCGAGCAGAGTTTATCTCGCCTATCTATTTCTCGAAATACGTGTTGGTAAGCTTTCGCTTTGGCCAAGTTCATCTTTACCTAGTGACGAAAGTCATGTTATGTTTCAATCACTTTGAAAATTGCTTTGACGAAAAATAGTTTGTGAATAACAACTATGTAATAACGTCCTCTAAGAATGTTTCAATGATTGAAATTGAGAGTTTAGATTATATAACCATTGTTGGATATAAGCATTGTGTGGCAACACATATATGTATAAGTCCTTATTTCTTGAACCAAAGTATGCGTACTTTGTTGATCAGGAAAACCGGAACAAGAGCTGTGAACTC